>VXBZ01000392.1:0-85310 GCA_013399135.1 Heliornis fulica | reverse complement strand
GACTGGTTGTTAAATCAGGACCCTTGGATGCTTACAAGAAGCTGCACTATTCTACTGCTCGCTAGAATCTCATAGGGAATGTTGCCTCATCTACACTAGCAAATAAAATCACAGAATCATAGAATCATAGAATCATAGAATCATAGTATAGCTAGAGTTGGAAGGGACTCCCAGAGGTCATCTAGTCCACCCCCCCTGCAAGAAGCAGGGACACCCCCAACTAGATGTCCCTAAACTTTCTAGTTGCTTCTTAAAGAAGCCACATTGCAAACCCACCACAGTGGCTCTCTCTCCATGGCTGCAGGTGCTGCCAGGGGCTTGCTCCAACATAGGTCACAGCGTCTTCCCTATGTCTTCACCTGCTACAGTGTGGGGTCTCTCCATGGCCGCATGTGGTCTCTCTGCTCCCTGTCATATTTCAAGGGCTGCAAGGGGACAACCTGCTCCACCATGGTCTTCTCCAAGGGCTGCAGGGAATCTTCCTCTCCAGTGCCTGGAGCACCTCCTCCTCCCCCTCTCTTCACTAACCTTGGTGTCTTCAGAGTTTCTTACAGCTTCACACTCCCTTCTCCGGCAGCAAAAAGTGGCTTTAGTGGGTTTTTTCCCTTAACTGTGATTCCCAGAGTCACTATGGCTGTCACTGATGGGCTTGGCCTTGGTCAGCATTGGGCCCAGCCTTGAGTCCAGCTGGTATTTACTCTGTCAGGCCCAGGGACAGCTTCTGCTGCTTCCTGCAGAAACACCCCCTGCAGCCACCCCGCTACATCAGAACCTCCCCAGTCACAGTCTGGGGAGCTGTATTCTACCTCTCTGTAGCCATACCCTCTATTACTATAGAGATGAATTCTCTTGTGATGGAGATAATGAGGCTGATTAATGTAATGCCAGCCAGAGACCAGTCTATTTCTGTAGTGCCAAGATAAAGCCCTTTTAAATAAAATGAGCTCCTGCTTCAGGCTGAATACTCCAAAGCCTCAAGAAATATGGAAGAATTTATGAACTTTAGGATCATCCATCCTTTCTCCCTGTCTTCCTATCACTTATTCCCCATCTCCCCTTCAGTTGTCCTGTGCCTTTCTGCCCTGCCCTCTCCTTCCTATCTAGCCTGGAGGACACTGTCCTCATTCATCTCCAACCTGACCTGCCACCTTTATTTGCACTTTAATGCCAGTATCTTTGTTTGCTTTGGCCAGTCTATTCTTGCATATGGAAACTTCTCAAGATTTTAAAACAGCCATCACTAGGTGATACCTGGAGATATTCTGGGGCCTGTGATTTTGAAAGGTCGCTGCAGTAAAAAGCATTCATGGAAACCTGTTACATATGGAAAAGATGTATCTGGCAACAGAGGCAAAATTTAATCAGAAGCAAAAGGTCAGTGCAAGGGGAATAGACATCTAATCATAGCTTTAGAAACTAAAAAAGGCAAAGATTTGTGGTGGCTTTCTATATGGATAAATTTAATTGGGGTAGAGCAAGACTGGGCAGGTCTTGCATGCTGTGGAGCTGATGGGACATGAGGCAGCTCTGGCCAAGAGGCTGGATCACCACATTTGTGTGGTGGCAAACCAATGTGCTCAGCTCCAATGTGCAAATGATGTGTCTACCTGCTTTGCAAGCATGTGGCTTTTGGACAGTGTATGGCTGACATCTGTGCAGTCACTCCTGACAGATGGTTTGTCCCTCTCTGCATTTGCTTAGACAGTTGTACCACAATAACAGACAGATACCAAAAATCATATCAAAATATCAGAATTTGGATATATTTTTCTTTCCTTTTTTGTATCATGTTTTCTGGAGATTCTTGATCACCTTCATTGATTATCTAATTACTTTTTTTATTACATAGAAATATACATGCAGCTTTTTTGAACACTGTCTTTTGCTTCAAGGTGGCTTGCTGCTGACTCAAAAGCTCGCCTCCCTTTTTTACAGTTGCTTAAGATGGGAACTGCGAGATTAAGGACATGGACAACACGTCTACTAAACAAAGAAGGTGGGAAGGAAAGAAAATTTTTGGTGTTTACCATGCGTGTCTGGAGGATATGCCTACAGGTGCTATAGGAGGGGATTTGGCTCATGCAGAGGACTTGATGTGTGTAATTTTTCCCCATTTAAGGTGAGCTTTACTTCAACTAGTTGGTCCAAAGGAGAAAATGGTCGTGGCAGTTGGACATGTGTTCCTCAGTTCTGTCTTCCAGTCTGATTCAATTTGAAAAGAATCTGGTTCATATCCTCCAAGACTGATTCATCATATGAATCAAAGCATGTTTAGTGGTAGCAGTTGTGAGATCTGACTTCAGAAGTGTGTTCGTGATCTTAACTAAAGCACAAACGCAGGAAAAGTCTGTATGAAAACAAACATGGCTGCACAAAAAGGATTTGTTTGATGCCAGAGCCCCATACTTTGGGCTTTGGCTGTAAACTCCTTCATAAGCCCAAAACATTGCAACTGCTCCAGAGCTATTTCAGTATAAATGACTGGATTTTTTATTTCAGTGTTTTTAGTGGTCTACAGGTCACCGAGAAAGAAACTCAGAACACCCTGATCTAATTTACTAATTGGCTTTGAAATCACCTCTATTAAACTATGTAATTGTACAGGGAAATGGTGATTTCAGTCCAAGGGTATTTATTCTGTGCATGTCACTCCTTTTTCTGGGGTGATCACATCCAGATGCTGCTGAGGTTTAATAGCACGCTGCATGTTTACTAAACTGTTTGCTCACCGAGCATTAAGAATACTTGGGTGTATGTAAGATTTAAGGAAATTTGAGTTCATCTTGGCTGATTTTTGTCAAATAAGCAAATCTAATTTAGATTGCTCTTGAATGAGAGTGGCAGTTTAATATCCTTTTTGACTTAATATAACTAGCTTGTTATAAAAAAAGAAACAGTTTAAAGATAACATTTTTTTTCTGCCAATCTTTCATTGCAGTTCCTATAAATCAGTGTAAAAGCAGAGTGATAAAAATTATCATTAGTTGGAAATTACCTTGACTGAAATCTGAGGCTTGTAGCTGAGCTAGAGGTGCTGGAAATAGAGCAGTCAAATGTAGCTCAAATTAAAAATTATAAATTAGAGATGCAAGAGGATGGTAGAACTGCCTGCCTGGTGAATGATCTTACTACCATATACATATATAAAAAGGTCACTGAGTTCCTGAACTCATGGAGATTAAAGCAAATAGACTCTGTCTCATAGACTCTCAAGAGAAAAACAAGCACTTTGAAACTAGTCTCCTTAGGATGTAATATTGTGGCTGAATTTCTGATCATAGGAAAATTTACCCTCTCGTTTGTGGATATAAGAAGGAAGGAATAGCTAAGCAGTTAGGAAACGAATGGTCTCAGAAGAGCCAATTAGTTAACAAAGTTTGTTGGCTTGTAGGAGGCACAAGTTCAAACTCCCCTTCTTCTCATATGGACTGGACCGACAATGCTTGGCAGTTTTCAGTGTGTGGAAGGGGGTGTTATGCTCTTCTGGCTTGTTCCGCTAGTCTAGACCTGACCAGAAAATAATTTTAATTCTCATTTTTCAAGAGGAGAACTTCTGTCTGGTCCCCAGACTCTCTTGAATCTTATAAACCATCCCTAAGGCCGGTACATTTCTCTGAATGGCAGTGTTGATGAAATGATATATTCTTGTGAGAACATGTTTTGCCTAGCCAACTGCACCGGGCTTTTATCTTTCACCTCTCGGATATATTATTACAATCTGCCTGATGAGTTGAGCAGGCTTTCCCATGTAAGGTCAGTTTCCTCAGTAGCAATGGTTTCAGGGTCACTTTTCACTTAAATGAACATTCAGTTTCTGAGATACAGCTAGAAACCAGATTTAATGAAGAATTTGCCATCGTGCAGTCAATAACCAAGCTATCTGAGTACTTTATAACTGGAGCATAAGGTTACCTGATGTTTTTATTAGAAGGGACATATGCGATGATGTGAGACTTTTTCGAAGCAGCGGATTCTCTCGGCTTGAAACTCTCTGTCAGTGTCCATTGAATAATCCCTTTCTGTGAAACTTTTCCCTTCCTACCTAGCACTTCACCATGACCCTGTGGATTCCTGGACTTGTCTCAGTTTGCGTACGGCTTGTCTCCAACATTACTTGAATGTGTTGCATTCCTAACACTGGTGTACTCCAAATTTGTCAAAATACTGTGGCTAGACAAGCTTAAAATCAAAGCGGGAAAGCAAATAGGAAAGCTCTTGATTATGGAGATGGAGATGCTGCGATGAAAGCATCAAATTAAGCATGGTAAAACTTGTGTCAGAAATTAATCTGTTCCCCAAGCTGTAGCCGAGCTCTTTGTGGAAAGCTGCCTTGGTAGCTGCGGCTGAGGATTAGCTCAGCAGGCTCTCCTGAGGTGGTGTCTCCTGGAACAGACACCCCCGCTCTGGATTGCCACCTCCTATGATACCTGTGCTGTGTAAGCGTGCCCCTGCATGTGAATGAATCTTCAAAGCGCTTGCTGGGAAGGTCTGCTTTCCCCTCCTACTGGCTAATCAATTTAGGTGAAGCCTATTGTAGCGCACTTTGCTGTTTGTGCAGATGCAGATGAAGCCTTGTCCAAGCTTGTCTGTGACTGGGATAGACAAAGCCCTTCTGATGTGCTGATTTTCCATATCCCACTCATCTTCATGTTTCAGAAGCTGTTTGAATTGCAATCTTTCCGACTCCTCCCTTCCTGGACATAGAGCTTGTGCTTTGAATCTTTTCGCAGTGCCACGGCAATTTACAAAGGATTATGTATAGGATGTTGCTGATACTCTTGCAGCATGTGATAAATTTCTAGGTTTATACAGAGGTTGCACAAGATATGAAGAACTCTGGTATCGATGTCGTGTTTTGCTTGCTGCCCGCCATCGTAATTTATTTGAACTCCTGCCAATCATAATACATTATTCTGTTTGCCCTTCTTAGCAACATCTGCATGTAAGAGCAGCTATATATCTAATGCCTTCCATGTAACCAGTGCATCCATACATATCCATACATACAGGTTCAAATAAAGCAAGGTATTCGGTGAGAAAACCAAAGAGACTTGTAAAGGATGAGCTAGCCAAATACTGCTGCTTTAATTAGCATGAAATTTTGATGTAGGGTATGCTCATGGGGAATGTATGATGGAAGCATTTCCCCTAACTAATGGGAAGAATATTTAGACCATGTTAAGTAAGGGGTTTGAAAGGTGAGTTGGTATAATACTGAATATTATACACTGCCTGCGACTAGAGGGTTGTGTAATAGTGGTAGCTGTATAGAGTTGGAAGATAGATAGATAGGTAGATAGATAGATAGATAGATAGATAGATAGATAGATAGATAGATAGATAATGCGGAATAGAAGGTAAAGCAGGTTTCCAGGCATTCAAACTCTGTGATGCTATTTAACAGCACAATCAATACTTCTGAAAAGGGAAAGACATTTGCAATGCTAATTGCAGTTCACAAGTGGGGGTGTGCTGAGTGGGTGGAAGAGTTAGTTGTTTGCTTGCTGAGGGACATTTCAGAGCAGCAGAAGTTCTGATACTTGTAATTCTTTTTATAAAACAATTATCTGCTGAGCCCTTGGCTGACTAGAACATGGGAACAGTCTCTAAATCAAAAGAAATCAAGGAGGGTGGTGCTTCCTCAGGTAGTGATTTTCCAGCAGGTTTTGCTGGTTGTCTCAGTGCTCCCATTGAGAGGAGAGATGTGATGGAGAGCTGCCGACCATGGAGCTTGTGGGATTAACAGTCTTTGCTAGCCTTTAGAGGTCTACTAGGTCCGTGTCTTTATCCAACATTTTGTTAAATATGTCCTGTCTTTTTATATTTTCTGGCATCTACTTTTTTGATTTCTGAATAATAAATGGATATTTTTACCTGTGGCATGACCTGAATGTGCCATCCTTATTTAACCTGATTTCTGCACTACTCTGTGCATGAAGGTTTGTTGGCCCCAGTTGAAGTACTTGCATAATAAAGTACAAAGTACAATCAGTGTGACGGAGGATGACAAAACTGAGCTCTTTCCACCTCTCTCCCTCTTTAAGCCAGAGTGAATGCTCCCTGGACTCCACAAACTCACTTTATGGAATGAAAACATACTTTTTTGTGTGCATAAGACCAGAGCATGGGATCATTTTGAGGAAGAAGAGAAGGTAAATTAATATTCCGATGCCAGGACTTGTTAATGCCAATCCTCAAAAGTGCCAGTGATTCCTAGGTGTGTGAGAGCAAAGAATAGCAAAGGCACCGGTCTCCTGGTACTCGGCAGCCTGCCGTGGACCCTGGAGTCCCCTGGCTTGCAGGGGTATAAGCTAGGGTCGGATGTGGTGTTGCGTGAACGTTACCATGTGCACTCAGATGTAGTTCTTAACTGGGTCTAGGTGAGAATTTCTGCTTCACACAGGGTAAAATGTAAGTCTGTGGCACGTAGGTGTTGGAGGCGTACAGTTTTAAATACTCGTATGAAGAATTATAATAGAAGATCATATAGTAATACCTGGGCTGTTTTTTATTATTTTATTTTCATTAACAACAGAGGAGTAGCTACTATGGTTGTATATGCTTTTACTATATAGAAATGGAGATGAGAAATGTTCTTTCTAAGTCAATTCAGAATCAGAGTGACTTTTTTTCCTAAACCAAAATATTTTTTCTGAAAAACAAAAGCCTCAAACTAAAACTTTGTTAACTTCTGCCAAATTCAATATATGATTATTGGGACAAAAAAGAAGAACCTTGAAAAGGTAATAGATTTTCTCTTTCCATTTCAGTATAGTGTTCTGAAGCTAATTTTAGCACATTCAACTTTTCAGAGCAGTAAAAAAAAGGTCATTAAATAAATCAAATAACCCATCTCAAAGCATTTTAATAATCTCCAGCTTTTCCCTGAAAAATCTTATCATCTCTTTAGTCACAGTAAAATTTATTTATTACCTGCAGCAGTATGTGAACATGATAACTCCGGGAAGTGTGGGAGATAGCTAGTCCTGTGGTCTTTCAATGTCTGCATTGCCTTGCACCAATATGCTGCGTAGAGATGGGTCCCTTTCTGTAACATCCATGTAAAGTTGGAGTAACTCGTCTGACCCCAGCAAGGTTACTGAGAATATACCCCAGAGTGGCTGCTAGCACTGCCCAGACATAGACCAATACCGGAAAACCTGCCAGTTGACGATGAAACAAGGAACAGGGACTTTGGATGACTCTGTGACAGTATGTACAATGCTATGAACAGTCTCTTCCTTTGCTTCCCTGCCACCTGCCCTGCAGGCTCCAGGTGGAGTGGTTATATTGTGCTTGTGGTTTTAAAAAATACAGATTTCTCTTGGATATTTAGTATGGAACTGAGGAGTTTTGAAAGCACTGGTCCTGCATGCTGATCCCCAGGCAGTAAATTTCTGTGAGCTCTTATGAAACAGTTTGGAGGTTCCCTAGTTTGGTTTGCAACAAGATAAATGAACTCCAATTTGCTTAATGAACTATCATTACATCCTGTGTAAATATTGAAAACAAAAGGCAGCAAATAAGTGCAATGGATGGCATTGAAAAAAAAAAAAAAAGCATTGATAAATTGCAACAGGTACTGAAGCAACAGTAAGATTCCTGTTTTAGGAAATGCTCCAAATGAGCACTAGGAAGGTGTGCCTTGCTATCTGTAGCACATGGCAATGTGAGACTCCTTTAAAAGACTCACCAGTAAGGGCTCATCTGATTTATCCAGACAGATCGGGCTGAATTAGGGGCAGCTCAGGGTGGAGGCAGCGGTCCCGGATTGCGAGGAACAGGCGGTGTCATGTGGGGCTGGGATCAGAGGGATACGCAACATTCATCAGTTCGAGCTAATGAGCTGATGAGGCTTGTGGCTTGGACATAGTGCAGATGAAGTACTCCTGCTCCTGGACACAAATTGTCTGGAGTGCTTGAACGCCAAATGAACTTTCTGAGTGAAACCCCCTGGGTGCAAAATGATATTTTCCAATGAAAGTTTATTTCCTCTGAAAATTTCCAACCAATTATTCCAATCTCCTGTTAGTTTAAGCATGTAAAATGTTTCTATGAGGAGAGAGTATTCTAGTGACTAGCCAGCCACCTCAGCCTGAGGTTTGGCATGCTTTCCTTATTTGCATTTAATCACAACTTCATTATTTCTAACTGATTCTTTGAAAGTTATAATTCATTGGAATTGAAAGATCTGTAGAACTCATTACAAGATTATAAGGTTAATCTGCACACTGGTACAGAGATTTTTCTTTCCAAAACATGATTATTTCTTACGTCTTTGAGACGTCCGTGCATTACTGAGGGTGTGACTAATGTTCTCCCTGCCTAATCTGACAATTTCCCTCAACTTCCTATAGCTACATGTCAACTTTTAAACAGTCAGATATTAGTATTTGGTTTAAACAGTATTAAGGCTGTGGTATAACATCCAGGTGATGTTAAAACAAGGTTGACCCTGTTCTCTTTATTCACATGGCTTTGTCTCTTGGCACAAGGTCGGCATGCGTTTTCAGATTAACTCTGGTAGAATTTACAATTTCCCAGACTTTGGTGCTTCACCTTTCTCCTTTAGACAACCTGATATTCACCAAGGAGCTGCTTGCCAGAGTGGCAGTGTCTTGTGGCAACCTGTACACCAGGTAGAATAACATGCCAAAGTGACTTTGAGGACTATAGGATTGGCATATGATGATCTTGATTTCTGCTTTCTGCCATGAGTTGGAAGGAATTTTTAAAGACAGCCTCAAAGTTATGTATAAAAAAATGAATATAAAGATTAAAAAATAAAATAAAAAATGTAAGACACTGGTTGAGTGAGACGTGAACCTTGGAGAATAAAAGTTTAGAGCAGTACTTTCAATGCTCAGATATTAGAAAGAGAAGTAAAACAAGTCAGCTTTTTAAAAGCTATGCCATTACATAAAGAAAAAGTAACAATCTCTAAACTAGTTCAGATTCAACTTGAAAAAAATAGAAGTATCTTCAGAATGTGAATAAGAAATCTGGTTTTGTCAGCAGAGTGACAGCAGCTTCTTTTTGTGACTTTAGAGATGAAGAAACTAAAAATGTGTTGCATCATGTTACAAAAGAAGCATCAAACTCAGAGTCCTCTGACATAATTTTAGTTTCCAGTCCCTGCTTAGGAGACATAGTTATAATTTGAAACTGAGAAAGACTAAATGTTCTTCAGTTGTTTTGTTTTGGTTTTTTTTTTTTCTAATGTATTGAAGAAACTGCTTAGCACAGTCAAAGCTGTGTGATGTCAGGTTTTTTGATTTTGGAATGGGGGTTTACAGTACGTTGGATAGCAACTGACATAACAGGGTCATAATCAAAGCGGTTCAGATGTTGTCTCACATAATGCATAACACTGAGGACTGGTCCTGACAACCTGCATTTGAGGCTGTATTTTTTTACTCTGTAAAAAACATTACCTCCGGTAGAGAGGCTGTGAGATGCCCTCCTCAAACAACAGAACTACAAACTGTGACTGAGGATGCCAGGGATGCTACATTCAACCCAAGGGCTTGCAGGATGACCACAGGGTCACTGTTCCATTTGATTTGCCAAGATCACCTTCCCAAATATTTGCCTGCCCGTACTGCTCCCTTAATTCCTGCCTATGTATTTTGGCCTCTGTTCTGCAAAGACCTCAGTGCAAGGTGCAGTGCAGGTGCAGTGCAAAGACCTTGCACTGCACCTCAGGTTGAGGTGCAGTGCAAGGATGGACTCTGATGTCTCTGAGAGTCCCTGTGTGCCACGCAGAGCTCGTGGGCAACCTGGGGCACATTATCTACCTCTATCTAGCACCTGATGTTTGTGCATCCAACTCTAGCACTGGTGAATGGACTATTGAACCTACACAATTCTGTGTCAGCAAGTCTCTTTTCTGCTTTCCCTGACTCACAAATCAAATATTTCATCTGTGAGCACCACGAGAGGCTCCCTCAGCAGCTGACACTTTTGACAGTCGCACTGCACTTCAAAAAACTTCACAGGGTTGTTAGCAATAGCAGGGATTTTAACAAAGTGGTATTTTTAGTGCAGATTCTGAAAGGATGACTTGACATATAGTACAGTGATCATAACCTTGCTCTCAGCACAATAGGCTGCTTAATTTATGACTTCTTTAGGAAATAAAAAAAATATCAGCATAGAATATTTAGCAACGTCAACGTTTCTGTATAAGAAACAAAATTGCAGAAATGCTGGGTGAGCATTTATTAAAAGTAATTCTGATTGTGTTTTTCATTCCATAGTATGATTGATGCCCTAGTTTCCCCTCCTTTGTTTATTTCATGGATTTTTGGCTGCTGTCATTACAGTCAAAGATATAGGGCTATAGTGAAAATACACTAGCAGACTGGTTTAAACTAAATATTTTCTGTAATATTTGGACCAAAGGAAGAATTTTCTGTTCTGGAACATTAATTATCTGAAATAATTTCCAGAGAACAATGACAATATGTTAAATCTCCCTGTCTGATGAGTGCCCATGTGTCTCCTTTGTGACTCATTCAGGCATGTGGCCAATGATGAGTATTTTTAAAGGAAAAAATTCTGTGTTAAAAATCTAACAGAATATACCAAGGTCAGTGAATTGGCAAAAGTTGCTTGACCTTCTCTTAATTGCCTCCCTTCCCCTTCTTACTTTCCTCATTCTCTCCTTTAAATTCTGCCACAAGGTATCATCCATTTCTGTCACAAGGTATCATCCATCCTTTCTAACTACTTTATTCCAGGAGGAATAGGAAGACAAGGCTGGTGGAAGATGAGCTTGCCATTACCCAGCGCGTTGACTTGCACGGCATCACATACAGACGCCTTCTGAGCTTTTTGCTTCTTGTTCTTTTTGGAATCATTTTCCCCCATAGATGTTCCTGAGAACCACCATGTTACCTAAAAGATAGAAATTGACAGCAGGGGATAAACCTGTTATTGTTCTTGGCCCTCTCTAAATTGATGTTGTAGTTTATGCAAACTCACTGTGAGTTACAGCTAACACCACTGTAAATGCTCATCTGGACACTTGGCAAATGCTTGTGGTGTTTATTCAGACTCATCCAAGAATTGGTGTTGAGTATGTGTTGTGGAACAAACCTGTCAGGCCATCATTGATATTGTGGTGGTGAAGTCAACACTATGGATACTCATCTAGCTCTGTTCTGGACGGGACTTCAGTTGAGAGACGTGCTGCTGCTGGACCTCTGGTTTCTGCAGTCTCCTCTGGGAGGTGGTACCTCCTTGGGCAGTGGGGGGTTTCACCGTCATAGACAAGTGTGTACCTGGTGTTTCTAGAAGAGATGTTGAGTTGACTCCTGATGATTAAACTGGCTAACATGAAATAAGCCTACTGAAAATTCAAAGACTGAAGTAGACACATTCTAAAGAAAAGCATTTTTTCTCAGTGGATCTTCCTAGGGTTGTTGAACGAGCATTGCAACATTACTTTTTCTCTTATCCTGTGTATATATGTCAGCACTTCTTCCTGCTCTGGAGGAGGTATGTAAATGATATTTGTCTTTACCACATTGCCTTAAATTTAGGTCTTCTGCAGCAATATAATGTGAAAAGTTAATTTCTGGAATGCTGATTTGTTAATTTCAATTTCCATACCTAATGGATTTCACGTCTTTTGGTTTTTTTTCTTTTTTTTTTGTTAACATAAAAAGTGTACTGAGTATTTTTTGTCTATTTTTCCTGTTTCTCCTAGATGCATGGAAACACATTTCAAAAGCTTGAATAGAAGTATATCAATACTGTTTAGTGGTTTCTATGGATTTATCCACCATGCTTTATGTTAAACTGGGGGATTAATTTGTGTTGCATATTCTTTCATTATGTGAGTTTGTCTACAGAACAGAAAACATCAAAAGAAAGATTTTTATTATTGTTGTGAGGGTTTTTTCCTTTCTTTTTGCAAAGGATATGAAACAGTGAAAGCCCACAAAGATTAAAGACTGTGAATATCAAGAATATAGTCTCTTTAAAATCTAGGTATCATTTTCTTGTGTCTAAATTCACATCCTATGAATCTTCAGTGTGACATAAAATCGTAGCTGCTGGGGTGGGTAGTGGGACAGAAAGTGACAGAGACTGGCAGCTGTCTATCTTTCCTAATTTCTACTGTAACGCTGATGGAAGAAAAGCTCTTTAAGAATTTTCTTATCTTACTTGTTTTTTTTCTATCTACATTTTAATTTGTTAAACCCACAGATCAACTTAAAACAGCAGAAGAAATGAAACAAGCCCTGTAAGTGAGCAGTTGTGCATGTTGCAGGTGTGTATGTATCAGAGAGCATCTTCCTTTCTGCAGCTGACTCTTCTGCAGCCTCCTCAGCCTCTCCTCCCTCCTAGCAGATACGCCTCCCTGCCTACGCCTCTGCTATTTTGTGATGGTTATCTCAGGCTGTAGGTAGCAGAGACCTTATTTTCCAATCCTGTCACCTTTAAGAAGATCTGGGTTGCCTGGGTTACAGATTATGCTGTGAAAAGATGGCACTTACACAATGACCCTGTAGGATGCCAGATAACTACCAGATACGGGTTTTTTCTTTCATTTATCCCATTCTGACAAACTTTACCTGTATTTTGTTATGTCATTCACCTCTGCAGGTGAAAGTGGACCCTGCATTGCTAAGATTTTCATCTGAACTACAAACATTTCAGTATGTATATTTTTAAAGGCAATGGGATATTTTTAATATCGATTGAGGAGGCTCAGAGACTCCACTCCTGATCTGTACAGCTCTATTGGAGACTGTGGTAAGAAACACAGCATGTCTCTATGGGTTTGGGGAAGCAACCAGTTAAATTGGAAGGGTAAAAAGTTTTCTGTGCAGCTGAAAGTTGGTAACTGAAGGCACACTCTAAGCCTCTAATGCAGTTGTTTTACCACCGAAGCAGGCAGTGGCTTCAGCTTATAGATTAGATTTAGCATTTAGGCCAGAGGGATTGATTTTCCATTTGCAAAAGTGAATCCAATCCATCATCACAAGGGCTAGTATGTGAATATGTTCAAATGGTGAAAACAGGTTTTGGGGGTTCGTTTTTGGCTCTCAGCACACCCATGCTTTGGAGGGCAGTGCAGACACTGGCTCAGTATCATCAAACATCTGGAGCATCTTATTAGCTTGGGCCACGTGCCATCCTAGCTTGACCCAACCTCTCCAAATGGCCTCTGAAAACTGGAGCCCTGATGGCGCGGCCCTGTGTAAGAATGAGCAAAGCCCACCACACTTCATTCTGTGCTGTTGGAACATGGGATGGGCTCAGGTCACTCTCCACTGCTGACGGAACAACTGCAGGTTGAGTGACCCACTCCTCCAGAGGTTTGTAATTCATACTTTATTCATAGCACGGCGCTGGACCTGAAGGATGTTGGTATACAAGTTACTGCTCTTGGTGCCAAAAGGCCTCTGAGTTGTGGTGCTGGTGGTTAGTCGGGAGACGGATCGTGTTTGAATTTTTTTTTATTTTAGCTATATATAGATGTATTTGATGAGCTGAGGTTTGGATTCTGTAGGTGATGAGGAAACCACAGGCAGCTTCTGATGAAGTGCATTGGTACTCTGAGGTGGGCTCACGAACGGTTAGCTGCAGCATAGTTCCTCACTAATGAAGGACTCTGGCTAAGGGGCTTTGATGGAGGAAGAGGTTTGTACAATCTCTGGGTATCTGTCTCCAAATGTGACGTTTTAGCTTGAACGCTGTTTTTGAGAAACAACAAAAATTTACGAAGCAATGTATAGCAAGCAAAAAACTCCACCTTTGAATCATGTAAACTCAGCCAACTTAAACCAGCTGAGCTGGTAATATTTATGTTCTCTGGCTTTTATAAAAACTCTGCCAATTCAAAACCAACAAAAAAATCATGTAGCTTGTCATAATGGAGGAAAGCATTCTTTTTAGTGACGGGGATCATAACTTTGCATCTTGATTGAATAATAATAAATCAAGTAAAGAGCATTAACTAAAAACCAAGTCAAAATTTTAATTAAATCCACAGGCAGTTTCTATTTTTCAATGTACATGAGAGGAGGCAGGTTATGATATATTCCCTCAACGTAGGAATTTTCAAGTTCCAACTGGACAGCACTTTAATTAACTTAATTTTCTGCTTTTTTTCAGCTGAGGTCCCACTCCGTCATGATTCTGAATCCATCTTAAATGTACTCTTTTGGAAGAGATAGCTTTCTCACTGTGTGACTGCTAAATACTTTCTTTATTTTTCTTAGGAGGCTGCAAACCTTCAGATTTGGTATTCTAAAAGTTGTGGTGGAGAGGGGGATGTGGGGAAGCCAGAGTGAAGGTATCCAGTGTGGGAAGTGTGTCCCATTCGAAGGCTGGTGTGCAGTGCATGTGTTGAATGGAGCTGCTTCTGTTTCTGCTGTTTGCCAGCTGTAGTGTGACACTGGGGATCTGCTCAGTAAAATGATTATACTTGCACGACAAACTGTTTGTCCCTGGCTGGTTGACAAACTGAGAGCAGAAGCATCATTACTGAACAAGAGCCCAGAGCCTCCTTCTTGTCATCCTCTCACACTGAGCTAATTGCTAAGGCTCAAAAGACAGCCTTTCTTTCACAGGTTAAAGTTGAGAAAAATCTGTACAAGTATCCGAGAGCTCAGGTCAAGTTTTTTCTCATGTCTGACTTCACGGGTGTGGATATATCTTCATGGGGGCTTTGCACAGCTCAGGCAAAAGGCTGGGGGAAGGGACTTGTCACTAGTGGCAGCCAACACCAATTCTTCTCTCCCTGCCAGTAAAAGTATTTTGCAGCACATTTCAGTGGGTGAAATATGTCAGGTGTTATGAATGTAGTAACAAAAATTTTTCTTCTCAAACAGTTTGGATTTCAAGAGAATGGTACCAGCCAAATGAGTTGTAAACTGATCATTTGGTAAGTCTCCATTGGAAAGACAAGTCCAATGCATGGATATCGACACCATGCTTTATAGTCATTACTTTGATCTTTACCTGGAAAAAGGCAGAATGAAGACATGCAAGATGTCAGCAAACCAATAACATCTAAACCAGAGAGTTATCTGTGAGTTTGGCACATCAGAGGAGCCACGGCACGTGTAATGTTAGGGAGTGGGACGTTTCAATTATGAAATCAAGGTTGAAATTTAAAGGCTGTATTTTTCTTCACCTGCACTTTGGTTTAGCGAGTTTCTTATTTTTTCCAATGTCAGTATTGCATGTAGGATATCTTGGGTCTTCAGAGGCTTTTGTGAAAGCTTCTGCTAGGTCTTCCAATTATATAATTTATTGAGATTATTACAGTCACAGTTACTGAGAAATGAGAGACAATGCTACTGCCTTTTTTTTTATTATTTAATTTTGTTAGTGCTGCTTGTAATGTTACCTCCAGCACAAAAGAACAAAACGAAGCTGTGAGTGGAGGTGTAGTTGTTTAGCTATCTTCTTGTTGAGACAGAGTATGACAATGCTGCAGTGCAGAGATACTCGAGCTGGCATTAAACTAATTATGTTGGGTACTGGAAGCATGCTGGCTACAGCAGAGTGGAGTCCAGCATGTTCTGGTTTTTCCCTGCCAAAATGCTTAGCAACTCGGGCACCAATGAACCAATAACAATAAACAGCAGTGTCTGGATAGGATTTTATGGGGGAGTTTGTCGTTCTGAAATTTTTCATGTTCCCTACACTGCTGCCTCTTTTTCCTCTGTAGTCTTTTATCTCTCTTTCCTAACTTCAAAGGAAAAAATGAAGCAAACAAGGATGACAGGGTACAGAAGCTGTAGGCAGTACATCATCCAACAGCAGATGCCTGACTGCAGCTATTTCTCACACAAAGTGTCCATTTGATAATTCCCATGTTAGGCAAAGCCAAATCCTTACACAGAAGATAGTTAGGAGTTGAGTAGAATGAGGAGATAGGATGAATTTTGGTGATTAGGCATAGAGCTCAGACATACTGAGCAGCAACTCAACTGGCTCCTTTTGGCCACCTCTGCTCCATTTCCTGTATCTGTTCTCATTGATCTTGATCACCTTTCTTCACCATTGTCTCCTCCAAAATTAAAACTCACCCTGGGTCTCCTGGGTCTCTCTTTTGCTACCTCTGTATCCGAACTTGGCTTTTCTGATAGGGTTACCTAACCAGCCATTTAGCAGTCCCTGGCACTGGTACAGGCTGCTCAGGGAAGCTGTGGCTGCCCCCTCCCGGGCAGTGTCCAAGGCCAGGTTGGTTGGGGCTTTGAGAGATCTGGTCTAGTGGAGGGTGTCCCTGCCCATGGCAGGAGGTAGGGGCTAGATGGCCTTTTGAGGTCCCTTCCTACTCAAACCAGTCTGCAAATTTGGGATTCAAAAATTCAGCTTTGTAAAGTGTCTATGCTTTCCCCATGATATATGATCCCAGCAAATATATATCAGAAAATAAAATGCATATTCTCTTTTCAGACATCTACTTGTTTGCTATGATTGTCATACAGAGTCACAGAATTGTAGGGGTTGGAAGGGACCTCGAGAGATCATCGAGTCCAACCCCCCTGCCAGAGTAGGTTCCCTAGAGCAGGTCACACATGTAGGCGTCCAGACAGGTGTTGAATATCTCCAGAGGAGACTCCACAACCCCCTGAGTAGCCTGTTCCAGTGCTCTGCCACCCTCACCATGAAGAAGTTCTTTCAGACATTGGTGCAGACCCTCCTATGGTCCAACTTGTGACCATTGCCCCTTGTCCTGTCCCCACAGACCCCTATAAAGAGGTTGGCCATCTCCCGTTGTCTCCCACACTTCAGATATTTATAAACATTGTTGAGATCCTCTCTCAGTCTTCTTTTTTCAAGGCTGAACAGCCCCAGCTCACTCAGCCTTTCCTCACAGGAGAGATGCTTCAGGCCCTTAATCAGGGTTTAACGTTGTCATGGTTTGATCCTGGCTGGAGGCCAGACTTCCACCAAAGTCTCTCTATCACTCCTCTCTTGGCTGGACAGAGGAGAAAATATCTATTGAGTGGCTTTGGGGTCAAGATAAAGACAGGGAGAGATCATTCCACAATTGGTGTCATGGACAAAACTGACTCAACATGGAATAAAAAAATCCCACACCATCTAATTTATTACACACCCCCCACACACACACGCACAGAGAAACCAGAGTTTCTGAGAATATGAGAAGTACAAACAGCTCTTAAAACACCATCCCCCACCCCTCCTTTCTTTGCAGACTGGACTTTATTCATGATTTCTCTCCCCAGGGTGTCACAGAGGGAGACAGGGAATGAGAGTTTTGGTCAGTTCCTTGGGAGCTGTTTTCCATCTTGGTTGGGGGTGATGTGTGTGTGTTCATTCCTCACACTCTTCCCCTGCTCCAGCATGGGGTCACAGAATCACAGAATGGTCTGTGTTGGGAGGGATCCCAAGGGTCATGGAGTTCCAGCTCCCTGCCCATGGGAGACAGTCCTCCATCAACTTCTCCAACGTGAAGTCCTTTCCCACAGGTCTTCAGCTCTTTCCCTCCTGCCCCAGCATGGGTCACTTCTTTGGGGTGCATTTTCTCAGCTCCAGACTGGTCCCACGCAGAGTCTCAAGTCTCCCCAGCAAACCTACTCCAGAGTGGGCCTCTCTCTCCACAGGCTGCAGGTCTTGTCAGGGGCTTGCTCCAATGTGGGTCACAGTGTCTTCCATATGTCTCCACACACTCCAGCCTCTGCACGGGCTGCAGGTGGGGTCCCTGCTCCCTGTCATCTTTCATGGGCTGCAGGGGAACACCTGCTCCACCACTGTCTCCTCCAAGGGCTGCAGGGAATCTTCTCTCAGCACCTCCTGCCCTGCTTAGTCACTGACCTTCGTGTCTGCAGAGTTCCTTACATCTTCTCACTCCCTTCTCTGGTGGTATAAAGCTGCTTGCAGGTTTTTCTCCCTTAACTGTGATTCCCAGAGTCACTATGGCCGTCACTGATGGGCTTGGCCTTGGTTACTGATGGGCCCGGCCTTGAGCCCATCTGGTATTTACTCTGTCAGGCCCAGGGACAGCTTCTGCTGCCTCCTGCAGAAACACCCCCTGCAGCCACCCCTCTGCATCTGAACCTTGCCATGCAAAACCAGAGCAGAAGTGCAGAGAGGAAGAAATATTTTTCTGAAAGTTTGAAGTTTCAACCTATTTTTACTCTTTGCAAATAAAAATTAAACTTTTGAATAAGAAGGAAAAGAGAGAGAACAACTTTGCCTTCCCCCCACTGCCACTGCCTTGTTTTCCTCTAAGGTATACTAAGAGGAATCCTAACAACCTGCTGGTTTTGCCTGAGGAACTGGAGACCTTGCCATACGTTTTAATTCCTAAAGAAAATAGGCTGTTTGAGTGGAGTTTTCTGCAACTAAACATGTGTCTTAGGCATCCAGCCTTTTTCATGTTCTCATGATTTTGCTTTCACCAGAAATGCATCTAATACTCGAGAAATGTGCTTAGCAAATTATGTTGCTTTAGGCAGTGGAAGAGGAATATTTTAATTAAAAAAATGATAGAAGGCTGGACAAAAAATATTTTCAGGGTATCACTCAATACCTAGAAACTTTAAGGGATATCTTAAAACTGAGAACTTAGACATGAATAAAATGGAAGACTGTTCAAGCTGTGGAGTGTGGTGGAGTGTGGAGACCTGAAAGCTGTAAACCATTTTGAAAAAATCATTAGCATTTAAAAAAACACTCTTAAACATGTCTGAGTTTTTTAAATTTTCCTTGTGCTTAGTAGAAAAAAGTGAGGTTAGAGAAGAATAAAAAAAATTGGAAATTTAAGACTCATGTGTTAAATAGTTTGATTAAAATTTTGAAGATAAGATTTAGAACTTTGACATTTAAATATCCAGCTCCTTCTGGTGTCTTTTGCAGAAGGAAGTGCTGGTTGTGAGCATAAAATGAGGATAAAATATGATATTAATTTGCACTGAAGTAGCAAATATTCTACAGTAGTCTCAGGTCATTAATCTATCTTCCAGCTAAGGGGACTACATTAATAGCCTGTGGGATTTACAGGGCAAGCATCAATTTAATGGTTCACCCTAAGTTTGGGGAAAATAGGAAAGGGCAGGGTACTGGAGGATACATTATATCTTGGTGCATTAACATGAATGGTAAAACTTTCTTGGCCTAAAATGGCCTCTGGATAGTTTCTAATTCCAGTGCTGATGCTGAATCTCTATTTCCTGTCTGCAAAATGGAAGTAATTGTATTTGTGTGCCAAGCCTTAGGACTGCGTCTTTCCCTCATAGCTCTGTCTTGAATTCGAAAACCATCTGAATTACTGGTTTTGAACATGTATGGATTGGGCATTGGGTTTCTTAAGTGTGGCCTCAGTCTAGGAAAGGAAATATATCTGCAGTGAGGTAACAGAAGGCATCTGCCAGGTCACATAGTTGCATTTGCATTATTTTCTAAGCAGCTTCCATCGTTGGAGTCCTGCCTCTGATTTGCCACTATGTTCTTTATACTGCAATATTTTCCTGTGCTCTGACACTAGGTGAGGAATTCTTTTTTGTTCCTTGCTGTTGGAGATGGTGAAAGGAGTACATTACATAGTTTGCAGCTTATTCATGAGAGGACTCAGAACAAGAACTGGGAAATAAAGTCATAACTTAATAGCAGAAATATCATCTTCACAGGGGAGAGTCATGCTAGTACAGCACCTATGAATCAGTATCGGTGCAGTGCATCGTCAGGTATGCAACCTTTTTTAAGGTGATAATTCCCATAATTTTGGTATTGACCTTGTTCTACATTGTACAGACTTGTAATCTGTGTTTTTTGAATGATGCCCACGGGTGGGACATTTCTAATGTGAAGTCACACTGTGAGACACCTCTGAGTGTTCTGGGAAGATAGGATTATAAATATTCATTGATTTTGCAACCTTGGGCTATGAATGTTTCAAATTTTATAAGCTAAGCAGAGCTGGGCCTAGATGGAAAATTAAAAAAATTAAAAAAGCAAAACCAACCCTCACAGCTTTGGTAAATTCAGGTTATAAATAAAGTGGAATGGGTAAGAAAATGAGAGTTTTTCTGCTAAGTTGATTTTGAACCAACATGCCAATTTGATTAGGACAAGTACATAAGCACAATATAAAATCTAATCACTTATGAAAAAAAACCCCAAGTGAGGCTAGATATCTCCTCCCTTGGAAATACAGTAACTGTTTTGCAGTCCAGTTTCATCACTGAAGAACAGAAGACCATGAACTATAGATTTGGTCATCTCGCAGTTTACCTCCCAGGTCTGAGTAGTGGGTGCTGTCAGGTTACCCCATTCTGTCCCATCCCTTCCCACAGTGGGACCCTGACCACTGGCCATGGGAAATACAATCAGAGCAGTAAACATATCATGGGACTGGTGAAAAATCTGTCTTGAATTATGTGTAATGCCATGAGCAGTTTCTTTCAATTGCATGTCTGATAGACAAAGGATGAAGGGCAGGAGGAGCTCATTTCAATCATTTCCTACTTAGTTTGTGCAAATACAGAAGGACTCTTTAATGCTTGGCTTCTCCTGTTCTCTGCAGCAAGACATAGCAAAACTCAGTCCTCAATCCTTCTTCCTGTGACCAGGTACAAGTGTGTTTGGTGTATTTGTTTCTTCAAGAGTGACTTTGCAGACAAATTATCTCAATCAAAGTTGTAATCTGATATGCCTCCTCCTGACCACTTGATGAATTCCACTGGTTCCTGTGGTGTTCAGTGTGAATCCCTGCTGCCACTGGGTTCATGGGATCACTCTGACAGACCCTGAAAATCATAACCCTGTACAACTGGGTTTTCCTACTGAGCTGACACTCATACAGTGTCCCTTGTGTCACAGGTGAATCTCCAGATCTACTCCACTGACTATTGAGGGCACCCTGCCTCACCATTTTTTTTTTCTTGTTTTTTGGGATGGGATTTTGGGTTTGGGGTTTTGAGGTTTTTTGTTTTTTTTTTTTTTTGTTGGTTGATTGGTTAGTTGGTTGGTTGTTTTTTATTTGGTTTGGTTTTTAAATCAAGAAAGACTAATACTTGAAAATTAACACATCTTCACAAAATGAATCAATGATTTCCAGCCAGCCCTGGAGTTCATCTTCAGTGCAAAAAAAAACCCAAACCACAAAATCCCAGAGCTCAACCACCTTAGAGCCTCTCCTTGTTTGTGCTTTAATAGGCAGTATCAGTTTGGTGCAGACATGAGGAATGGCTTCCCTGAGAGTGACTGGCAGGAGGGAATTCTTGGATTCTATCATGATAGTACATGTTGCACGCAACATAAAATGGGTTTCAAAATCAGAGGCACTTTTATGCAGAGTCTACTGCTAATGCCTCTTCTCTCTACATGTTGGTGTTGCTGTCGGGGAAAATATTTTTTAATTAATTTGATTATCCGTGATGACCTATTTTGTTGTATTGTTACGGGATTGTGTAAATCAGTGTATATTTCATAATGACTAGAACATGGTAGCAGGTCTGGTGTCCCTCAGAGCTCGGTGATGAGTCTGGTCCCATTTAACATCTTAATTGATGATCTGGACAAGAGGATTGAGTACACCTCAGTAAGTTTGCGGATGACACCAAACTGTGTAGGAATGTCGATCTGCTGGAGGCCAGGAAGGCCCTGCTGAAGAACCTGGACAGGCCGGATCGATGGGCAGAGGCCAACCTTATGAGGTTCAACAAGGCCAAGTGCTGGGCCCTGCACTTTGGTCACAATAACCCCAGGCAGCGCTACAGGCTTGGGGCCGAGGGGCTGGAGACCTCTCTGGAGGAGAAGGACCTGGGGATGTTAGTTGACAGCTGGGTGAACAATAGCCAGCAGTGTGCCCAGGTGGCCAAGAAGGCCAATGGCATTCTGGCCTGTATTAGAAATAGCGTGGCCAGCAGGAGTAGGGAAGTGATTGTCCCATTGTCCACAGTTCTGGTGAGGCTTCACCTCGAGTGCAGTGTGTGGTTTTGGGCCCCTCACTACAGAAAGGACATTGAGGTGCTGGAGGGTGTCCAGAGAAGGGCAAAGAAGCTAGTGAAGGGCCTGGAGCACAAGTCCTACGAGGAGCAGCTGAGGGAACTGGGGCTTTTTAGTCTTGAGGAAAGGAGGCTGAGGGGAGACCTTATTGCTCTCTACAGATACCTGAAAGGAGGGTGTAGAGAGGTGGGGGTTGGTCTCTTCTCTTAGGTAACAAATGATAGGATGAGAGGAAATGGTTATAAACTGCACCATGGGAGATTTAGGTTAGACATCATGAAGAATTTCTTTACTGAAAGAGTTGTCAAATATTGGAAGAGGATGCCCAGGAAAGTGGTGGAGTATGCCCTGGAGGTATTTAAAAGGTGAATAGATGATGTGCTGAAGGACATGATCTAGAGGTGGACTAGGCGGGGTTAGGCTGTGGTTGTGTTTGATGATCTTGAAGGTCTCTTCCAACCCAACTGATTCTATGATTCCATGATTCTATAAGCGAGCTTAGATATATTTGTCTAGGATAATCAAGGGCCCGAATCCAGGAACTCTATCTCTCTCTTGCTGTTCCTTATAGAGAAACAGGATTTTACTGAAATCTCCTGGAGTGCATCCTACTGTCACCTGCCATTTAAGTTACATCACACTTTAGCTGTTACAGGGACTTAGCCCCAAGCCCAGGGGCACCCTTCCTCCGCTGGGATCCCTGAGGCGATCTCTGTGGCATTAGGGGTGCAGTTCTTCTATTTCTGCCACTACACCAGTTCTGTATCTGTTCCCGGTGTGTCCATGGATATCTTTGTGAAGCTGCACTGGAAAACAAATCGGTGAAATGCTGCAAATTATAAAAATTATCCTTTTAACAATTTTTATTAGTAAGATGAAGCTAAATGACAGTTGGACTAGTTGATTTTTATGGCTCCCTTCTAACTGAAATATTCTAGTCTAGTCTCATCTAAAAGAGAGGGGAAAGAGGGAAATGTTCTAAACTACTTTCACTGCTGTAGGGACACTGACACCGGATCACTTCCTTTTTGATGTGATAGGTCCAAAATGTTGTATCTCAGTAAGATGCTGTACTGGTGGCTCTTTAAGGAGGCCTTAAGGACACCTTCCAAAAACACAATGTACTGAAAGAGAGTACAAATGAAGTGGAGAAATGGTTTAAGCCACACAAAACCATTTTTCCCCCAGGATCTGGCCTGCAGCTTTCTCCCCCCACAAGCTGATGGGATGACTCATAGGCATTTACATTCCCCGTACTTCACATGGCATCTGCTGCTACACATTTGTTGCAGGATCTCGTTTGTGAACAGCTGGTGACAACCCACTTCCTCTTGCTTTCTTCAGCAGAGATTTTTCAATTGTTTCTTGTTGTTTTGATGTGAGACCCAGTGTTGGAAAAACAAGCCCATTTACCCCGATTAGAACCAGCCATTTAAGCACTTGCCAATTAGTTATTTTTCTAAGGACCTAGAAAATGTTTCCCCTTTCTCTCCTTTCACTTTCTTCAGATGTGATTCCACTTAAGCGGAACAAAATCAAGCCCTTTCTGTAGAAAATGGCTTGTTCTCCCTCTTCCTTTTGTCCTGCAGAGTTGGAGATGAAGGGATCCTGTGCTTTCTTCAAGCTAACTGTAATTAGCTTGACGTCATGATAGCCGCACAGTCCCCTTAAACACAGAGAAACTACTACTAGTGATGAGTATTATAGCCCTGACCTTTGGAAAAGCAAATAGGAGAACATCATGCTCACGTTATAAATGATGATACAAAATGTGATTAATTTTAGTTATTCAGTGCCAATTTCCCTAAAAGGCATTAGGAAAAATAATTCAACACGCACGTGTTTTTAGCAAAATTAGAGATAGGCTGGTTTATGCAAGTCCAGTGCATCCAGTAATGCAGAATCCTTCTTTCAGAGATTTAATCTCAACCATCCCTGTAAAATCATACACTGTTTTAATAGCTTCAGAAAAAGTATGTACTAAAAATTGAGCTTAATGCCTAGATAATGTTTTTTTTTTTCTCTTTCTTTTTGACCTCTCATTCAACACATTTAGATTTCCTTGCTAGGGACCGCTGTTATTGCATAAATATTTTAAGGAAACACTAAACCTTCAAGTGAGATCATCTTGTTTCCAGTTTTGAAAATACAGTTACTTATCTCAGACAACTCCAGTAGCAGTTACTTGAGAAACTGCCTATAATCCTATCAGACCTAAAGGCAATAAAGATAATGGCTCCTCTGCTTTAAAACCCAATCTATGTTTATTACTGGTTTGGTGGCTATATGTTTCAGTGGGAATTTTCCAGCCTTTCATCTTTTTCCCCCTTTTCATAATTCATATATTCATAATAAAATCATAATAAAATAAGTTTCAGCCTGTATTGGTTAGACTGTACTGTTTATTCCTGTAAGTAGTATCTGCTCACATCGTCACCTCTACTTTGCCTGTCCCTTAAAACAGAGGTGTACTTACGGTACATGGCTGTTCAGCTGTTCTGCACCTCTCCACAGTGGTATCTTTGGCAACCAGTGCATACTCGCTTGCTTCCTCCTATTGCCAGAGGAGGAAGCAAGCCCTCTCTGATACACAGTTCTTTGGGTCCTGAATTTAAGTACTGAATAAGCACATTTATTTATTGAATAATTGCCAAATTTGTTTTTTATTTCTCTGTTTCCTGTGGCAAGAAAGGATTTCAAATCACTTTGCTGCTCTGGGGAAATTGAAAACAGGATCTATTTTTAGTTCTCGTTTGACTTCCCAAGATGGATCAGTTGAAACCTGTTACAGCACTAATTTACTTAAAGATGTATTATGTGCACTGCACTAAAATGCTGAGGGGAAAAACACTTTGCTTCTGCAATTTGGCCTGAAGCCACGATTCCCTATGAAGCTGCATGGAGAAGCCAGAAGAGAGTTACCCACACGATTTTATGCACGCAGCTTTATTGAACCAAGTGGCTTGTGAACCTGTACCCTCCTTAAAATATATTTTAAAAGACAGTAGGGGGTTATAAATGGGCTGAAGGGGCACCCTTTCTCTGTAGCTGTGCAAATCAAGGACTGGTGCGAAGCGCTTGGATGGATCTGCTCCCCTGACCTGACATCAAAACAAAACATTGGTGCCTTGTGGCCAGGGAGGAGAGGTTTCTCATTTCTTCAAATGCCATGCAAGAGAGATGCCAAAAGCCATGATGCTTGTGTTTTTTTTGCAACAATCCCCAAAGGTTAGTTACAACTGCTAGATAATTCTGATTTATTAGCTGTAATTTCCACTTGAGCACACCTTTGGTCTATGTTGCTCTGCAGCTGAATGCATCACATCTCCTGGTCCATGGGGCAGCGTTGGTAGCAGTTTACAGCATGGCAACCTGTGTTGTTCCCACTCTATGAATAGCAGCGTCATTTGTCATGTTTACGAAAAGATTGCCTTTTCAACATAGCTGATGACAAATTTTAGGTTCAAACAGATTTATCCTCTAGTTTGCAGACTAGCTCTTTTGTCCCCGTAGTGCTGTGTGCCAGAGGGTAACCCGTCCGTGCCCTCTCTGTTCTCTGAGAGAAGACAGATATGTGGATAATTGCATATTCCAGACCCATGTTTCAATTATCATATTATTTGAAGAATCTGGTGCTTCACTTAATGTTCCTCAAGTAGTTCTCTTGATTATTTACTGTTGCAGAGCTGGGCTAAACTTGTTTGCTTCTCCTTTTCTCTCTTTCTGAATTTGATTTCAGAAAGCAATCTCAGATAGAGATTTCAGAGCCCTAATCACACACTGCTGTTGGTTTTGTTGCTGCAAGTGACAACATAGAATATACTTTACCTGAGACTATATGAATGATGTTTGGTGGGGTTTTGGTGATTTTTTTTTTTCCCAGAATGGGTATATGTGAAAGCCGTGAGAGTTGTATTCAGCAAGGATTTATCTATAATATTTAATTACAAGAGTTCTGCATACATTTACATAATGTATTGGAGGGTGTTGTGGTGAGAAAACAGCTCAAGGCAAATACGACAATATCCCACTTCTTTCTCTCTCTCCTGTCAATTACCTTTGAGTCATCCCACTTGCTAAAGCTTCAGGTCAATAAAACGAATATCAAAACAGAATCCAGTATATGCTGAGACACTAACTTCATTGTGTGCCTGTAAAAAGTGCATATTTTTTCATCATCCTTTTCTCTTAATGTGATTGTTCCTCTGATTTTATTCTACAGAGGGATCCTGAAGCACATTCAGTGTGGTTTCATTTAAAGAAGCTTTGCATGTCCTCAGTTTGCAGCAGCACACACTCTATTTCTGTGTGTACGGTTCTGAGGAAAAATCGCTGGTTTCCTTTGCACAGTTTGCAAAAATCATCAAGTCCAGAAGGGATAAACTACCAGAAAAGTTTGATAAGGTGGGTAGACTCTCCTTATGGAGAATGATAATAAATATTTCATTGTATTTTCCGAAGCTTGCTAATGCATTTATTTATTTTGTTAGTTGCAGTAATGCTCCGGTGTGCTGTGTGTCCTAGGCAGTGTCAGTAAGGATTAAACTGAGAATTTCTATCCCTTTTCAAATTTGGTTTTGGTGTAAAACTAGGCAAAACGTCAAAATGTCACTTCCATTCAATTGGAACAGAAATGTTTGCTTTTTCAAAATAAAGTATTTTTACATTCCTGAAAAGGGAGAGAATTCCTGTAGCCTAAAGGGAGTTACAGTCCTGGTCCTTATTCTATTTCATGGTTCCCAGCTAATACTGCAGTTCTCACTTTGAACCATAGGATTCTTACCCTACACCACATGGAGGAAGTACAGCCCGAGCAGTACAGTGCATTACAGCCACAGTACTTCAGAAATCCTTGCCCCAAAAAGAGTAGGGGCTGCAATTCAGCGGTAAACAGTACGATGTAAATACAGGGAAATGCAGTGTGAAATATAAACATTTGTATTTTCCTTATTTTGAGTATATTTTTCAGTTGAGTGTTTCTACTGAGTTCTGCTCATTACTCTATTTCCAAGTATGTGTAATAGTGTATTATATAAATTGTATATTGTACTATACAAAAAAGTACTCTATTAGAGATAAAACTTCAAAGGATCAGTTTTTTCACTTATTTTTGAGAATACCACACTTGAGAAGGTTAAAAGTGGGCATGCAATCTTTCATTCCAAAGTATGATTATTGAACATGGAAAGCAACAGATTTTAAGGAGAAATACATCGAATCACAGTGGCCCACTGCAGAAAAATATGAACCATGAAAACATTCAGTGACAAATTGTCCTGAGTGAGAGATGTGCTTGCAGGCAGGCAGGAAGGGTGGTTATCCAGGATTTCCATGGACAAGATCAAGTACTGCTGCAACTTATCTTGTGCAGGGTGAGAGATGAGGAGGGATCCAGGCTTAAGCCTTAGCCTTTTTTTTTGAATTCTCTGGGTCTAATGCCATCCCTGAGCACAGTCAGTAGTTCCCAAGTGAGTACATACAATTATTTAAGAATAGGATTATTTAAGGTGGAAAAAGACCTTTGCGTTTGTCAAGTCCAACAGTATTTGGTACTAGATAAAATACCTTTTTTTTTTTTAAGGAAATGTTTTCAGTTTAACCTCATCTTCAATCGTGGCTGCCAGATTTAAGGAAAAAAGAATAAAAGGCAGGAGAATGGGAATAAATGAAGAGAGACTTAGATGTTCTTTGGTGCTGCTCTGTGGATATCCCAGATCAAATACGGCATGCGTGCTACACCCAAAATTTCTTCTGACACTTGAAGAAAAGATAATACCAGGTCTTTTATTTTACTTGATTTTCCTTTTTCTCCCAAATAATCTTCTTAGTTTGCAGCAACATGAAAGAGAAGCTAAGTTTGCCTCAGTTTCCAATTGCATTTTGAATCCTTCAAAGGAAAGTGTGTACCTGGACACTGGAAGGTTTCAGATGCAATTTCATTTTCTTCTTCAAGCATGCTCTGGGGAAAGGCCTGCTGACCTTTTGTGAAAGATGGCTTCTTAAGAATATGGCAAATTTCCTTTGCATTCTTCCCTCTGGAGATCAGTCTGTCTCCTGCTTATAGAGATTTAATCATCCACACCATACCTTCTTGGACTCAAGGACCCAACTAGTCTTCCATCTCTTCAACTTCTTCTCCCCCACTAGCTGTTCATCATGATCTTTGATGGAAAAATCTCCCTATCAAAGTTGAGGTTTAAGCACCTCTATGTGCTTAGGATTGTAATTGTGTTACAAATGATTTTATAGATACATGTAAAGTGAGAGGAAAAAATCATCTGCTGAAACGCACTGTATTGAGTACAGTTCATCAGGTAAGGCTAGAAGTGTCTGGGAATTGAGACACATGCAAAAAGTTGGAATATAGACTTCATGTTTACTCTTAAATACACAAAGCTTTTTCTATTTCTTCATAGATAAGTATGCACACAATTTTCTTGTGAGCATTAAAAAGTAATAATCTGATCTTTCACTCCCCATACTGCTGTTTGTTCCATGTCAGCAGCCTCATAACAGATTCACTGGCCCCTAAGCTACAGCTCATCACAAGCAAAAGACAAATGCTTAGAAAGCTTTCCCTCTGTTTGATCCTTATAATCAACTTTATTTCCTCTACAGAATTCCAATTATCCCATTAAACAATGAGTCAGGATGCTTATATTGATACAGGTGCCTTGATTGGTTAATTTATACTCATGCCAGCCCCAGCAAAGAATTCATTTCCCTGAGGCCTCCTTAGATAACCACTGTTCCTCCTAAGCTGTAATGGTAATTCCTGGCAGGCATAGTACTTAAGCACAACATTTAGACCTACACACAAGCATCCCTCACCACACACTAATCTGTGTTCAGACATATACATGCTTTTGAGCTTTTGTGCTTTTGTTTGCTTCTGCCATATAATTTCTAGCCTATTTAGTTTTAATTATAGGGCTACGATTATACAACACTGACCGTATGCTTTTAAAACCAATTTGCAAGGAAAAAGTCCTAATAATACTGCTTTTTTTTAGTAGCACTCCAAAGAAATTAAATACTTATTAAGTGCCAGCAGATTCAGCTGCAGTCTATCATATACACATTTATTTGCATATGCTATCTGGTGAGTGGCATTGTTTTAATTATTGATTTACAAGGATGGAAGTAATAGACAGATTATTTACTGAACTGTCTTTAACTCTGCATCAGCTGAAAGAGCTAATTAAATGTGTAACAACTTTCACTGACATGGATTAGGAGATTTTAAAATCAAGGTGAAGAGAAGGGCAAGCACTAGCCTGTGCTCTATGAGACTCATTCTCACCATGGCAAGAAAATAGAATATCTAGTCTTGTAAATCATCAGAGAAGTCAGGCAGAACTGCAGGTAGATTTTTAAAATAATTTCCCAGGAAATCAGTTTTTCAGGACCAAACTCCCTAGTGAGCTGCCAGGATTATTATTTTTCCAAATATACATCCTGATGAATGTAATGAGCAGGAGTTTCTGCTATAGCCCCTATAGCCCCTTGGAGGAAGTTTCCAAAGGAACCATAAAAGAATTGAGCCCTCCACTGAAAAGCCTGTAATACTTGTTCCTTACCTTCACTTCCAGTTTCTCTTACTTCAGTCATTTAATTTCTCTCGTTCTGCTGATGTGAATTAAGAACTCACCTTCTCCCCTCCTTATTCTGCTGCAGTAGCTGGCAGCTTGCAGGCAGGAAGGGCTGTAGAAGGTGGCCGTGTCACCTCCAGTTCATAGAGGTAGTGCTGTACTCGCCAAAGGCAACAGTTTGTAGAGAGTGAGTAACTCAGCCTGTGTCTTTTGAGTTGCAGACTAACATTCAGGATATGGGATAATTCTGATTTTCTGTTCATCGGAATGTGTCTCTGTTTTTCCTTTAGGAAGACATATTTGGTTCATATAAAATAAACAAAGGGAGTGGTTTCAGCTGATGGCCCTGTATAATACCTATTTTACATTCTCTCTTTTGTGGCTCAATGGTATGACCCGATGCCTCCTTGAAATGTGCTAAAAGCATCACATGTGTGTCATTTTAAATGATTAAAAAAAAGAGTAATGTAGCTTGACTGGAAAACCCCTATTCAGTCCAACAAGATAGCGGCATCTGCAGATGATACATTCCAGTACAGCATCTTTTTATACACACAAGCTAACAGGAAAAAATTGTCAGTGGCTTAGTCACCATTTAGCTGAATCACCAATCCCTTTTAAAAAATAGCACGGTTGCAGGGAGGGTGTTCATCCCCCCTATAATAAATTAGATTAAATGCATTACAACACGTACTCTGCAGAGGTGTATTTTGGGATAGGAAAGAAATCCTTTTCTCCTTGTGGCTATTGGCTAATTTTTTATATGGCTCAAGTGGGGTGCCAATTGCTGTTATGCAGCAGTATGAACTAATGTCATTTTCCAAATGTTCCATCTTCAGGGATACTGCTTCTGGAAGTGATCACAAAAACAGTGAGGCTTCTCCTCCTAGGCATAACTGAACTGCATAAAACAAGTTCCTGTTCACAAAAACCATAATGTCCACAAGAGAATAATACCTGGATTTAGGACACTTGCCTTGGAGAGGGAACACCTATGATGGTGACTTAGTCCCCAGTCTAAGCTACCCTTTAGCTTAGGTTCCCCAAAGACAGCAGCTGGGCTTATCCAGACCCATGAGCACAAAGAAATTCCCAGAGGACACAAATACATTTTGCAATTCTGAAGATTCCTACAGAATTCAACCAGGATCCATTCCCTTTTTCCAAAAGATCTACTGAGGCAGTAATTCAGTATTTCTGCAGGTGTACGTGTTAGTGTCGGGTATTTTGATTTCTTACAGTGTGTACCTTTAATGTCTTTCATGAAAAGTGTGTGAAGAAAGAGGGTAGAGGAAAACAGATGAACTGGTCTGGGTGACATGATAACTTATCTGAGCTTTCATTTCAAAGTCAAAATTCAGTAGTTCTGAAAGTCAGAGCCAAAGACATTCCAGCAGGTTCAGAATGTCACATGGAATTTCCAAAATTGTTAATTATTTTTTCACCTCACTGATTGTATATTTGGAATTCTTCACTGAAATGGTTGGCAGGTGCTGGAACAGGCTGCCCAGGGAAGTGGTGGAGATCCCAACCCTGGAGGTATTTCAAAGATACGTCGCTGTGCTGCTTAGGGATATGGTGTAGTGGTGGACTTGGCATTGATAGGCTAAATGTTGGATTCAATGATTATAAAGGGGGTTTTTCAGCCAAAACAATTCTACAATTCTCTGATTATGTTTGAGAATGTGAAAAAATGACAGAAGTTTTCCCTGTCTCTGGAATTTCTACAGAGTTTCTTCCCTGGTTTTGCTGGTATCTACAAAATTGTGAATGCAGACAGAAGGATTTTCCCCTAAAGTGGGACACTTCTTGGATCTCTCTGCTTTGGCCAGAACATCTAGACACTATTTAAAAAAATGATGGAAAAAAATTGATTTCTTCTCAATTCTAAATACTTGTTTTTTTCCTTTTACACGTAACCTCATTTTGTATTGTCAGGAGCAGCCCTTGATATCATGAACTGGCCTCTGGCATCACAGGCTTGAACCGCTGACCTTGCAAACACAGTGCTGGTGAGATTTCCACATCAGTTTTATGCCATCAGGAAACTGTCTGCTATGAAAAACTTTCCAAACATTTGAGTCTCCATTGAAAGCAACTTCAAGACTTCCTGGAGTTTGTTAATTGCTAGGATTTGCTTAATAGCATCTACAGCTAGTAGAAACACCCAAGATGCGCTGGGAATATGAGTTTCTTCAGTTTGCAAAAGCCACTGAAACAATTTTATACTTCTACATAGGTGTTACTGCTATGTATGTTCTGTCAGAACTGGAACACACCCAGTATGGCCATGCACTTTCTAGATAAGAAGGGGATGTCTTTTAATAGTAGAGCAAGGGTATCCACTAGCCACAAGTCATTTCTAGAACTGAGGGTTTCGTAAAGGAGCCTGTGCTGAAAAATGGTGGGGAGTCTGCAGAGCAGCAGCAGAAGAGAGTTGGAAAGATCTTAAATAACTAAAACAGGATGCCCAGGGAAGTGGTCACAGCACCCAGCTTGACTGAGTTCAGGAAGTGTCTGGATGCTGCCCTCAGTCCCATGCTCTGACTTGTCTGGCCCTGTGTGGAGCCAGGAGTTGGACTCGATGATCCTTATGGGTCCCTTCAAACTCAGGAGATTCTGTGATTCTATGATTAGTCCTCTCCTTTATTTTCTTGGGTTTAAGCTGGGTACCCTTCATAAGCTGGTAGCACAGGTGAAGAGCCATCCTGGCCTATATAAGGAACACTGTGTCCAGCAGGAGCAGGAAAGAGATTGTCCTATTGTCCTCAGTTCTGGTGAGGCTGCACCTTGAGTGCTGTGTGTGGTTTTGAGTCCCTCACTACAGAAAAGACATTGAGGTGCTGGAGTGTGTCCAGAGAAGGGCGAAGAAGCTGATGAAGGGTCTGGAGCACAAGTCCTGTGAGTAGTGGCTGAGGGAACTGTCGCTTTTTAGTCTTGAGAAAAGGAGGCTGAGGGGAGACCTTATTGCTCTCTACAGATACCTGAAAGGAGGGTGTAGAGAGGTGGGGGTTGGTCTCTTCTCTCAGGTAACAAATGATAGGATGAGAGGAAATGGTTATGAACTGCACCATGGGAGATTTAGGTTAGACATCATGAAGAATTTCTTTACTGAAAGAGTTGTCAAGTATTGGAACAGGCTGCCCAGGGAAGTGGTGGAGTCACCGTCCCTGGAGGGATTTAAAAGGTGAATAGATGATGTGCTGAAGGACATGATCTAGAGGTGGACTAGGCAGGGTTAGGCTGTGGTTGTGTTTGATGATCTTGAAGGTCTCTTCCAACCCAACTGGTTCTGTGATTCTATGATTCTGGGACAACTGTACAGGATGAGATAGGCTGGGCAGCAATGCTGGGGGTGCTAGCACAGCCATGTTTCCTGAACAACAGACAGAGCTTAATTTTCAGGGCCTGAGTAATTTCAAACACTTCGACTGTATGGAGCAAAACACCTTTTTTGTTCAGCTGTGTTTTAGTGGCTCTGTTAGCACTTGCCACATTTTGTATATTCAATTTAGATATTTGCATCCCACCCTAATGACTCTTTTGCAGCCACTGTAGTACCCGCTGGGTGTGTATCATAGTCAGCTGTCCCACTGAAATTACAGGAGGTCATATCATGTGCATTATTTGAAATGTATCATCATCATGTGGGTTGTAAATCATGAACTTTGAGTGCATGCCTAAGCAACACTGGGGTGATTGACAGAATATGATATGAAATAATCATATTCATGGGGAGACGGCATTTCCTGTGTTCAGGAATCATTTTCAAACTAAAGGACTCTTTATTAGTTCCTAAAATTCCTCAGGGATGGGAACTACACAGACAACTCCCTGGACAATTCATTTTTCCACCATTTTGCATAAGGGAACAATGATCTTCTGAGTCACTTTGATTCAGGGTTTGAAATGGTAAACTGAGAAAGCTTTTCCTTCTGCTGGAAGTGAAGCTTCCCGGAAGACTGCACATCCTTTCCACATGTCCTGAGGGGCATGGATCAAATGAGCTCATACCAGCAGCATGGGACAGCCACCACTGCAAAGTTATTGACTCACTGCCCTCCCTGTTTTTTGTCCAATTGCGGCTCCCGTAGAAATGTCACAAATAAAATTAAAACAGGTTAGGTCTGAATAGACTGACATTAACCCTCCTGGACCACAGAGAGGAATGGTGCTGCTGTTGCCAAGCCCATGCAGGAAGGAGGCTCTAGTACTTGTCCAACTAAACTGACACGAAGGAAGAGTCTTCTCCACTCTCCAGCTATCCTGTAGAGAAATCATCAGGTGTTGGGGAACCTTGCGGTTACTAGTTCAGGGTTGGCCCTACCATAGTCTCATCAGGGCTCTGTCTGCCATGCATTTCAAGGAGAACTAGACCTAAACCATCACAGCAGACCTGGGCTTCTGTGAGTTTGAGGTTTTGCTTCTCATTTGGCCCACTGTATCTAACAAGAATCTGGTAGCCAATGGTTTTGTACTTGGCCATAAAATACTGCAGATAACTAGTACTGTGCTCTGTCTTTCAGAAGATGCATGGGAGAGCACTGATGGTTTGAGGCTGAATTAGTAGCAGTCTCTGGAGCAGAAAAATGTATAATTCATAGAAAAATAATTTCCTATGCAAAAAGTCACAAAAAGACATAAAGAAAAGTTTCTAGTGGATATAACTTCCACTTCAAACGAGGCCTTAGGCAGCACAAAAGGGAAAGATAAGGCTGTCCAGAATCTGCCTAAATGTTTCTATTATCTCTGAGTCTGAATAGCCGTAGATTTATCTGCTGGTTACCCTGCTATGAAGAAAGTTTTGATACAGACTAAGATTTCTGAGTGCCTCTTAAGCACTCCACACCAAAATAGGGAGGATCCAACTCAACATTTCATCTGCCTTCTGCAAATGAGAGCACCACTATGGGTAAAGAGCAATGTCATTCTAGAGGTCCCCTCATTTTAGTTCTGTTTTAGTCAAGAGACAGCTTTTTAAGCAGGACTGGTCTAAGTGGTCAATTCTAGCTGCTAACAGGAAAAAATGTTAGAATTTGGCAATTTGTGCAACTTATTTTTAAAGATTGAGGTGTGTTGAACTTACTTGCACTTTTATCCCATGGTGGAGTATGTTGTGGTGGCAGCTGACCCCCCGCTTGTTCTTTGGTACAGGAATCAGGGTCCAGAGGTGGAAGCTCTTTGCCCAGTGGTGACCTTGGTGTGTACAATGCTCTTGGTCTTCTCAAGAAGAGATTCCTTTTATCCATCCCTCCATGGTGATCAGTGTTGTAAGCTGTTTTGAGAGACCATTTGTCCCAAAGCAGTGGAAAAGGAACAAAGAATGATTGAGAGATACATGCAGTACAGTGCTTTTCAGGGCTTACTTTTAGACTGGAAATAATGTTGGTTTTGATCTCTGTTGACAGCTGTTTCCAAAGGCTCATGGAATGGACATTGGTGTTTTACCTGTCAATTCAATCTTGTTTACAAAATCGGGAAAACTTTTAAAAGTATGGAGGTTGTAAACTGTAACTTTCTTTGCAGTTCCTTTTTTGTCTCAGCTAAAAAAAAAAAAATAAATTAAAAAATCCAGTAACTAACTGGCTTTTGCAGAATATGACATTTTCTTTGCTGTACAGAGGGGAAGTGGGTTTCTGAGATAGAGCAGATTTCCTGGTTAGCTACATGTGATGGCAGAGCATGCTTTTCTATTTTCTGAACTGCTCGAGGTTACTGGTAAATCCTTTATCTGCCAGTGTGTTGCCAGTGATTGTTCTCATGGTTTCTGTGCTGAGCTGACTGATCTTTGCGTGTTTCTCTTCAGTGTTTTTGGAGTGTTTCCAAATCCATGTTTTCTTATTCAGAGAAGTTGGACTTTTTACAACTCCTTGAAGTTAAGTGTGATGTGCTAATCTGAGCCCAACCTGTTAGCAGTAGCAAAACTTTCTGTCCCTGGGTGGTGAGAAGGGGCAGGGGGAGAATAATGCTCCAAAATCTGGACTATCTGTTACTTCTGCTCAAATCTACCACAGAGACCACTTTTGGCTAAGGTTTGCGACCTATATGTCCTAGAGGTGATTAAGAACCAGCCACCAATGGCCAAGGCATCAGGAGCCTCATCTGCCCTCCAGTTCCTGACCTGTGTCTGTGTTCCCATGGTTTCATGGGGTGAGCAAAGGTGTGGCTGCCAAGCTCCACACCAAGCGAGGATGCATTCACTCTAGAGGGCCTCCTTCAACAACCTTCAGGCTAAGGCTCCTCTTGTTTGGCTGACCAGGTCAAACTAGCTGGAAAAGGGCCTGGCTGGAATGTGCAGCAGTAGCAGAATAAGTAAATGATGGCAGGGAGGGAGAATACTCCCTGGAGAGTCAGGGCTGGCAGGTACAGCAGGTATGGCAGGTATGGATGTTTTAACCCCTTGCTAAGATACCAATGCTAAAAAATGGCACAGACTAGGGCAGAGCGGCCAGAAAACAGAGGATAACTACATTGGAAACCTTTTGCTGCTATCTGAGATGGCTTTGATCGTTTCGCAGAAGCCAATGGGGGAAAGAAATGACAGCAGAGAGGCAGAAAATCCATTTCACCCTCCTTTTTCTGCTTTTCTAATGTATTCTCCAAAACAGATATGGCAAAGGTACAGAACAGCAGCAGAAAAAAATAGAGATTGTCACTGGGAGAAAAAGGGAATTCACTAAATGCTGCCTGCTCTCTACCCTTCTTCAGATAAAAAAATATGGGTCTCGCTGCAGATATTTTAGTCTCAGGAATTTAAGTTTTAAATTGAAATCTATGGTTTCACTGAGATTTTGGGACAATTTTAAGGAAAGGCATATAGAGGAGAAATGGACAGAGACTAATCAGGGAGTAATTTCTTTCAAAAGCTGTTCTATCCAAATGTCAAAGGAAGTGCCTTAGCAAAAGAGATGTTCTATCAAGGGAAAGTAAGTTGATGTGAGATCATAAAATGAAAGATGAAAAATATCTTAATAGAAGATTAATAGAAACATAATTATTCTCAAATTTGCTAGAGAAACAAGAGGAAAAATCCTTGGATGAGACATTTGCAGGAAAAGAATGTGCCGAGTAATTTTGAAAGAACAGTAACAGCATTTATGTTGTCAGTGCAAGGCAGCTAACTCCAAGTTACAACTTTTCTATCTATTCTTTCTCCCATATTGCTCTACAGTTGTCATGACACAGTGCCTATCTGCTCTTGATGTAATGGCTGTTCAGAGACTTTACAGTACTGGTGAAACTTCATTCCACAAAGGGTGATGTCCATACCACCCTCTTTGAACTCAGAGTTTCGACAAGCCCTATGACTTTGAGAAATCAGAGGCAGCGGCACAGAGTTTTGAGGAGGAATAGGCATTGTGGAGGCAACCACATGAGCCACACAGCTTAGGGTGGCTGTATGTCATAGACAAATCCCAGACTGCTTTGGGTTAGAAGGGACCTTAAACCCATCTGGTTCCAACCCCTCTGCCATGGGCAGGGACACCCTCCACTAGACCAGGCATGCCTACATAAAATATTCCAAGATGAAATGTACTTCAGATACTGTGTGGACACAAATATGTAATGTGAAAATCAAAAAAGATGGATTTTCACCAAAATGGCTTGTTGGGGTTTTCAGTGTTATTTTTCCCTACTGAATGTTCTCTGTAGTTCCTCTCAATGGTGATAACTAGTTATATTCATACACATGTGCCAAAAAAAAAAATATATGGGGGGGTCTTTTCAGTCAGCTGTATAAAGGTATGGGCTGCTGGTCTTGGTTTGATAATTGACAGATAAGAAATACATTACTAGATAGCCATAGGAAGGCAAAGAAGCTACAAAGTTCATTGAAACACAATGCCATGACCTGAGCAGGATTTAATACCAGCGAAGGAGATCTTGTACATGTGTGTCTCGGTATTATGTCACCATGGTCAGCAGCTACATGCTGATTTATATTGTCTTGAGACCTCACTCCTTGCTGATAATGAATATCTAATACTGACAGCCCTTTTCTCTAGCCAAACCAGAGCCTCAACCCTGACCACGCACCTAACATCTCACTAAATAAATACCCATATTCTTGTCTGCTTCCTTTTGCTCATCCCAGCCACTCAGCTGGCTGAGACATTCTCAATCCCTCATACCCCTGCTCACACACTCCTGCAACTCCTGGGTATTCCACACCCCCATGCTGGTTTGCTCCAGTCTTTACTGGTGCCCATGGGGTACGTGCAGGAGAATCACCACAGCTCAGGGAGAGGATGTGCCATCGTCATGGGGAACATGACACAAAATGTTTGTCTGTTCCTCTTTTTTCCCATGACCCTCCCAACTTCAGGTAAAGGGCAATCAAGTTCAGTGATTTTTCTGATTTCAACAGGTGGGTTCAAAAAGTACTAAGCTTGTGGACTTGGGCTGGCTTTTTTACTATGCCAGAGATCATCAGTACTGATCATATTAAAAGTATATAACAAATATTAGACTTAGAACCCTTAGGGTGGAGCTGGAGTAGCACTTGTCTCTGAAAATTTTTTTCAAGTGTGCAGGCTCCATTCCCTCCCTCGGTTTCCAAAAAACTGTGGTTTTGGGGTGAAACAGTGCATGCTAACTAGCCTGCAAAGCCTTGCTCAGTATGGCACCCCAAAGCTGCACAGGCATTTCATATGTCAAAGGCCCACTATGGCAACATGTGAAACTCAGTGTCATTTTGGTACTGCAATCAACTGATACAATTTGCAACTACTCTTATTTTAGGACTTAAGGCAAGATAACTTTATTATCAAGATGCCAGAAACAGACTCATGACGTCTTGCACTTCCCACAGCTGGCTTGAGAGAGAAACCAGGCTGTGAATGACAAAGTATCCGAGCAACTGGTGAGTAACTGGAACTCTGAGGTCCAAGGCATTGATATCTTCCAGCCATTTTAACATAGTTGCCACTGTGGAGAAATATAACAACAAAACCACAAAGTTTTCTTGATTTTTAAAGGTCAGTGTGCTTATGATTAAAAGTCAGTCTGGGTAGCATTTTCTTGATTTTCATTGATATTTCACTGAGAAATTCACTGGGTAATCTAAGATGTAACATAAAATAATATATAAATATTATTTATTTAGTATAAGTAACATATAATATAACGTAATATAAAATCCCGTGCTTGTTTTGGCTGGGACAGAGTTAACCTTCCTTGCAGTAGCTGGTAGGGGTTGTTTTCCATTGGCGCTGAAAACAGTGTGACTAACACAGGGATGATTCTGTCACTGCTGATCAGTACTCACACAGAGCCAAGGCCTCTTCTTCTCCTCATCCCACCCCACCAGTGAGGAGAATGGGAGTGCACAAGGATTTGGGAGGGGCCACAGCTGGGACAGCTGACCCCAGCTGACCAAAGGCGCGTTCCATGACATATTACTGGACAAATTTATGGAAGTATTTGCATGTGCATTTTATTGTCTCTCACCTTGAAGATGGTGTCAGGTAAGTTTGTGCAATGGGATTGCCAGGAACTGACCAGTGAACCACATGTGCTTGCAGTTCAGCATCTGTATTGAGGAAGGTGGGAGAGCTCCAAGAGTTAACTGTAGTGTCTGAAACGCTTTCTTTTTTTCTGGTCAGATAATAGGTTTCACCTTGCTGTCCTGCTGATATTTTCTAAATTGACAAAATGACTTTCAACTGGTTAAAAAAAGGCTATTCATTGTATACATTAGTACGGATAATATCCCTGGGGGTTTGGTTTGACATAAAACAGATTTAACAAAAAATCAGATTATTTTCAGTATAAATGAGTTATAGTGTGTTCACAGTGCTGCAACTCACAGAAGAAATGGAAGATTTCAAACTAGGTAAAAAAAGTCAGAGCCCATGGGAAACCTGTAGGTCCCTGAGCCCGAGATGGTTAGATGAAATAAGTTATCCTTCAGGCGAGTCTTTCCATCTCTGACAGTGATTTGTTATTCCTCTGCCCCCTACTATATATGGCTCACAGATGTTATCCTCACTGCCTCTTTTTGAGCTTTTGAACACAATACTAGGATTTTTGCCTTTCTACATCTTGTTCTGTTGAGTTACTCAGACAAGAACATTCATAAATCAAATTTATTGTCTACCTTTTGCTCCATAGATTTAAATATTAATCTTTCCTTAAGACACTGTCACTTTGAAGAGTAACACATAAAAAGAAGTATGCTCAATTTTAGGTAGGTAGCCAGCACAGCTGATCTACTTGATATGTCTCCACTGTTCATATCTTGCTTTTCTTTTCAGACTTGAAACAGACTCATTAAACATCATCTTCTAAAATATGAACAAAAATTAAGAATAGATACTGAGTCTAAATAGACATAAGTCACCGATTCTCCCATACTGGGAAATTTTTAAGCTCCCTTGGCACAAGAGACTTGAGCCTAAAACTGAAGCATCCCTTGCTGCCACTGCATCATGCAGAATATCTGCTCATTGAAGCTGTGAGGCTGCTTTCTGCGAAGGTGAGAAAAGCCATTGTTCATCTTCATACTTCCATGTGTTGAATAAACCCCCGATGCAGAAAGGGGATGTTCAGACTTCTATTGTCCAGCTGAGAGGACCAATCTAGTACAATCACTGAGTTCCTTTCTTTGTTTCTTTGAGGCTGAGACCTTTGTGATTTACATAGGTTTTCACTGCCTTGCATAAATGGTATTTTATCAGCAGAATAACTGATAAAGAGCCCTTCTAGGGTTATCCTGGCTTAATTCAGCAAAAAAATGGCTGTATCTATTGTTAAAGGAGAAACTCAGCATTCCCTGAGATACATTTTTCTATAGCCCTCCAATTTATGGCAAACTTAATTTCAAAGTTACTGGAATAATGCATTTTTACTGGATCTTATATCGTGTAGGCTTTTTTTAGTGTTTGAATTTTTAGAGTTACTGTTCTTTCTTTGGAACTTGTAATGCTAAAACTCAAAGTGGAGGACCATTCGGACAGATGGATGATGGAAACAGTAACAATTCATCTTGGAATAAGCTGCACAGTCTTGTTTCTTTGCCTTGCCTTTTGCTAACTTTTTTTTTTTTTTAATTCTTGTGAACTTGTAACACTATACTAAGATGAAAAGTGGAACTTTTAGGAAAAGTATTTTTCTCTTGTGGGGTTGCATTTATTTTTCTTTACTTTTTCCTCCAGAGATTCTGGCAACCAACTGGAGGCATGTCTTTCAGAAAATCTCAGCAAATATAATGTTTTTGGTGCTCTATTAACTGAACTCCTTATTTCCTATGTATTAATATTTTAAAAAAAAACCAACCAAACCTATCAGTGATGTTCAGCTGAGAAGAGAGTTTTTTGGAGATTGTAGTATTCATATGTTTTTGAGAAAACTCTTAATGACATCAGGCAATCCAAATCTGGTAGTTTTTCAACACCCTATTTGTTTTGCTTTATTGCTTGGTAATATTTTGTTTTTCTGGTTTTTATTGTTTGGTTGGTCTTCTCTTGGCCTTTCTGTGTTTATGGCAATTTTCTTCCTTAATTCTCTTAAATTTAAGATTAAAACCCAATCCCACACTAGGTGAAGTAGTTTACTGAACTAATTGTTGTATGAATCCCCAGAGTGGGTTCTATTTTATTACTAAATGCTTAGGAATTACTGAAACATCAGTAGAGACTGTTAGTGAGAAACTGGAAGTCAATGAATTAATATATTGTAGTCTCTTTCACTTGGTATTTTGAGTTTTAGTTCTATACCACTGCCTGGTGGGACATATCTCTTAGGTTGTCTGTCAGCAGTCCCATTATCCATAGAAATGGTCAATAACTTCCTCAAAATCTTTTCACTCATCTGAGCAGAGAAATTTTAACTTTGAGCTTTCTATTTAATTTTGTAACTATCTCGTTGTAGCACTGGCACCCTGAGGTCTTCTCTAAATGGTCATACCACTCTCTGCTATGCTTCATTAGGACTTGCAGGACCAATGCACTTGGGTCAGGAACTGCACAGATGTGAAACTCTGAAACAACAACAAATACTGAAGTTTAAGTGGATGGCATTTCTCCCTAGCAGTCGTGTCAAAGTAAAAGGATACAGTGCCATTTTGACTCTGAATATGGAATCTTTCAGATAATTTTCACAAAAACCACAATTCTAATTTTTAACCCATAGTCACTAGAGGCCAGATCCATAGACACATCTAGATGTCCAGTTTACACCCTTTTTTTTTTACCGATTCCTTTGGAATCAGTAAGTTAATGGATGCCCAAATAAGACTCAATGTTTAGTTTCTCAGAGGCTGTCAGGTTCAAAATTTTCTCTTGGAGTCTCATCTACAAAAATTCACCAAAAACTACCAGCTGGGATTTTCTGGATGTGGGGATGCTAGTTCTGGGATCCAGTCCCATGTCCAAGAGCTACGTTCTGACTTTGTCCCCTTGTAGTTTAAGGAATGTGTGGATTCACTCTATTTTCTGAAACAATCCTGATTTTTAAAAAATATAAATTATTCTATCTAACATGAATTTCTGAGTTTGGGTTTTCAGGGGAACACTCTCTGGAGAAAAAAAAAAGAGTGAAATTTGTGAATACTTCATGTAACAGTTTTGAGGCACATTGTATAACATTAAACTGGAGGACTTTGACAACATGCAGTGGTAGTTATCATGTAAGGATAGGATAGGATAGGATAGGATAGGATAGGATAGGATAGGATAGGATAGGATGAACAGAACAAGTATTTAGACATGTTGGTGAGTGCCATGAGAGAACACAGTCTTCAAAGGGCTGAAATGTATATTGGCACCAGGTGGTAAAACAGGTATACTGCATGACCACATTAATTCAAAGTTCTGTTTGTATTTCAGAGGGGTGTGAAAATTTCTGTAGGTTATTCAACAATCTGGGGTTATTCCATCTCTCTTACCAGATCTTTGTTTTCCTCTTGCTTATTTTGCCAGTAATTTTCATCTCTGGTACCTTGCCTTAGGATGTCTTTGTCTGCAGATTTATTGACTTTTGGAGTCATTTGTTCCCCATAGTGTAATTTGTACTTATGGGAATGTGCCATCATTTCACACATACCTGCCGAGACCCAGAGAAATCATACCAAACTTAGCAGTTTGTTGTTGTTTTGTTTTGTTTTTTTTTTTTTTTAATATATTGGATATTCTCACTAAGACATTGAAGAAACAAAGCAAAAAACAAGTTGAATTAGTTGCTTGACCCTGAAGCTTCTAGTGTAAGTGCCGCACAGCAGAGTGTGTGTGCCTCTGGTGCATAAACACAAATTAGCAGTCAAGAGCATCAAAGGCTGCCTTTGACACAGTCCTCTATAAACAGCTATTTCTCACTAGGGTATTTGAAGATCCCTCATGTTATAACTTGAATTTGATATTTCTATAACCTAAAAATAGCGCAGGTAAGAGCTACAGTGTGAATGGATATTAGAGATGTTTAAGAAAGGAAAATTGCACCAGTGCTCTGAAAATGGTGAAAAAAATCTTCAGTTTCCTGCATAGTTCTGAGATTTATTGTCCTCGCTGTTCTCTGTGTGAAGAGAACACACACATATACATATAGTTCATCTAATAGCTTTCAAGCTGGTGTGCGGAATATGACACAGAGCTAGAGGACTTAGATAAACCATTTTTTAACAGGTTTGAAGTTGATAAGTAACTGGGTAAATGAGAAGGACCAGCAGGGACAGATGGACATGAGCTCATCCCCAATTGCACTGTTTCAATCAATGGAAAGGCATTGGTCAGAGATTAGTCTGTTGGCAAATTCAGCCATAATTCATCTGTAATAAATCGGGCTTTGCTGCTTCTGCTGCTCCCAGAACTGTTTGTTATGTGCTTATTTTAGGGCTCTGTCCTGGCCATAAATTTGGGGCTGTTTTTCAAACAGTGACAGTGATATATTGGTATGACTACGTTGGCTCCCAGAAGTGGGACCGTAGACATGCTGAACAAACAGAAGTTCGTGCTTCCTTTATTTAAAAAAAAGAAATTAAAAAAATCACCTATCAGGAAATTCGTCTGTGGTCAGAGTCCATAAACATGGTTTACTGTTGACCACAGGGGCTATGAAAGAGCTCACTCAAGAACACCTGCTGCAGGGTGAATTTCAATTAGTAGTGTCCTCCAGCTGAATTTCTTCTTGGGTTTTTTCTTTCCTTCCCTGATATTTAACTCAAACAGTATCGGGATTTTCTGAGCAACATGGGAATGGATTGAATCTTCCAGACAGACCATCGATGCAAGGATGGAGGACTCCAAAAGCTGCCTTTTTCTTTCTAGAATTTTTCCCCATTTCAGCTGAAATGAGAGTGCTTTTTCCAAGAATGAAGTGAAGGAAAATATATTTTGTTTGCCCTGAAAATGTGGTTTCAAGAGAGTACTCATCGTTGCCAGGGACAAGGTAGGTGAGAAGGGGGACAGGGTCAGAAATGTAGTTTAGAAATGTCAAGCTGTCAGAGACTGGTGTTTGATTTTCATGTGCAAGTCTTGGTGATGAAAGAGTGAGGAGAAGGGGCTTGGCACAGGATGGGGATACCACAGTGCAGGAAGCAGGGGAGGCCCAGGAGGTGCACCAGCAACACCAGTGGAGTAGGATTACTGCTGAAACACGAGCTAGAGCAGGCTGGGTGTTGAAGCAGAGCAGGGAGGGGCCAAGTGTCAGGTTAGGTGTACAAAAAGAAGAGAAAATGAGTAATCTTTGAAACAGTGAGAGGGCAAATGGCAGAAACGGGATATTCAACAACCCCAAAGCCAGATGAAGAGAGGACGATGCGTATGTGTGTTTCTCTGTTTCCAGCAAATACATGTAAAGCCCAGCAGCCGTCACATTTCTTGTCCCTGGCACTAGCTGGTCCATATAGAGTACAGATGCTGGTTACTGGTTACTTTATAGCCAGGAAGATCAGAGTGTCACTGAAAGATATCACCTCATTTCCATGCTTTCTGACACCAACTTTTGAAGACAACCTGAATTTTGGTGTTCAGTGCGCTTGAGTAGTTGACTTTGTAAACCTAACCTTGTATTCCCATAAGGTGTCTGTTAATGGAGTCATATGATTAAGGGGAAAATAATAGAAAACTAAGTATAAACACAGAATCTGGCCCAAATCCTGAACTAAGAGAGGTACAAGGTTGTTGCTACCTGTTCTCTACTTACAGCCAGATAAAATGGGATGGTTTCCATAACTCACACAGATCATGTTTGCTGGAAAGACTTACAGAGAAGAAAAACCCAAGGATAGCTTTTTTTTTCATTGCACCTGCTGTTTAAATGGACCACCAACTTAGTGTTATAAATAGAACTGTGGTCTTTTCATCCACCACAAATGACTTTTTAAACTGAGAAATATGGGTAAAAAAAAAAAAAAAAAAAAAAAAAGGAGGAGCAGAAATTGTTGTGAATGCCGCTTATATTTTTATGGTGATGCTCCAAAGTGAGGCTGAACACTTAAGCTCTGAACACTACAGTGGAAAAACTTGGACTGAAACAATTTTAAATCTCCTTCTCCAAACCCTTTACATCCTCACTTGTCTATGATAACAATACGCCCTCTGATCTCCCTTCAAGCTATACACACGAAAATTGCTAAAGCCATCTCTTTTTTTTTTTTTCCTCTTGACCTGATTATGACACTTCCAGCTTTGAAACATTATTTATGCTGCCTTCTCCTCTCTGTTCTTTTCTTCTCTGTGCAAAGACCCACACAATTCTCTTATTCCTTATTTAATCCCTCTGACATGCTTCCAAATGCCCTCACTCCTCTGCAGGTGCTTCCCAATCTTTTCTGACAGCTTAGACAAGAATCGGATCCTCTATTTCCAGTTATTTGTAAAGTGTTTGGAGACATCTGAACGAGAAGAGAAAATGTCGTGCACTGCATAATCTTTTTTTAGGACTGTTTGTCTAACGCTTCCTGCAAACCTTTTTGCTTCAGAATAACTACAATATAGAAACAAAATTTAAACATATGTATGAGTTCTTCTGCTGGTTGTGGAAACCTGTTGGAGAGAGACAGAATCCTGGGATACTCAGAAACATTGCTTTTGAGGTTTGTTTGGCATCAACTACATTTTGAACAAAACAAATGTCAGGGTTATCATCTTCTGCTAACCTACATCTCACCATCACCATCTCCAGAAAAAGGTTTTCTTACCACTTGTAAAAATAAAGAATGAAGAATTTATTCAGATACCAAGTAAAACTGAGATAGCTGTTCCTTCCAGAAACACTTCCCTTTCAAACCATTAGGTGCAGCGTGGATGTAATGATGCTATACCATGTCTTCTAACACAGTGAATAATCATTAAAAAAAACCCAGCCAACCACAAAGAGGAATAAAGGGCTTTGAAATTGTGTTAAATATTGTCTGTGCATCACCATGACCTTTTCGTACAGTTGCAACATGAAATGGAGGGGTTTGCATTAAGGGCCAGCTTCACAGGCATCCTACTGGCGAGGTACAAGGTGTCCAAGTCAGAGGTGGGGATCCATGCATTTTTACTGCAGGTCGTACCACACCTGATTGATTCCCTTCAGCTTCATGATTCCACAGGGGAAGACAAATGTTTCTGGAATTATTGTAAGACGAGTTCCCCAGGCTCACATGCTCGCAAAATGTGCCTGCTTTTATGAAGTGGAAAAGCTTTGATTAATAGGAATAGCACTAGACTTTAAGGTGCACTTTATTTCGTTGATGAACTTTGAGGTGTCTCCCGCAGTAACAGTTTTGTAAACTGTAATCGTTAACATCGCTTATTCAGGATTTACAAGTGAGGCTAACGCCTATTTTTTCAGGCTGCTACGGGGATAAATAGCTGGTGTTGAGGAAGCAGATCAGAATGTCTGAGGGGAAAAAAAATAAAAATAAAAAAATGGTTTGTGGGTTTTATAACAAGCAAGGCATTTTTCTGAGGTGCCTGTAAAAGTACGTGGTGTGATGTGACTGTTTTATCAAAGAGGGAAGGGTGATGTATGGGCTCCATTACATAATATTATTGCAGAGCTTAATCGGTGAAGGGGCACAAGGGAAAAAGGGTATCGTGGAAATCAATTCACATCATACACCACTTAGAAAATTCAAAAATTAAAGTGTTTGCTCAAAAACCTTCTCTATAACAGGATTAACTGCCAAGGAAATTAAAAATTATGTAAGAGGAAAAGCTGAAGAGATAATCCAGGATGATCCAAAGGATTTTGCAGATATCTCTGTACTGTTAACAATCTTGTCATTAAATCTAGCAATTTAATGAGCTACATTCTCCATTGGTAAAATTAGGTCTAGTCCCATGTACACACGTAATGGATTTTTTACTTTGACATAGATCTAAGCATGATATACTTGTTTTGGCGTGTCACGTTGTACATTAGTGTATTTATATTTAGCAGTGTACTCCTGTTGTAGGCAGTACACCCGTGTTGATTAAAAAGCCAAGGATGTGGTTCATAAACTATTACTTTCAAGGATAGGGGCTGGAAATCCTGCTTTGTACTCACAGTGATGTATAGCACTGGCTTGTATCTGCAGTTTCATCTCTCGGTGTTTGGTGTTGCCAGACGTTTTGACACCTTCCTCTTCTTTTACTGGCTGATAAACAATGTAATAGTAAATTAGAATAAAATGAGCCAGTTGTCTTCACAAGAAAACACTTTAGGAAAGGTGCTGTGATTTTCTCGATGGTTAAGTAGCGCCTGTTGAATTTGCACAAAGTGGAGTTATGGGACTGTGTGGATGCAGTGAAGAGAATTTGGGTACATCTTTGTGTTGTGGGTCATGCTAGGAGCAGCATGTGGCAAGAGGTGATTGTTGGTTAGTTTCTTATCACATACTCTGTTACAGTTAGTCTGATGCAGTAGGAATGTGTTGGAAAGGTTGCTGAGTGATTGCTGCCCTTTACTCTCCTGCCTTCTGCTTGCTTTTCATTGCCTCCTGCTCCTGGAGCTTTCTTGAAGCAAATTCAGTGCTACCCTTGTCATCTCTCCTTGAAGTTTTTTTCTCCAATCAATCTCTTCTTTCTATGAATAAACCCCATTTTCTTTCTTAAAATACTAATTTGTGCTTCACTTTGGGCTTGCCTTGCTTCTGCCAGTTCTCTTTGCAACGCAGCACACGTCTCTTCCTCTGAATGTGAAAAATGCACAGATCAACTCAGTGTTTTATAATGTCCTAATTACTGTACTCACAGGCTACTGGGTTATAACAGAACGCCAGAGGGTCAATGAACCTTTTAAGTAAAATGAGGAGATGCATCTTCATGGGACCTAATTAGAAGGTGAAGTTAATAAAGACAGAAGGGGAAAAAAAAAAGCCAGTAAGAAGGTCAGATACCTTCAAAAGCTACTGGAGGAAGTAATCTACTGGTGTCTTAGTACTCGCTGGGCTTTCCCAAGAGGTACAGTGTGGGCATCTTTGTGAGAGCCCCTTGGTGAGTTAGAAGTTCCCGAGTGGCATTTGCCTAGGGTAGCATGGTGCCGGTAGGCTCAGCAGAGGCTGGGAAAGTGGTATGAGTATGTTTGACAAGCCTGTGCTGGAGAGCTAGAAGTACAGACAACTTCTAGGACAAAGCAACCCTGAAAGCTTCTCTTGGAGAGAGCGCAGAGGCTGATAGACAATAGACTTTTACTGATACCACATGCAGTGGGACCCTTACATTTTTATAAGGTCTTTCTGTTGGGATTTTTGGACATTATGGTGATGAACTGGGAAAAATAATTGCTCCAAGATAAAGTATTTCTGAATCATTTAATTACAATGGGGTTTTTTAAAAACTGTATACAGAATTTAAATAGATGTTGTCCTCCCCCTTGCAGCCTTGGGCAGAAAAATTAATGATGAGTTTGGAATGGTGTTTGTTGATACCACTGAACTGTATTTGAAAAATAAATTGCACTGCACAGATTTCCTTCAATATTTGTGATACATACTAAGAATAGAAATCTATTATTCCTATTATTCTGTGCTCACAAGTTTATGTAAGCCGGTCCCCATGTGTATGTGTAGAAGCCTACTGAATTCTGTGTGAACTAAGCATTGGGATGCATTTTCTTTCTGTAAATGCAGTTTACTGTAAAAGGGCAGGACTGTGGCTTTGATTTTCACACATAAATCTCATTTCCCGCTTTAGATATGTTCATTTCATTCTCAGATTCTCTCATCCTTTCGTCAACAGTGAACAATTCCTAGATCCTCTCTGGACCCTAAACACAGATATGATTCCTGATTCCTGCTTAGTATGTAAACATAACTCCTCCATAGTATTTGGATACAAATATAATCTTTTATATTTTTGAAATTATTTGTATAAGACCTTTACTTTACTTTCCTGATCTTTTGCCTGTGGTGAGTTTTTGGTTTGTTTGTGGTTGGTTTGTTTTCTTTTGGTAGGAAGAACAGGAATTAATAAAATTTCTATGATTTAATCTTCATCCCTTGATGGCACAAAAAATACACAGAGCAAAGTGTGTGTGTTCTCTTTGACAAAAAAAATCCTCATCTGTTACATCTTTGTGGATTTACCAGTTAAGTTCTTGGCTCTGTCTGTCATGCTCAGCCAACAAAATCATTACTTCTTTGCCCAGTATGTTATACTTGATGATTTGAAAGTGTGGGCTCCTTGCTGCATGGGCCACCCATGAAGAGAAGAGCAACCATGATGCTCTGAGGATGCCAGAGGGACCTACAGCTTTCAGTTAACCATCACAAAACTCCAGGTGCTCGAGAACATTTAGAAAAGCATCACACTTTGTAGGGACCAGCGCTGCCCTGAATTTGGGCATTGCTACAGGTTGTTGGTCCCAGCTGATGTCCCGGCAGCAGCACTTGGTTGACTTCTGTTGCCAAGCAAGGAGTGCAGAATGGAGCATGCCGGGATGCGTTTCCTTGTTACTTGGTGTGCCTTGGGGTGTTGCTGTGAAAAGGCAATTCCTTGCCACAACAGAGGAACAGTTTTAAACTCAAGGTGAACAGAAGTCAAAATATAAAGGTCAATATTAAAAGAAAGAGCTTTACTTATAATATGGATACAGTATTCATAAACACGTAGAGAAAAGTTTGGTCAGCCAAATTTGCCCAACGGCTCCAGGGTTGGGAGGTTGCCTTAGGTGAATGACACAACCCTAAACCAGCTGATGATTGGGCTGTGCAAGCAGAGGATCAGGCACTGTGGGTTTTTTCTTGTTTGGTTGAGGCTTGATTTTTTTGGCAGGGTTGTTTGGTTGCTTGGGTGTTTGATGGGATTTTGTGTTTTCTTTGGTGAAGGAGTAACAGAGACTTTGGCAAGCATTGCCACCCCAAATCCTGTCCATGGCCCAAGTCTCTCTAACTGAGCTGAAAAGCTTCGAGACCTGCTGTGAGGTGACATAGCCCAGCAGAGCAGCAAATACAGCCAGTGGGAATGACTGTTTACAGGACATGAAGATAAAGCTAGATCTGTAAGTTTTGTCCTTTAGTGAGATACTTGGCATACCCATGTTTGTGAGAAAGGGTGGGGAAATGGTAGAGTGAGGATGAAGAGGACTGAGGAAATGATGCCGGGCTTCCTGGAAGTGGGGAGAGTTTCAGTGGATGTCACAGATGTATCACTGCTCTTGAGGCAGCCTGCCATCATTGATCAGATAAATTCTTAGCCAAGAGTTGCAAAAAAAAACCTTCTGTAAATCTAAAAGCAGGAAGTTGAGGCTTTTTCCTATTGCAATAGATGGGAAAGAATTTGGGTAAAGGTTGGACAAAAGCAATTGTCTCGTGTGACATATGGAAGCAACCTACTCAGTTGTAGAACAGAGTCAGAGCACAACATGGCATTCCTTCATAAAACAGTGTTCTGTGGATTTTATTACATGTATTTTTATAATACTGAAGTATAAGTTATGCTGCTGTAAGACATGCACAGCCGAGATGGCTGCCCTGTTCAATGTTTGTCCTTCCTATGCTTTTGCTCGAGTTTTACTGGTCTCTGCACAGCAGCACTTTTTATTGGGCTGGCTTACACAGTTCATGAGGATGTATTTATTGCCCATTTTGTGATAAAGCAAAGGGCCTAGTCTCATTGCTCTGTTTTCCATTTTAGCTCCACTAAAATTGTTATCTGAATTAGGTTTGTAAAAAGATTAAGAGCTTAACTTCCACTTACAGGGGAATAATGTTTAATAGTTTGTGAATCTTAAATTCTTTGAAGCACTGAATTTGATCTCTGAGATGAAAAGGATGGGGTTTTTTTGAAGTTATTTTGGAATTTGGCCGTTCATTTCTGTGAACCTGCAGTTTCAGCCCAAATACAGACTCGATTCGTCAAAAGCTTGTCCCTTTAAGGTGTCAGTGTTCCTGTACCAATATTCTCAGGGCATACATTTCCTCATACATTAATAACTCTCTTTTCTTAATAAATCAGGGCCAGCTCAACCTTTAAGGTTTTGTGGACAGGAGATGGAAGGTGTGTTAGCAAACAGTGCATGCCGACACACGCCTGTATGGAACTTGTGGAAGAGTCCTTTTAGCTGAATACTTCATGCTTATGACATGGTGGTGTCTGCCATTACAGTGACTGAACCAGTCCCAAGGCTTCAGGACTGCATGATGGGAGGGTTGCTACCACATTATTTTCAGTAAGGAAGAAAGATAAGAAATGAGGACAACCTTTAGCGAGTGTTATTTGTTCAGGGAAATGTGTAGGCAGGCTGGGAAGTGAGTTTGCCTTGAGAGACAGACCCATGTTTTAGCAGAAAGACAAGGGCTATCACAATTGCACAGTCAGAGGAATAAAATGAAATCAAGAAGGTTTCTGATTCATGAAGGTTCTATCACACATAGATGACCAACTTAATCATTCCAGAGTCATTATAGGCAAAACAACATATTCTGTTCCACCAATTCTGCTTTTCCAAATTCCAGACAAGTTGTCTGTCTCAAAGGCAAGTGGCCCTAACTGCGTATGACCTGATGATCTGAAATCAAAATCAATTCCGCTGGTTAATTATCAGTTTATCACATCAGCTGTAGTCCTTTTAAAAGTGCACTAGTGAAGTTGCTCTGGTTAGAAATATATGGATATTGCATCCCTGGGATTTCCAAAATGCCAGATCTTTCCATCCTCTTAGTAATATGAGGGGCTCCTTTAAGTTCCCTTGCTAAGGTTACTGAACAGTTTATTGAAACGAGCCCTCTATTTCAGGCTAGAGAAATTTATGCCAAATTATGTGCTGTCTCTGTGCTTAGCTGATGGATAATATTTTAAAATATCATTTTGAAAAGACTCTAATTGTCACAACAGATCTTTTTTTGGTAAACAGAATCTTCACATTTCTTTTAGTGCTTTATTTTCAGGCAATGCATGCTATTGAAATGCATGAGAGGAAATTAAATGCCTGTGATTTAGTAAAACGTTCACTTAAGGAACCAGTGCTTTCACTGTTAGCATTTTCTAACACAATGTTTCTGAGTTTCAATCAAGGCATTATATGCTTGTTCCAAACACCTGGATTTTTCTTAAGTTTAATGTATCTTGTTCTCCCTTTTGAGATTAGCTCGATACTTGGGTAATTTCAATTTTTTCTTTTTCTTTTTATTAAAGTGGGGTTTTGTTCCTTTTTAATTTTATTTTAGCATAGCTTCCCTAAGCTCCAGCTAAGGGGAAAGCATTACATGATATAACATGCAGGATTAGGGCATTCCTAAGACACCTTATAAGCTAGCATGAAGTTTTGCAGGTGTAGGACAAGGAGAGAGGAAACAAGTGATATAAGAGATAATTAAGAAGAAAAAAAAAATCTGGGAAATTAGGTGTTTCCTTGAGGGTTTCTTTGGGCTAGAAAATAAAAAATTCCAAAGACTTACATTATATGAGTTCCCAAAGTTTCATCTTTACGCTATCTGTGTAAATGATCACATGAATCTCCTTTCTTTAGCCTCAGTGAAACCTCCTGCATTGTTCTGGAGCCTCTGCCTGCAGTGAGGCCACTGCTGTGACTCATGCAGCCCCTCAGACTGACTGCTGTGTCCCCAGAGGTGCACTCGTCATGGGGAAACAGGACCTGAGTCTCAAGGGTCTGAGCTAAAGCTTTACTGACAGCTTGGTTAATGTCAACTTGGTCTGAGTCTGTATGTCAGATTTTTTTTTCCGGTGGAAAATTATCCCTTATTACTATCTTCACCAAAAGCAAAATAAGAAGCAAAATAATAATTATCAAGCAATTTTCAGATTATGCTATCAATAAGTACAGTTCCAAAACCCAGTTGGTTTTAGTTATCACTGCAAGAGCACAAGTGGGGTTGAAAGTCAGCTGACTTTCAGATGACACCAAATTGGGTGGGAGTGTCGATCTGCTGGAGGGTAGGAAGGCCCTGCAGAGGGATCTGGACAGGCTAGATTGTTGGGCTGGGGCCAACAATATGATGTTCAACAAGGCCAAATGCCGGGTCCTGCACTTTGGTCGCAACAACCCCAGGAAACGTTATAGGCTTGGGCAGGAGTGGTTGGAGAGCAGCCTGGCAGAAAGGGACCTGGGGGTGTTGGTTGACAGCCGCCTAAACATGAGCCAGCAGTGTGCCCAGGTGGCCAAGAGGGCCAATGGCATCCTGGCTTGTATCAGGAACGGTGTGGCCAGCAGGACCAGGGAGGTGATTATCCCCCTGTATTCTGCACTGGTGAGGCCTCACCTCGAGTACTGTGTTCAGTTTTGGGCTCCTCACTTCAAGAAGGATGTTGAGGTTCTGGAGCGTGTCCAGAGAAGGGCAACGAGGATGGTGGTCTGGAGAACAGGCCCTACGAGGAGCGGCTGAGGGAGCTGGGGTTGTTCAGTTTGGAAAAGAGGAGACTGAGGGGAGACCTTATTGCTCTCTACAACTACCTGGAAGGAGGTTGCAGTGAGGTGGGGGTTGGTCTCTTCTCCCCAGTAACAGGTGACTGAACCCGAGGTAATGGCCTCAAGTTGCACCAGGGAAAATTTAGGTTAGATATTAGAAAGAACTTCTTTACTGAGAGAGTCATCAAGCATTGGAACAGTCTACCCAGGGAGGTGGTTGAGTCCCCATCTCTTGAGGTGTTTAAAAGACGGGTAGATGCAGTGCTTGAGGACATGGTCTAAGGGTAGACTTGGTGGTGGTAGGTTAATGGTTGAACTGGATGATCTTAGGGGTCATTTCCAGCCTTAAAAATTCTATGATTCTATGATTCAGCTACATAACTTGGCCAAGAACACATAAAAGCCAACAGGAAACTGTTGAGCCCACACAGTTTGAAAGTCTTGCCTGCACAAACCCTTAGTTTGACCTAAAAGTTGGGATTCATCTGGTGCCACCTCCATCAGGATGCATGGAAAACGATTTAGTAGTTGTACAGTCTCTACTTTGGACCTGAGAGAGAAAAAAATCTTGAATAGAGCAGGAAAACACTTTTTTTGACTTTTCTCTTTCTCTTCCTTTTTGTTTCCTCTTCTTTTTCCTTTAATTTTCAATTTCCTTTGTTCTTTTCAGACTCTGGCAGAATAGGGAGTATTTGCGGTCTATTTATTAGCGAGGGTTATCCCCCATCTTCACTAATGCATTTAGTGAAGACAAGTTTACATCATTTCTGCCAAGAGATTTCATAATGGGCAGAGGATAATGTTAAACTTTATAGATGCCAGCAATCATTTCCAGTGGGAATTCACTACATTGGCTTGATTTTGTGTTTCTGAAGTTCTTGTTACAGCTGTGCCAGGCTGTGTATGGCAGTTCTGCAAAAGCAAAAGGCTCAGCGGGGATCTCAGTGTTCTGAGCTTAATGACTTTTGTTAACAAAAAATAAAAGCAAAGACAGCAATCAGGGGTGAGGTTGGAGAGCTGCAGGGAGTCTAACAGGGGATATGCATGGTGAGGACAGTTTGAGTTGGCTTGTTCCCCAGGATGTTGTAAGAAGTGCTGCTTCTGCCCACGAGCACAGGCATGGAGGGCTCTGGGACAGAGCTGGAGGCAGGAAGGGGAGGGAGGAGAGGAAAGCACCTCTAGCAGGGTCTGCATGGGGGTAGCTGGGACCTCCGGTTAAAGCCAAATCTTAAAAGAGATGTAAGAAATGCTTGCACCTAAATTATAGGTGTTTTTTTTCCTCCTAAATAAATGTTCAGGATCTCAAGTTTAAGCAGGGGGACCACCAGTCCCTGTTTGAAGGCCAGCAAAGAGAAATCCTGGCTGCCTGCACGCTATGCATATACATCAAGTGCTTGGTTCCCTGCTATGGCTGGGTCTGTAACACTCTCCTCTTGAAGCTTTAAGCTACGCTGCGTGGGAAGGAGGCAGAGCGGAGGGAGGCAGAAGGAAGAAATTCTCCCCTCGGTAAGGATATGACTGGTACAAGAGCTAACTGAGGACAGGAGAGAGTCCTAGGCTCTTGTGCCTGTTCTCTCTTGTTTGATGAGATGCAAAACACAATGTCTCTTTGGTGTAAAACATACAGCCAGGTTAAGGGCTACATGTAGGTTTCCGTCTCTCAGGAATAGCCCGAATCCTGTGACTCTTAACTGTCCATGTGAACAAACCCATGAAACATGACTGAAGACAGATCTGCCATACAGTGGATTCAAAACTTTTAAGTACAATCCAGAATGAACCAAAAAGAACCACAAAAATCAGTTTTGGCCATTCCTTACATTTAAATTGTCCTTCTGATAACCATGGCAACCATTATAGCTAAAAGACCTGGAGAAAATGCACACTTGTTTTAAATTAATGACTGGAAACTAGAATAGGAAAATGTGGTTGAAAGAGCCTAAAGCGAGTAAGTGTTGCTGCTTATGATCCCTTTGGTGTTTAATTCAATCCTCTTTCTTTATTGACTTTTATTTATAACTATATATTTCTGTGCATTCCAGATAATTTTCTGCTAGCGTGTCAGAATAGCAGAGTAATTTTTTGTAGTTATTTTGCTTTCTTTAACTGAAAAATTCTAGATGAAGTCTAATAAATAGGTTTCTGATCTGTTTCATATGCAAGAGCCCAGACTGTGAAGGCTGCAGAATGAGCTGTTTATAATTCCTCATGGCTTTCAAAGGGTTAAGATGAAGATGTAAGCTACCATGTAGGATTATATATCCTTCATGAGGTTGTCCTAACACCAGGTTCAAGTGGTTTTAAGGAGAGTTATGCTTTATGGAGTAGGTTTTAAAGGTATCTAGAGAATGCCAAGTAGGCATATGTTGAGGAGCATCTATCAAAAGAGCTAGGGAGGCTAAGCACCTAACTCATAATTTCTGTGGAAGGTGCCTACCATCTTGAACCAAGTTAACAGAAAGTTAGGAAGAGGTTCTTTATTGAGAGGATGTTTGGGCACTGGAACAGGCTCCCCAGGGAAGGGGTCACAGCACCCAGCTTGGCTGAGTTCAAGAAGTGTCTGGAAGCTGCCCTTAGTCCCATGCTTTGACTTGGCTGGCCCTGTGTGGAGCCAGGAGTTGGACTCAATGATCCTTATGGGTCCCATCCAACTCAGGAGGTTCTGTGATTCTCCAAGAATAAGTCTCCCCAGCTGCTATCTGTGCCTTGAGATACCTAAACATTCCTCAAGTTTCAGCCGTAAATGTTAGCATCAGTTATGAAAACCACATTTTGATCACAATTGCAAACTCGTGCCATACTGTGGAGTGTTTACCAGGGAAATGATCTTTAAAATTAGGAGCAAAACTGTGGCATTGTTGCTGAAGTGAAAAGACCTTGTACTGCTGAAGATGTAAGCTACCGTGTAGGATTATTTGGGCAGCAATGAGTCACTAGAAATCCATGCCAGTGTCTTTGGAGTGGTGAGAGATAAGTCTAGTTTCTCTGGCAAGACCTCACAGATACTGTTCTGCAAGAAGGAGCTTTTCTACCCAGTAAGTCTTTTGACCACAGCTGGCTGAGAGGAAATCTTACCCAGCGCTTGGAGGGGAGACATCAATTTGTGCATCTCCGAGTCCCCTAAGAGAGGCGCTGGCAGAGGCTGGAGGGCAGGCAGAAAAATGAGACGAGGGAGAGCTGAATCACAATGCCTTACCAGCAGGCTATTGTCTTTAAAATATTCATGGTTTTGTTTCATTAAAATTTTCCTACTTCTAATGAGAATTGGATGGGCAAGTTCTGTAAGAATGATTTTGATATAAAAAGCCGTTTCTCCATCAGGATGTTACCGCATGGGAGTTGCATAAGCTTCCATTGTCTCACATGGTCTGGGCCTCACTGGGAGAAACAATAAGATCATTTGGTTTCTGAACAGATCAGGGTACCACGAAGGAGAAATACAGTTTGGGGCTGAACTGGCATTTAGCTACTGCTTGAAAAATATTCAGTAAAACAAAATGAATCCTACTCAACTTGGGAAATACTCTGTCAGCTCAAAACCTTTCAATGCTTTCAATTTTATTATTTTCTGCCATACTTCTGTTCAGAAGCAGCCAAAGAAACTCTGTTCACTACGGTGTTAAAGAAAAAGACATGTTTGAATATCCCTCAGGGTGGTGATTCTGGTATCACAACCCCCTGAATCACTGAAGAGACCCCTTCCCCAGCCAGGCCCTGCACTAGAAGTGTCTCCTGCACTAGAAGTGTCTCCTGCACTATGAGCCATTCTGGTCACCAACAAAGGGAGAGCTCTGAGCAAGCGGCTCCGTGTCCCCGTCTGGGATCACATCGGTGCAGGCTCAAAAATAGCGATGCCTTCTTTGCTTTTTGCTGCAAATGAAACCTAGGGATTCTGTTCCTAGATTGCTGTGTGATGGAACTCTTGATAGATCTTCTGATTTTTAATTGACAAATCTCATAAAATGCAAGGGCATGTGAAACATGCCATTAATCCAGACTGGGAGGGACAACACAGAACAGCTGAAGGATCAACCTTTCTTTTTCTTTTTTTTTTTTAATTTTATCTTTCCCAGAAATATTTGAATAGAACTATTTTAGATAAGCTTATTATCTGATCACAATTTACCTAAAAAGTCTAGTTGAAAATTCAGGATGCTTACATCCAGACAGGCAGGGGGTTTGCATAAATGGTTTAATTTTTTTTTTCAGGAATGAATACACTCAAAAGTTTATGAATCATTTTCATAAATTACAAATGTAAAAGAGTCTAAACACATATAATATATTCTGTATAAATTATTCGATGTTATTCACCACCATACCTTCCTTTCCATTTCTCAGCAATAGTAAAAATTACTGAATGGAAACTACTGCAAAAGAGTTTCACCAGGAGTGAGATTAAGGCAAAAATCACCAAAAGGAAATTGAAACAGCCCCTCCTTTATATCTGTTTCTCTAGAGCACAATTACATTTCAGTAATTTTGTTTAGGATTTTTTTTTATATATTGCTCATTTGGGGCCTGCTGAATAATTGCATGAGAAATGCTGTGCTATTACTGCAAGAAGTTCCTTGCAATTGCAAACAGCAGGAAAATATAGTTATTAAAAACTGAAAAAATATTGGTATTTTTTACTACAAAAGATCTAGTAGCTATTATTAGCACTGCTTAGAATTCATTTCATTTGCTCTGCTTTCAATTAGTGTTGCGCATACGGAAAAGTTTGCTTTGGGTTTTGCTGGGAGCTGGCAGAAAGCAGAGTGGGAGATACGGCACTGATGGAACACCCCCACCTTGTACTGCTGGAGCTAGTGAAACTGCCTCTGGCTAAGGTTGCTCAATATTTGCCATTGGCCCCGATTTCATTGGTTTATCGCCGCACAGAGTTGCTCAAGCTGAAATCTGCCCCTGCCTGAAGTTGGGTTTTCTGAAATATTTCGACCCTAATTCCTCCGCTGTTTCCATGAACAAATTTAGAAAGAATAAGTAGCGTTTAAGTGGTTTCTGCTTCTCTTGGGCAGTGCGCTAAAAGCTGACAGAGGGCTAATATTCAAGCTGTGTCACCTCTGGGGGAACGCTCCTCATGTCCCTCCACCAGGAGAATGCTTGGTAACACATCTGTCTCCCGAGGCCACACTGAGCCTCTGGCATCTGGTGAGGACAGGGGAGCATCTTGGCAGGACCAAATGGGCAGCAGGTGTGGACCCAGCTCCTGTTGGAAACTCAGAATCATTGGATGGGGGGGGCATAACAGAAAAGGAGGGAAGCTCAAGGTCAGGTTGGATGGGGTCCTGGGCAACCTGGTCTAGAGGCAGGCCTGGAGGTTGGTGGCCAATGATCCTTGTGGTCCCTTCAAACACAGACCAGTCTGTGATTCTGTAAAGCTGAGGGTCCTTTCCTTCCTCCACTGTATGCAGTGGCAGAACAGCGGGGACCTGCATCCATCTGCCACGTATCCAGGGGAGTCACCAGGGCAGCTTCCTTGCCAATGTGCCTCACGGTAGCACTGGGTTCTCCCGACTGCTCGGGAGCACGGTTATTAACAGAAGGTTGCTTTAACAAGTCAACCGAAACAAACAGCGTGGTTCTCCTCAGCACAGTGATTTCAGCTGCCGCATAAATATGAGCCAAGTGCTCAGTCCCACAGGCAGTCACTGGCTTTTGGGGGTTAGTGCCACAGCTCTTCACGCCAGGATGCCCATCACTTGGAGTGAGTCACTCACTACCCCTGGAAATCATCGGTATGCAGACCCATCCCTTGGCATCCTCCTTGAAAGCTTCTGCGACGGATTCACTTGTCACTCCTGGCAGGACTCCCCTCAGCAGCAAGAGGCTGGTTTTTACCTCTCTCTGCTCCTGGCAGACAGCATTCCTGGAGGACACAGAGGTTTGAGGTCAGAGCCTCCCAGACTGTGGACTATTCCTTGAACGAGGTGCCAGGATTAAGATGGTGGAGGCATTGTTAGTCCCTCTTCTCTGACCATTTGATGTAGCCACTGGGCACGTTGTGGTGGGCCAAGTGCTCGGGCTCTGAAAAAACTTGCTCAGGTCCAGTTTTTAAAGCTTCTCTAAACTATCTTATAATGAGTGTATTCATCCATGTCTTCCTGCAGGCTGTGCAAAGCTGAAATGTCGTGTGAGTTTCAGCGCAACATAAAGGAGAAGTAAGGCAGTGAAGTGCTCAGGAAGGGCCCAGAAAATGCCCTTCCACGGCTTGTTGCTTCCTGTGGTGAAATGAGCAGCTTTTTATCTGTCTCTCAAGTAACTGAGGACTCCTGGATTTTTTTGACAGATGGCTAATGGAAGAGACCGCAGACAGGCAACTCTGACATGGTTAGGGATATGACCTGATGCTATGGTTACTCTGTTAAGCCCACTGCCCTTCAGAATAAATCTGTCAGGGCTGTGTTTGCACTGGAGTTGTTTATAACCTTTCCAGCATTCAGAAAAAACCCAAACAACAAACCCTCATGATTTCAGAGCCTGCTGGCAAATAGTGGTGTAAATCAGTGGCAAGGCATGAGCTGTTTCTCCTTTCCAGTAGTCTGTCTGTCCCACCTGTAATGACCATGAACAATTGGCCTTGTTGGACTAGCAGTCATCCTAACTGCTAATTAAAGTTCCTCTTCGTGTGACTTCTTGGGATTTAGTGTTATTTCAGTACCATAAAGACGCTTTGTTCCTTTGCAGTGCAGACAAGGAATGTTCTTAGAGAGTCTAACGACTAATTCACATGTGCCTTTAATCATTGTATTTATCTAAATCCTTTGAGCAAAAGATTGATCGTATTACCCGTCCTCAGAGTTCAGGCTATTCTTGTAATTAAAGATAATATTTCTGCAATTAAAACTGACTTAAAAGGTGGCCTAGTGTGTTTGTCATTTTATTATTCTCATTTCCTTCTCTATAGAATTTTCTTGCCCAGTAGTGAACAGGCCTGTGTGCAAAACCAAACAATGATTTTATTATTACCGTACTTTTGCTTTCTTGGAACAAAAAAAAAAAACACCTCATTTTGTATTGTTACCCATTTTCTACCTCTTTCATCACTCTTAGAAAATGTCAAATCTATTTGTGAAAACATCCAGCCTTTTTATTGTTACTGTTGGGAATTTCAACTTCATGCAGGAGGTCTATGTTCAATGTGTAACTTAAGCCAATGTAAGCTGAAGTCTGGCAGAAAAGTTCTGAGGAATTTTTCTCCAGCTGTTTAGTGTGTTACCAACCTTTGTCCGCTCTGTGCTAGTCACGGGACCCACCAGAGATTTTTATCCTTGTTTTAGGGGCTTCAGAGGGAATATGCTTTCTACACATCATCTGCTTTCACCCACACTCCAGTAGAAACTCATGTTGCAGAGGTAGATCTCCTGCCTGAGGACTTCCTGAAGGAGGTATGCAGCATGATGAAAGCTAGGGTGCCAAGGTTTGCATGACACATGCAGGGTACCTGCCCAGTGCCACAGCCTCCTGTAGCAGCATCTGAAGCTTTCTTGGATGCTCTTTCCCAGAAACATCAGGAGTCAGTAGCCTCTTGTCAAGTCCCAGCAAGCAATAGGCATCTCTGCCTTGTTGAGGTGCTGGCTAGTGACCACCATTTGCAACTTTGAGTATGACATAAAACAGAATCATAGAGTCATAGAGTGGTTCAGGCTGGAAGGGACCTTAAAGATCATCAAGTTCCAACCCCCCTGCCATGGGCAGGGACACTTCTTTCTAGCCCAGGCTGCTCAAGGCTTCATCCAACGTGACCTTGAACACTTCCAGGGAGGGGGCAGCCATCACTTCCCTGCGCAACCCGTTCCAGTGCCTCACCACCCTCATAATGAAGAACTTCTTCCTAACATCCAATCTAAATCTACCTCCTTCCAACTTAAAATCTTCCTTATATCACGGGACAAAAAGAGCTGTTTTTAATACCTTGGATACTGAAGACCAATCCAGTCTGTTCCTGCAATTAGTTGGAAAAGAACAGAGGGATTTAGCGCGCGCGTGCACACACACATACACACACACACACACACACACACACACACAGTGTAGAGATCCTCATGCAGTGTCCCACTTGCAGGATTTCTAATTCTTTCTCAAAACAAAACTTTAGAATATTAGTTCACAGTTGCCTTAATCATGTCTCCAGCATTTAATATGACTGTCAAATGATTTTCCCCTAAGCGTCTTGCGTTACACAGATAAAATAGTTGCTTGCTGACCATATTCGAATCCAAATTATTTCTACTTGGTACCACTTGATATTAGCTTGCTCTGAGAATTGCTAGAATTTAATTTATTTGAATCTGTGTCTGTGTGTCCCACGGGTGATAATCAGTGATCTTTTTCTTTCTCTGTCCATGGGAGACAATGACCTTATAATTTCTTTCCTTGCTAAAATCCTGTTCTGTTTCCAGGTACCGGTTGAATTTCCTATCCAATTTGTCTAAGTGATTGATGGAATTAATCTAAACCCTGAGCAATTGCACCCAACCTTTATATAGCGACTGTGAGGAGCTGGTGCAGCTGAGGCTGCAGCACGACCACTCTAGAGTCTCTGCCATTCTAGAAAGAATCTACCTCATATTGATTAGTACTAAGAAAAACATTTCTTGAAAATTGCTGTCTCCTGGACGCTAGCCAAAGCTGTCCACACCCCATCAATAGGCTGCAGCAAAATGTGCTGACTTCAAAAATGACTAACATATGAAGGCAACACATGTTATTATATATGCTAAGTTCATAACATGAGTCTAATTATTAAAAGCATAGCGACAGTTTGATATAAAAACAGCTGGATCTATTTTATACCTTAAAATCAGTATGCCTCCAGAAAGTGAGGTAGGATTTTACTGTGTTTTTGCAGGAATTTGGTTCAGATTCACCTGCTAGCATAGTATGCCCTTTAGAGCTGATGAATTTATTTCTTGTAACACAGTGGCTGAACTACAGATAATACTAGGATAATACCTCAATAAGGAAAATTATGAGCTTTTTAAAGTCATGCTATTTAACTTTATTGCATGAAAATGCAGTTCCCATTACAAGCTCACAGATACTTCCAGTATCTGAATCATTAAAGGAAGAATTGCTTTGGGACTCTCAATTATCCAGATGCAGAAGAAGTTTGAATATTTAAGGAAAGTAGGAGGAAAAATATATGACTTTCCAACATTACTTGTTGTGCACAGGATTCAAACCTTGATGGCCATCATGCACCTTTTAGTGTTTGGAAAGGAGACCATCGCCTCTCTTGAAGCTTCCACGAAACAAATGGGTGTTTCCTTCTGTAAGCTACCTCTGCCAAGGTCAGGATTAATCTGTATTGTAGTCCATCCATTTTATGACATGAAGGGGTTATATTTCAATCCGAGGAAAAAATAATAATAATAAAAGAAATGAAATATTTATTGGCACACCCACAACAGAGTGGAAATAATTCCAGAAAGATTGTAAATGCTCAGACATCCCAAATAAATTAAGGTTGGAAACCTCCTTCGGTTGGCATTAGACTTTAAAATTACAGACTAAAAGACAAATACAGGTATTGGTTGCACCATTTGACTTTTTACTGATTTGAGATGGTAAAGTCAAAGGCAGAACTGTCTGTAATTGTTTTTCACCTAGTTTCCTTAAAGGGATAAAAAGAATTTAAAAATAATTCAGACTTCTATGTCGGGGCTATTTAAAATGAAGTGTCACCTATCTTGATTGAAGGAATGTGCCTATGCCCTTTGAGAGCCTTTCTAATTATAGATGTAGTGGTGTCCTTGAGCTTTGAAGCAAATTAAGTCATCCAGTTCAGTATATTGTATATTACAGATGATTGTTTTCTCTTTCCATGCAAAAGTACGTTTTCAGCTTTTGGTCACAGATTAACTTGAATTACATCACCCCTTCTAGAGATGAAGGCTCTATAAGTACCTAAAAGGACAGGCATCATTCCTTTACAAGTACACGTGCAATGGATTTCCCCCTTTTAAAAGTGTCTTTTTATAACAATGTGTTCTTATTTCCCAGCAATGTATTCTCTGGAGCAGGGGCTTCACGAGAAACTTTTGATCTTGGTTATGGAGTTACTAATTTATTCTTGCTGAACCACCTGTATGAAAGTCTTGCCTAAAGAGGTCTTTGCTGACATGATAGTTTAAACAAACTCTTCACTGTGTTGGTTGCTTCCTCCGCATTTTGGAGCCCGTCATTCTGTGAGTGTGGAAATCAGCAGGAAGTAACCTGGGGCCTGTGAAAACAAGCCGAATTCACAAACATGACAGAAAAAATTATTTGGACATAGCTGTGAAACAGGTGAGAAAGGTCTGTAAACAGAGGTGGTACAGGTCAGACTTTGTAGTGCAAGGGATCTCCTTCCAGTCTGAAGTAGAAGCAGAAATCTTTTGACTAAGTAGGAGTGGAGAACATTTGTTCTAAGTTTAACTTGATTATGTCATTCAATTAATTAGTAACTGCTGGGTTCCTGGAGCATATAGGTGACCTGATCATCAGGACTGAAAGTCTGGTTTCACTCTTTGGCTTCAACACAAAGCCATTAATCACCACTCTTTCCTCTTACACCAGCACAGCCTTCCTGAGAAGGAAAATCAGCAACAGTAACCTAGCAGTTATCAAACTCCCACAGGCTGACACAATTATCTCCACAAATCAGTCGTCAACTGCAAGTCACCAAAACATCAGGCAGTGTAGAGCCAGGTACTGCTGTGATTGCTCTTTGCTGACTACTTGTGGCCCCCCACCTCACCAGTGAAGAGGGTGTCCGCCCAGGGAGGACTTTCCTCCCACATGAGAAATTATCCTGCTTTTCCCAGCAGCTATGGTAATGTGTATACTGCTCCCTGCATGTTCTCCCCAGTGACATTCTTGGACCATCACTGCTATAATGACACCATTACCACTTATTTAACCTGTCAGAGTACTTGCCTGAGTTACTAAACTATCAACCCAGGATACCGTGGCAAACCGTGCCGATGGAGTTCATTGTTCATGAAATGCACCTTTTCAGTTCTAATGTGCATGTATTTTCTATGCTTGTCAGTACTATTGCCAAGAAAATAATTTAAATAAAGGAATTCCTCAGGATGTTTTACATCTCATCTATCAGTTCCAGAGGGATATCGTTTATGCATAGTGCTTCCTTTAATAATGCTAGTTACTTTTTTATTTTATTTTAGCAATTTTGAAAAATACCTGACTCTTAGCAATAGAACCACACGAAGCTTTATGCTTAGGTCGCCTTCTTAAGTCATTGAGAGATTATGTTTGATGAATAAATTGCAACAAATTGAACATTACAGAAATCTTATCTATGAGGAAAAGAGCATGTTGCACAGAAGTGTTTTAGGGAGGCCATAACAAAGCCATAACACTGATAGCTGCACTGGCTGGGCTCCTAAACTGCTCCTCCCACGCAAGGGCTGGTCGCAGGTACAATAAACTGGCTCACAATGCCAGAGGCAGCTTATTCCATGTGCCTCACTTGACCAGGGATTAAACTGAATGTGAAGAATAAAACCTTTAAAGATTCTTGAATTTTCCCAGGAAAGTGGCTCCTCTGCATTCTGATGGCATCACGTCTTTCAGCACAAATTAATAGGATAGTTCTCAAAATGTTCTATATTATTAAAGCAATTCTGCAGGCATCCATTCTGCACAGAGGCATAGGTTTCATCTTCTGTGGCCACTAAACACCCAGGCCTGTTACTAAACATGCAATATGAGTCCAAGCCACCATCCAAGATTAAATCTTTTTGTCAAGCAATGAAAAATTCAATTCTTACAAGTGCAAATGTCATTCTGTGTCCGAGAGTCAAAAGAGCTGGTGTTCTGAACACAAAGTCTCTTCAACTCATTTCAAGCTGCTTACTTGACTCAGCTTATGGTGTTCAGTTTCCAAAAGGAAAGGAGCTATCTCAAATTCAAGGTAGTTTTTTAAATCTTGATCTCCTGATACGATGTGACTTGGAATGGGTATTTCCACTGAGGACAAAAAGAGTTACTCTGTATTGGCAATTTCCAATTCCATACAAGTAAGGAGTGCTAACCACAGTACTTGGGCACAGAACTCTTCTTGGCAATTAACCAAGTGTGTTAATCACTGAAAATAATCCTGCAACAGTAGACAGCGCAGACACACCATACGGCTCGCTTTTAATTCTCAAGCACACTAGATTTGCATGCACTACATATTGCTTTAAGCTCGTCCTCACAGCAGTCAGTTTCCAAGCTTTCTAACAAATTGACAGCTAGTTGAGATTCATAGCAGTGATAACACTAAAACAATTAAAGCTATTGCAATTGAGGAAAAAGAAACAAGTTCTTGTGCCTATTCTGCTGTGTCAAATTCAGCCACTTTAAGTCCTAAAGAATTAATGAAGACTCTGCGAAGCTATAAATACACCTTTTCCTCTTAGTACATTCTGTTACCTATTACTGTGGTTATCTCTTTGTCATCCCATTTGATGACTAGAGGGCTGGAGCACCTCTCCTACACAGACAGGCTGAGACAGTTGGGCTTGTTCAGCCTGGAAAAGAGAAGGCTCCAGGGAGACCTAATTACAGCCTACCAGTATCTGAAGGGACCTACAGGAAAGCTGAAGAGAGACTGTTTGCAAGGGACTCTACTGATTGGGCAAGAAATGTCTTTAAACTAACAGAGGGCAGATTTAGATTGGATATTAGGAAGAAATTATTCCCTGTGAGGGTGATGAGGCCCTGGCACAGGCTGCCCAGAGAAGCTGTGGCCGCCCCCTCCCTGGCAGTGTCTAAGGACAGGTTGGATGAGGCTTTGGGCAACCTGGGGTAGTGGAGGGTGTCCCTGACCATGGCAGGGGGTTGGAACTTGATGGGCTTTGATGTCCCTTCCAACCCAAATCGGTCTGGGATACTGGGATTCCATTATTATTTTTGTATTGTGTTCCTGCAGGTAACTGGCAGTGTAGACTATCAAAGCACGCTGTGCCTCTCTCTGAAAGTCATACCGGGAAGCCTGTGAGAAGAGACAGGCTCCTGAATTCTCTGGACTCCCTTAGTGGGTTTCCACATCAGTGTGATGAGAGTGAATGAAAATCTGTTCTCCACTGCTGAAGGTCCTGTGACACTATCCTAGAGATAAAATCTTGGAAGTTAACGCTATCTGCATTTTTAGACTCCACTGTTATGTAAACCTTGGAAAAATGGCTGTCAAGTGTCTGAAAACCAAAGACCAGAAAGAAGCAGGGTAGTCTGGAAAACCCCTAGAGGCACAGTTAGAAAATGCGTTTCAGTAGTGGTTTCAGCGGATGATTTTCATGTTAACATGGCATTTTAGGACACACTTATGACAGTGTGGTTAGGAGTTTTTTCTACTTTTCCCTTCAGTGAGGCATGCTGTGGGAAGCAGTCCTATGGTTGGGGAGCACTGGAGCTTCCTCAGGACAGAAATTGATGCTGGGAGGTGGATCGCAAGACCACAACACAACACATTTAAAGCACTGTTGAAGTTTGAGAGCAGATTAAATTGTCTGTGAAAGCAACCAAGAAAAGTTGTCATCTAAATTGAAGATATGCTAATGTGTTCTCACAGATTTGACAAGAATAAATGCACTGTCACAGAAATATGAGACATTCCTTGTTGTCTCTAGGTTATTGGGATTACTTTCCATCTAAACAGCCCTGACTTTTAGATCTCATGTGCGAAAGAAACCAAATGGTTAGCATAAAACTGTGTTTTTCTGCATTCTGTGACAGACTCTCTGATAATTAAATGGCAGAAATTTGAAATGAAAAGAAAAATTGAAGCTGACAAATACATTGAAGGAGAGATATGTAATAATCTCAAGGTAATATCACTCTATTTTTCATCCTATAACCCCTTAATAGGTACTGTTATTCTAGAAATCATGCCCATTATTTTTCAAAACCTGTTAAAAAATCTTAGGCAATGTTGTTAAGAAGCAATAGAAGCCATAGGATGGTAGAAGTGCAGCAAACTTGTTAAAATATGAAAGTACTTTCTTCAGGATACTCTAGTTCTTTGAAATTCTCTTTCCAGTTCCAGAAATTAACCTCGCTGTACATTATCGTATTGCATTTAGGGGCTTTTTTTTTCATCACTCCTTTGATTTTGTTAAATGGAGAAATATGTCTGGGTGAAGATGAAACATGGTATAGTGACACCCTTGGAGTAACATTATTAGTAGGGTTGAAGAGAGAGGCAGTTTGTGAATTATTACTAGGGAAAATGCAGAAAGAATTTAAGTAACAAAGGTAAGAAACACATTGTGAGGAATCACAGAATCACAGAATTGCAGGAGTTGGAAGGGACCTCGAGAGATCATCGAGTCCACCCCCCCTGCCAAAGCAGGTTCCCTAGAGCAGGTCGCACAGGTAGGCGTCCAGATGGGCCTTGAATATCTCCAGAACACTGAAACAAAAATGTAGCATTTATAAGTATCTTAATAGCCTGGGTTTCACTTGCTGTTGTGTTGTCCCTCAAAGATTCAGTACCATGAAGATGCATTCCAACCAGATCTTTTTACTTTTTACTTAAAGGCTTTGCTCATTTCTTTACAGATTCAGACTGGATTGTCATTTTCACTGACTACTTTCACATCACATTTTGAGATCCCAGGTTAAATAGTTTCTTGAAAGTTCTTAATTAAGAATAAAAATAATGTACTTTCTGAGTATATTCTGCCAGATTTCCAAAGAGATTGAGGCAGTCTCAGAGGCAATTCGGTGCTTTAGACACATATTAACTTTGCAAACACCCACAGCGGTTATAAGACTTTATTGAGGCCAGTAATTGATTCCAGACTGCTACTTACACCCCATTACCAAAATCTGTCCTCACTGCTGCAGGAAGGGGCTCAAGCATCCCTCAGCCTTTCCAGCACAACCCAGCTCCACGTGTTAGCTCAGACAGGGAGGAGGCAGTGGGAGTAACGTGGCCACCAACATGGTGCTGCAGGTACAGGTGTGCTCATGTCTTTCTCTCCAGCAGCGAGCACTGAGGTAGATAAATTATCTCACCTGCACAGCGTGTTGTTTTGTCTTCATATGAGTGAAATAACACTCTGCCAAACATGTGGACTTTTCTGCTTTACTGCTTGATATCTCAATTTGATTCCCATGTGGGCAAAGACTACTCTGTGTCTGAGGGGTGACCTCATTAATGTTTATAAATATGTGAAGGGTGAGTGTCAGATGGATAGAGCCAGGCTCTTCTCAGTGGTGGCCAGTGATAGGACAAGGGCAATGGGTGCAAGCTGGAGCATAGGAAGTTCCATGTGGACATAACTGTGGAGAAACTTTTTCACGGTGAAGGTGATGGAGCACTGGAACAGGCTGCCCAGAGAGGTTGTGGAGTCTCCTTCCCTGGAGACATTCAAGAACAATATGAAGAAGTTTCTATGTGATTTAATGTAGGTGATCCTGTTCTGGCAGTGAGGTTGGATTAGATGATTTTACCAGGTCCCTTCCAACTCCTAACATTCTGTGATTCTATGATTCTTTCTGGTCCCTTTTCCATCTTCCCTTGCTCTCCACAAACTAGACTCCAAGGTAAAGGTCTTAATGACCTCTGGAGCCCAAAGCCAGAAACTTTGGGAATTCTTACCATGTGTTTCTGCAAGAAAAATGTAAAGCTGCATCCAGTATAAGCCACTGCTCTCCACTACCATCAATCAGTATGTCATATTGAGGATCAGTTTCAAGATATGGAGGATGGAGGAATTTGGAAAAGCTGAGCTGTGGTTTTATTGAAGACCAAAGGTGCCTGATACTGACAGAAGGACATTTTCAGTGACTGACAATGTACATTGAATATATTGAGGGAAATATTGAAATAGTATGATTTCTGAGGTTTTCTCATTCCCTTTCATTCTGTAGAGATTGAAGTAAGTCCACAAAGCTGCTTTCCTAAGTCTGACCTTTTGTCACTATATTCATCTTGTTTGACTGCTTTGCCAAACCTCTGTTTTAATAATGTCTTCACTGCAAAGAAGTTTAAATTGCTGTTAACATGAAAACCAGTCTGGTTCTCTCTTATTTAAGACAGTGAAAATCAGTCATAATCATTGTCAAGTGAAAAATTGGGCAGACTCTTTGCAGCTTTAGATATTCAGGTAAGTCTGTGATTGATCTAATTCTGAATTTACAGTTCAACCTCAAACAGATGCTGATGAAACATGGACAACTTAAACACACACATAAAGTCAAAGGTATGCTTAAAGGCTTTGCAGAATCAAAAGTATAATTGTATTTACCCAAGATGGGATAATTCCCACTATTGTCTCTGTGATTTATATGCTTTAAATATCCTCAGATTTACTTCTTTTTTTTTTTTTGCATTTATCCTTCTGACATGTACCTTTTGTCTTGCCAGGCTTTAGTGATTGTGATTTGAAGGGAATCTTTGCACAAGCAGTCTGACTATCTGCACACAGATGCTCGATATTGGCCCCGTTATCCCTGCATGGAGACCAGTTACTCTGGGTTAAATGAAACACAGCCTCCAGAATGCCATTTAGTCCTCACTTGTGGTTATCAAATTTATTGCTCTAATGCCTTTCTCCAGTAGTCAAGACCTGTCATTGCTACAGTTTGTGCCTCACTTCTCAGCTGATTGTGGTGGGTCTCAGTATTCAGACATTGACTCCTGATGTGCTGATCTTTGCTAAAGTTAAGAGTCCTTTTTGCATCCTTCCCGAGGAAGGCACTCAGATGATGTAATTTCTCAATCCTCTCCTTGAGAAGCTTAACAGAATCTCTTAGCTTTTCACTGTGAAAATTTTTAATAAATTTTATTTAACCTAATTTTTAATAACTTAAATAATTTTACGGTGCCAAATAATTTGACTTAAAAAAAAAAACAACTGTAGGCACCAGAATTGTTACTTTCTGTAGCAACCTTTTTTCTGATTTTAAAAAAATTTAAATCTTTTTCAAGTTCATTGTGCTGGCATAGAGGATCTTAGTGTCTTTGTGTGACCTGCATCCCATGTTCCTACCCATGTAGCTTTTCTTTTGGCTCTGCTGAAATGTTTTGAACTGAATTTACAATCTGTTGAGAGGATTCTCTGATGGTGCCCTGCCCTCATCACCACGCACATCATCAGATGCATCTCTGTACATAGGCTTAAACCAGACAAATTGCATTAGGAATGATTTTATATTTGCTTCTAGAACACAAATAGAAATGATGAAGAGTATAACTTATTACTAATTTTTGTGGAAACCACTTAAGAGATGCCCTCATGTATCACCCTTCTTGATCTTCAGACCCTTTGGTGCAAGGTTATTGGCATGGTATGGTGCCAATTTCCCAACTGGAGTGTGTGTGTGATGATAAAAAAATCAAAAGTATATCCATTACATCTATTATGTATGTACAGTACAGCAATCAGTCAGCAAGTAACCTCACTGAAGATTGAAATCGGGTTTGTTTTGACAAGCCATGTTGCAATCAAATTACATCGAGTGACTTTCGTTGGTCTGATTGTTACTAATTCATTTTTATATTTGTCTGGGGTTGAAGTCAGGATAACTGCGATGTACAGCTGCCCGTAGCAGGCTGCTGGTTGGGTCTGAACATTTACTCTGGGAATTTTGTTAAGCACTGAGTTAATAGTAATGAAGGTATGTACATCTATCAGAGGTCTCTTTGCCTCGCTCTTCTATGCTGATGGTTACTCAGGCCAACTAGCTTAAAAATAGCTGGGAGATGAAAATAATATTTCTTTTTTCTTAGTCCTTCTCGAATAACAAACACATCTTCTCCTTTCTTCGTGAATTAGTGGTCTATTCAAACAACAAAAAATATTCTTTATTGAAAACTCTATTTTCCTTCATTACTAGGTGTGCTACAACCCCTCTGTCTCATCACAGGTGTATTTAGTATCACAAAGATTTGCTCCTAATATAGTTGTTTTAATTCCATATCACCATTCTCACTGCCATCCAACCATATTTTCCCCAAAGTTCTTCTCTTTTGGCTTCCATTCCCAGTTTTCTCTGCTCCAGAAGCTTAAACTAGGTTTATGCTGACTGCTGTCTATTCCCCCCTTTCCTTTCTAACATTTGTTACTTATTATCTTCATTTTACTGCTAAACTAAAAGGAGCTTTTAGCAAAGCATGACATCTTTTCAGCTGTGCGTCTGTGGCTTTTTAATCATCTAATACAACTTTCTGAAGAGTCCTCTGAGAAGCCAGAGAAAGAATGAGACTCAGGCAGAAAACAATCACTTCTCAGAATTTGTGTCAGCTTGAGAAAATTCACCCCTATCCTCTGTTTTTCCACACTGAATGCAATCAGATTGTGATTGCTGATCTCTAACCTTCGCCAGCTTCCCCTCCAGTGACTAAACATTTTTTTTAAGCCTGCAACAGAATTGCCTTGTGTAGGATGCAGTATCGTTGCTGTGAGAACCTACTGTCTACTGCTTTGGGACTGTGGTGTTTTCCTACGGGGTCCCAGGGAGAAACTATAGTCCTTCCAACATTCTTCTTCTCCTGCATTGGGAACGAGTGCTCAGAAAGACACCGGTGCTGCCCACCCAGTCGGTTCATACGGTGTCCTGCTGCCTCCTCATAACCAGCTGCCTCCTCATACCAGCTGCCTCTGCACGGCTCTCTACCAGAGCAGCTCATGGTCTGGAACTATCTGCATTGCTGGTTGGGTCAGCAAGAAGAAACAGGCAGCAAGAGACAAGATCTGCAGCTTGGTAGACCAGGGTCCTGCAAGGTGTGTGAGAACCCAGCTCGAGTCTGAGGTCCCCTCAGCAAATAGTAACAAAACTGCCACTGCTGCAAAGTCCACCTTTGGATTTTCACTGGCTGATTGTCCCAGAACGTTCTGGGGTGGGATAACAGAAAGCTAAGTCCTCAGCTGACTTTGGTTTGAACTGTCTTTCCTAGGCAGCAAGACGGGGGGAACAGTGCATGTCTTTCTTCTGCAGGCACAGGTCCAAGAGACCTGCACAAGCTGTCAAACATCCACCACACTTCATGAGTCATCTTTAACTTCAAAAAAATCTAGGCCTAGGAGATGAAACCAGAGTAAAAGGGTAGCACTGAAATGCTGCAAATATATGAATAGAAGCACCGTTAAGGACATTTCTTCGCGCACTGCAAGGATCCACTGTTACCAACATTTTTTAAGTTTCTAACGGTTTTGTTCGAAGTAATGGAGCATGTGGTTTTGGGTTTTTTTTTTCCCTTTTCATGCTTTCTCGGTTTTAATTACCTTTTGCTTCCTAACAAATTTTGAAAACCTCAATTGAAAACAGCTATGACTCCACAGCCACACTCTGTGTCAGAAATCTGTATGCAGCCACTCTCGGTATTTTGGTTTGCATAACTTATTTGTGCCTTGTTATTAAAGCTGCTTGCGTAATAAAATTAAATGCAGTTTACATTTAGTAATGTGTCTGTTCACTTGCCTGTAATCAAACTGACAGCTTTTCCTTTAAACAGTCAATCAAGTCTCCAGTTCTTTCTGTCTCTGTTAGATTGGAGTTGAGATGTCATAAAACAGAATGGAATATTTTACAAGTTCTGATTACATGCTTTGACTTTTTTAGGACTGCAATTTCTTTCATTCATAAAAAACCCAACCCTGAATTATCAAAAAAAACCCCTGATTTTAATTTCACAGTTGATGCTACAGTTGCCAGAAACACAATCTGAATCCTAAATGTGGGGTTTTTTTTCCTCTGTCAAAACATTAAGATCTTAATTGATTAGATTATAACAACAGTTTCATGAGTAAGACACAATTTTTCCAGGCTATATCCTTTGAATAGAGCTGTATTTAAAGATAAGGCAAAATTATGCTGATACAGAACAAAATTCAGGAACCAAATGGTAAGTCTGCAGCTAGAATTAGGAGATGGTCGTTTGAAGTCAAAAATGTTACCTGAAACTTTTTATTACTTAGAAATTAAGTACATGTCCTAAGTGTCTTGAAAGGAAAGGAAAATTAGAAATGAACATGAAACACCATAAGACGTACGTCTAATTTGTTAAGAGCTAGACTCTTGCTAATGTGCAGGAAAACCTCCCAAACATTATAGTTCAAATCAATCCATGGTTTCAATTTGTAATATTTGGTAGACTGCATGAGCATCAAACACGGCCGTATTTTTATTCTTTTCATCTCACCCTTTGATCTTTTCACATATTATACACAGATACTTAATGGTCTTACTGCTACAGGCCTCGTGGGATCCTACACTCCAAATGTCTCTCTGAAGCATATATTTGAAATAACCGTTTGAAATACTTATGAAAGCTCTATGACTTAAGTAACTTTCTGTATATAACCTGATACAACCACAAAAAAACTAGGACACATTTTCCAGTCCTGACTCCTTTGGGGTGTCACTATTTTGTAGTCAATGAACCCAGTTCCAAGAAGTGATTGGTATTGGTGCATTTTAAATATCACTGTTTGAGAATCAAAAAATTGGATTGCAGCATCACCGAGACATGACTTTATTAAAGATAACCCAAATAAAAATCCAGTCAGCCACATATCATACAGATATTGGGAATGTGAGGCAGGGTCTCTTCAAATACACTTTATCTCTACCATGTGAACCTTGACAAAAGTTACAGCACCACTTTAGGATATCATTTCTCTACAAGCAATTTAAATGGGGCGTATTACCCATATGAATGGCACCCCTACTAGCATGCATATTCCTGTCTTTATAGGCATATGAGCTGTAAAAGCAATATCTTGAAGCAGTCTTCTGCAGGGCAGACGAGCACAGTGCGAGAAAATGTGAGAAGCATAAATTAGAATTGTATCCTTTACTTTGAAGTCTCCTGAATTAAATCTGTGGCAGGTGACTGATGCTCTTTCCCAAAGGTTTAGCTATGTATCAATCTCATAAGGCTTAACATGATTAGAAGCCACCAAAATAAAGAAAATACCTTGCACCCTAGTGTTGGGGTTTTGTGGGGTGGCTTCTCCAAGAAGCAGCCAGAAGCTTCTTAAGGGTCCGACAGTGTAAATACCAGCTGGGCTTTCAAGGCTGGACGCTGACAAGGCCAGGCCAATCAGCACCAATCACAGCACCTCTGGGAATCACATTTTAGAGAGAGAAAAACCCAAACAGCCACATTTTGCCACCAGAGAAGGGAGTGAGAAGATGTAAGAAGCTTTGCAGACACCAGGGTCAGTGAACGGGGGAGGAGGAGGTGCTGCGAGAAGATTCCCTGGGGCCTGTGGAGAATACCATGGTGAAGTGGGTGTCCTGCTGCAGCCCATGGAGGATGACGAGACTCCACTTGCAGCCCGTGGAGAGACATGTGGGGTAGTTGAAGTCATATGGAAGATGCTGCAACCTATGTTGGAGCAAGCCCCTGGCAGCACTTGCAGCCTGCAGAGAGAGAGAGATAGAGAGAGAGGCAGAGAGAGAGAGAGAAGCAGAGGGAGACCAAGGCTCACACTGGAGNAAGACTGAAGCCTCCATTCTGTATTTCCCCCCCTTTCCCCATTGCCATCCTGAGGAGGAGAAAATCATGAATAAAGTGAAGTCAGCAAAGAAGGGAGGGATGGGGGTGTGTGTGTTTTAAGAGCTGTTTGTACTTCTCATTATCTGACTCTGGTTTCTCTGTGTGTGTAGTGTAATAAATCAGAGAGTTTTCTGTCCTTTCTTCTGTGTTGAGTCTGTTTTGCCCACAACACTAATTGCAAAACAATCTCTCCCTGTTCTTATTTCGACTCCTAAAGCCTCTCAACATGTATTTTCTCCCCTGTCCAGCATAAAAGGGGAATGATAGAGTGACTTCGGTGGGCAGCTGGCCTCCAGCCAGGATCAGACCACCACACCTACAAAACCAGCTGCACCGATCCCAAGATGTGGGGGTAACTTCAGGTCACTTCGGCTACCTACAAGTGAGCCAGCTGGGCTGCACCAAGGAGCTCTAGTCCCTGCCTAGCCCCGGGAGCTGGACCTCTGTAAGGCAGCACCCAGCACATGGGCTGCCTGAGGGCAGATTAATCACCTTCTGTCTGAATAGCAGTGAAAACCATGCGGATCACACTACGCAGCGTTAGTGTATGGAGTTTGCAGGACTACATTTGTATAAGATAAATCTGACCTGAACATAAAGACCGGTTGATTATTGTATTATTGATTAACTGCAACTGCAGTTTTAGCAGCTTCATAAAAGTGAGAATCTCTTGAATATCTCATTGAGCATAATAATTAAAATCTACATTATGGATATAATGTTAGTAGAAAGTCAGCCTCAAATACCAAGCCTGAAGGGATTCTTATCCCCTTTCCAAGCCTGGTGGGTCCTTATAATTCTTCCACCTTTTAGGATACCAAAAAAAAAAAAGAAAATTGCCATCTACTTCTCTCCATATTCTGTAAATGCAACTCATAAATAAAATGACTACAGCCATTAAAGGAATTCTATCTAAATTATTAGAGTTCAAGTTATTATAATCTATAAACATAAAAATTACGGTTTAGAAGGTCAAAAGGAATCTTCATACATATTAAAAAGGAAAAGAACCCAGAATAATAGAAAACACTTCTAAATATATCAGCAGTCTTCCAAACCTTTTGGAGACAAAATCCTGATAATTCTAAACTTTAAAAAATTAAATCATATACTAGTTCAGCCATCAAAATACTTCTCAATAGTTCTCCAGCCTTTATGAGACTGTTTAAGTGCTAGAAGAAAGCTCTAACACTCTTAATCAGTTCCTGTTTGCAAAAATAAATTTTAAAATAATATAAAATTGTTTATGCTATTTTTTTGCATCCATCTTCTGTTTTCTGATGGAGCACTGGCAAGAAACTATATGAGGTTATAGTAACCAGACATTGAAAGAGCAACAAATTTCTGTATCTTGATGGTGAAAAGGCTTACTAAACCCCTTTTAGGAGCTTACAAGGCTTCCTAGTAAATAGTACAATTTTGCAGTGCACTGGACTCCAAGCACATTGATTGATCTGAGAGATGTCAGTAGAGGTTTCCTTGCCTTTTCCAGTGTTATTTGTGCAGAAATTCCCACGGGAGTGTCTGCAATGCAGCCCGTACCCCATGTCAGGCAAGACTTGGGTACCTTCCCGACACCTTCTTCCTGGCCAGGCAAGAACAGTGTGATGCCACCTCCGAAGGAGACCAGAGAGCACTTGCTGGCAGTGGTTGGCACGGCCAAGATGCGGGGGCACCACCGCAGTATGGAGCAGCTTGGTGTCCCTCACAGACGTGAAGGCCATCGCGCCCTGAGCTTTGCTTTCCAGGCACCCCTAAGGCAGGCAGGTTAGCAGGTGAAAAGTTGCTGTGGCTGCTGGCGGTGGCTGTGCTTTACCTCCCTGGATGCACACTGCGGTTTCTTGCCAAACGTAAATAAGGCTGTTGAATAATGGTCATTAGGGCACTGTAAAAGCGTTTGTTATTTCCCCCTGCTGTACTTTTGCTTTAACTGCAAATAACTGACAGCACCAATTTTGTTTCTCAGCACAGCCCTAACTTGATATAGAGTCCCTTGGACTAGTATCTCATATCTGCTAGCTGCACATTAGAGAAAGAGAAGTCTTTATTGTATGTTTTATGGCAGTTCAGCTTCAGCTGAGCTTTGTGTGCTCTTCTCACAGAAGGCTGAAAGGGGCTCTCTAAAATCCTTAGCAACTTTGCAGTTACTTTGCAGTGGAGTCACAGCTTCAATGTTCTACATGCAGGGATCTAGTATGAGCACAGAAGAAAAACGGGGGATGCCCTCCTCACTAAAATAAGAATAACCCTGGATACAGCCTCTTTGAAAGAGGCTTTCCCCAGCCTTGGGAGACAATATACTTCAAAGCTGCCAGTCAGCTTTTCCCAGTCATGAAGCTGCCTGCTCATTCTCATATTTTCAAAGCACTTGCTCTGGATCTAAAGCAGCCCTTCAGTGTGCTCTGATGTGTGGTGTACTGGCCATGAGCCCCTGTGACACGTTATCTTCTGTCTTATAGCTCCGCATCACAGCTCTTCCATCCCACGTGTTTCCTTTTAGTTGTATTTCCAGCATGCTAAATGGTTGGGCTACTGCTTTTTATAAGGGGTGTCCCAAATAAAAAAGATCTCTTTGTTGCAACGGTGATTTGGATACAACTCCTGCTTGTCTTTGCTGACCAACTGCTAGAAAAGGGCTTGCCAAGTTAAGGGAGTAGTTTCTGCCCAGCTATGATCACCTTTGACTCTCCTCTCCTATCTACACTGCAGTGGTGGTTTCTCAATCTGCTTTGAATTTGTTGGTCACTCACTACACCTTTCACTCACACACCAGAGAGGGGATATCTGAGACTGCAGGAACAAGCGATGCATTTGCTTCTTGTGTTGGTGATGAGTACTGTTATGCTACTGGAGTCAATGTTGTTAACAGGCTCCTGAACTGTGTGACTTTCATTGTTGCTTCATGAGAAAAGCTCTACGAGCACTTCCAGTCTGCAGCACAGATGGGCTTTGGTCACCCCGCTGCCCCTGTGGCCCACTTTGTACAGGTGTATCCTAACAGTAGGTCCCCTTGTCCAGCAGTGGATAGGCTAGGATTGTCACTTTCTATCAGATTCAACTACCACTTGTCTTCTCACTGCAGACCAACCTATAGCCTGGTGGCATCCTCCAGGAGATACCCTCAGCGTGGGGAGGGTTTGGTATCAAGGCAGGATGCCTTTTGGAGTGAAAGAGGCCCTGTTCATTATATTTATTCTGGGCTCCATGCTGTCGCATTCTTCAAGGGTACCTACCCCTCAAAGGAAGGTATCAAGAACCTACCCACTGCTGTGCTTCAGCTGGTAGTGCTCAAAATAGCAGCAATTCTGTATAAACTATTAGAAATATGGAAGAGATGAGGCTATGAATATCTTGATAAATATCTTACTGCAGAAAGTAACAGCGTTGTTCAGGATAGCTTTTAATTTTGTAACTGGGGAGGAAACAATTCTCTGCATGTTGTCTGTATAATGCATACCTCTTTTAGAGGCTCTGAGATGGGAAAATATCAGGCCACAAATATCTTGAAAGATGGCAGTCAAATGCACACCTTCCTCAGTGTTATCAAAGCATCCGAGAACTTCTTTATCTTACATATTTCATTATGTATCTTGGCATGAAGTAGTGTAGGAGGCAAAAACTGGAAACATTACTACTATTCATGGATCCATTTATCATAGGTAAGGTGAATTGGGGTTTCTGAACTGAGCAGCATTTGAGATACCATTCAAGTATACCTCCACTACTTTTCAAAAAATCAGAAATGCTGTCCCTGTGATGAAAGGTCTTTTTCATAAACACAGCTTCCCACATTAAAAATGAAAATGCCAGGCTGATATGTCAAATTAAGCAGCAGTAATGTTCAGACATGGCCAATCCATCTAGTTTGAAGAATTAGATAGATTGGCCAAAAGAAGATTTTTTTTTTATTATTTCTAAGCTCATTCAGATTGTATCTGAAAGAGAAATGTGGGGTTTTTTTTCAAAGGATTTGAAGCATATAACACCAATAACATCAGAGTCATTACTGGAGGAAGGACTAAAACTTTCAGTCATTTGGCAAAGTCCCATTCCTTTTTGGCATTTTAGCACTTTTCCAGGTTTTATTTAAAGGCAGTGATCACATTTGCATTTTTCTGGGCTGAAGAAAGTGGCTGAAGAAAGTAACTGAAGTTATCCCACGTTTTTTATTATCGAGTGATTTTATTATCTCACATATGCAGGAGACTGATCTAGTTTAAAAATGTCTCCTTCAAAATCATCTGGGTATCGCCAGACTGGGATGGACCTGCTTTATTATTATTTTAGTAGTAGTAGCTGTGACAGTAGTATTTTAAGAATGAAAGATGACCTGGTTTTCCCTATGTTTAATTTAGAGCACAGCCCCCTGCATGCTGTTGCTGTGTTTGCAAGGCACATAGAAGTTGTGTCACTGTCACAGCCACTGTCAGAGTCTGAACTGAAGGAAATTCGACATAGGAGCAGTTTCTGTTCAACTCCCCACAGACACTCTTTTTCCTTTTCCCCCCTTTCCACCCCCTCCAATATTCAGGTATTTCCAGTGCTTTCATTAACGTTTCATTTTCTGTCCCCATGAAACATCTGTTTCAGGCACATTTGCCTCCCGATCCCTAGCAAACTGTGACAGGGGAATCATTTTAGCTTCCAATGAGCACCACTTCATTTGTCATGGTGCTGGCCCCTGTGACTCCTTCTGCCTCACCCTCTCTGACCTCCAGCTCTTTACACATTTGTAAAGAAGGGGTTTGTCTTCACAGCTCTTGCAATTCACTTTATTTCTTATGTTTCTTTTTCAGATGAGGCCATCTGTTCTTTGCAGAAGGAAGGGCTTAAGGAGAAAGGCAGATATATGTGCCCTCACAAAATACTTTCTTTAGGTTTTTTGTTTGTTTGATTCTATTCCTGCTCTTTCTGTTTCCCATGAATTGCTCTGACCCATAGAATCATAGACTCACAGAATCTCCTGAGTTTGAAGGGACCCATAAGGATCATCAAGTCCAACTCTTGGCTCCACACAGGGCCAGGCAAGTCAGAGCATGGGACTAGGGGCATCGTCCAGATACTTCTTGAACTCAGTCAAGCTGGGTGTTGTGACCCCTTTGCCGAGGAGCCTGTTCCAGTGCCCCACCACCCTCTCAGTAAAGAACCTCTTCCAGTCATCCAACCTAAAACTCACATGTCGCAGCTTCATACCGTTCTCTTGGGTTCTATCACTGGTCAGCAAAGAGAGGAGATCGGCACCTGCCCCTTTGCTGCCCTTCATCAGGAAAATCTTATGCTTAGAAACCTTTAGCTCTCTTTCCTCTCTAAGCACTGGTGCTCTTTGCACTAAATCAAGGTGGAACAGAAAAGCTTCCTAAAGTACACTGTGAGGGGAGTGTGCAGTGCAAATCCAGACTGAGCAAAGAATTGATTCAAACCAGAAGGGTCTTTGTGGGAAGGTGTGAAGGTGCTCTGGGAAGTACAGGAGACCCAGCCAGACAAAACCTGAACTTAGGTGTTTCCATGGGAAGTTAGTAATAAAACATGCCAGGTGAAACAGTAAAAACATGCCAGGTGAAACAGTAAAAATTCAACTGATCAAAGCAGTATCTGGTAGAGAGGTATGAGAGCCCTGGCCCTGGAAGAGTAGGGAAGCTGGAGAGGTAGACAAGGAGGAATGGAGGCAGTCACAGCAGTGCCTGCAAATAGTAGAGAGGTGAGGAGACCATGAGAAAAGTTGTGCTGAGGGTCCAGGTCCCTACTCCACCATTAGGCAGTGGAAGCAGCATTAATTACATCAAAACTTCAAAAGTTTTGTGTGTCTTCCCCTCCCACATAGAGCCATTCCATCATTCACTCTCAAATCCTCTTATGGACACGATTTATTCAAAGACAAGGTTGAAAAACTAATTTGAAAACCCAGATTCTGTCTCTAAAACATTTCTGATAAAATGAACAGTTTGAAAAGGTGGAAGAATGAGCTGAGAATCTTTCTGTTCCAACCCAGAATGAAGAAAGACTGTCTGGAATCTTCCTTCTCATACTATTTTTGCACTTTTCTTGGAAGCCCATAGGGTCTCTCAAACTGTAGCTCTATGTAAAAGAAAGTGAAAAATATATCTGAATATATCTGCCATAAAACTAACAGGAATGCAGGGAGGAAAAAGTGCCTGTGGCTAAGAGGATCTGGAAAAAAATGAGGATGGCTACAGGGAGGTCTTTGAAGGAGTTGATATTGGTGGTCTGTGGAACACTGGGCAAGTGAGAACTGTGTATCTCTGGAAGGAAACAAAGAATATCACACGTATTGCAAACAGGCTGTCCAAAATATACTGTCCAGAGAATTTTGAGTCCATTTTATGTTTTTAACTGTCCGCAAAAAAAAAAAAAAAAAAAAGAGTACCCAAGACTTTTTTTTTAACACAAACTTTAAGTATTTTCCATTATTGATCCTAAACTTACACTAAACAAATAATCTTTAAGGTCCCTTCCAGCCCAAACTATTCTATAATTCTGTAATTCTATGATCTTGGGTGTGCTGAACATGCACCCTACCTACCTATTTGTCAGGTGCCTGCAGCACAGTCTTCTGAGGAGCCTGGCTTATTTGGCATGTTTTAAATGACACCTAAATAGTGTTGCTAGCCCTCCATTCACTCAGATGAAGGAGAAGGAGAGAGGAAGCAGAGGTGGCAGATACTGGTTTTGGTTTAGGTTTGCTGCAAAGGCACCTTATCAGAAAGCAGGTGATACAAATTCTTCTTTACTATGGATATGAAAAGAATTGAAACCTGCACGTGTGGTATCTAACTTGCTACTGGTGTAGATATGCTCCTCTGAGTGGAAAGGACAGACCACTCCCTCATTCACAGAATCACAGAATATTAGGAGCTGGAAGAGACCTCGAAAGACCATCCAGTCCAACCCCCCTGACCGAGCAGGATCATCTAGTGTAGATCACACAGGAATGTGTCTAGAATGGTCTTGAATGTCTCCAGACAAAAAGTGTCTCCATTCTCATGAAAAAGTTAAGGATGGAAGCTATGCTGCAGAGGACCAAGAAAACAGAGGAGGTCTTCTCTTATGTGCATGGTACCTGCATGAACAAGGCAATTTCTGTCCTTCATCCCAGCCTGGCAGAGGCACCTGTGCTGGCAGTATGTCCACCTGTTGTGGTGGTGGTGGTCCTGAGCCTGTGTGCATGAGATAGTCCTCAAGACAGCCCCCACATTTAAAAATCCATCTCACAGTGGCTCGCAGTACCCGCCTTTTAGTTTTCTTTTTGGAGTGGTGGAAACGTCTCCTCGCTTGGTAGGCTGGGCATTGCGGGCCCCACAATTATCTCATCCTTCTTAAGCACGTAGGAAGCTCACCCTGACACAACACGGCCAGCTCCGGATCTGGAGTGCAGGAAGTTTAAGTTTTATTGTGGCACGGAGCATCTCAGAGCTGAGGCCCTGCTTGCAACAGTTTTAAATCGGCATTAAGCAGCCATTCAGCTCTCATGGACACACACTGAGCATAGACCGATGTGCTTTGACTGCCTCAGGATCTCCAGAGGTATTGTAATGAAACACAGTATGACTGTGAGTTGCATTTGCCTTGTACTTTAACAACAATAAGCAGAAGATAATCAGGATATCTCAAACTGCTATAATTTACTTAGTGATACATCCCTTTATTGTTTGTTCAGCTTCTATATGAGTTTAATTTAAAATTCACATTTGGCCTTTTGTCTCTTTGTGGCAAAGCCACTGGAATAATATTTAATTACAATTTTTCTGTTAAATCTATCATTTTAAAAATAGACCATAGCTGAGTTCTGCAGTATGTTTTAAGGGATGCTTTCACAAAAAATCATGTTAGCTTGAAGAAAAGAGTCATATCATCATCTCAGTGTTTCCTCAGTGACATAATTAGGTTCACTAAAACTTCTCTGATTCATTCTTTGTGGCAAGAGAGGAGAAATATCCCCTCCTGTTACGTGCCTCACAGATCAATGTTTTCATCCTCATTTCTCTCCAAAGAGAGTGTTAAGGGCGTTTAGGGAGGGTGGGGGATAAAATATTCACAGGCTGGGTGAGGAAATTAATTTATTTTTGCAGTAACGGCGTCCTTAGATTTATCACTTCCTCAAACCAATTTCCTACAAAGAAGCCAAAAGCTGTCTTAGATGCAGACAGTGTTTTTCACAAGAGCTGCTTCTCCAGCCCCATTTTAATGCTTTTTGGAAGCCTATTGCTACATTGCTAATGGATTTTCTTACTCTGCCAAGTTATCTGGCAGCTAGTTGATAGCCAGTGATAAGCTAACATACGTATATGCTAGACAGGTGCCTGCATCTGATAGAATTAGCATTATCTGTGCCTAAACTCTTTTTTTCACACCCTGAAAGTACACAATGAAGAAGCAATCAGCAATTACAGACCCTGAGATGAGAAATTCTCTGTGCCCAGATCTATCTGAGCTGGCGGTGTGGTTTGGTTACCTAGGTTGATAAACATGAAATTCAGCTGCCTGATTTCAGGTGACTCAATAGGTGCTATGTCTTTGATGCTTTTCAATCTCAACTGGGTTTCTCACTAGCTGCTCAGATGATTTGGGGCATGAGAAAAACATACTGCCAATATCACAACGTGGACCTGAAAAGCTTAAGGATTTTCAGAAAAAAAAAGTTCATTTGTCAATATCCCACAGCAACAACCTTTAAAATTTCCTGTCCTCTGCTGTCATAGACCACTTTTAGAAAATATTCTTCTAGTCATGAAAAAAGACAATTTCCAGAAAATTCCTAGGTCTTTCAGAAAACACTATACAATGACGAAAGGACTCTGACTCTTGGGCCAACAACAAAAACATTTTACTGAAAAAATTGGTGTAGGAGAGGACATAATTTTTTAACCCTTTTTGCCTTAGTGACGGTGTTAGAACAAGATGAAATGGTATCAAGCTACACCAGAGGATGTAGGTTTAGATTGGATATTAGGAAAAATTTCTTCACAGAGTAGGTTGTCAGGCATTGGAACAGGCTGCTCAGGGAGGTGGCAGAGTCACCATCCCTGGAGGTATTTAAAAGATGGTTAGATGTGATGCTGAGTGACTTGGTTTAGTGGTGGATGGCAGATTAGGTGATGGTTGGACTTGGAGATTTAAAGAGTCCCTTCCAACCAAGACAGTTCTATGATTCTGTGATCCTTTGGAACATCAGAGCCTCTGGTATCACAGCCACCCTCTTCATGCTTGTCCAAAGGACCTTGTCTCCTTTCTGCATTACCACTGTACATGTCAAAGATCTGCTATTTTAAAGACATTGCTGAGGAAGCTTTAAGGGTCTTGTCATTTCTTTTCTGATGATTATTGATCAACTGCACCAGTTATTAATGGTGTAAATTAATCAGAGAGGCTTTAACAATACTTGTAGGTGTTCTCATCCTTTGTTTATTTTAATTTGTATTGCCTTTTGTGCCTTTTCCCTACCACTTTCTTTTCTGTCACTTGCCAGTGTGTAAAGCTGTTTCCATCACTCGATAACATATTTATCTGATACAGGGATAAAAGGATATGCTACCATCCTTTCAGACTGTCATCTGCTTAAAAGAAATGTCAACAGTGCCAAAATCTGTGATGCTCATCACACTGACACTTCAGGGGTACAATTAAATGGCTAGATTAAGACCCACGTGGGTCAATTTTTTCATGTATTACAGCTAAATGAAGTTGAGTGTTGCAAATGGAAAATGCCTCTTACTAAGCACTTAACATAATCTCTTTCTGTTACCTTAGACACCTACAGAGAGCACATATCTTGCATTAGCTGACTGAAGTACACTCTAAAGGCCCAGGAAAATATCTCGTTAAAGGGCCGCAGTATGGGTTTTCCTGCCAGTGTGTAGAGGTAATTCTCAGCTCTGCTGTGGTGGGTAGAGTTGGGGATGGATAAAAGTACATTTCAGGAGTCAGGAGAGAAACAACTCAGGGTTCTGTTAGAACCCAGACTGTGCCTCCTCAGCCCATGTGGTCTGTTGGCGAGCCATTCACATAAAGCCCTAAAGAAGGCTGGTGAGAGTGATCTGATTTTGGTCTCCTGTGAAGGTCTAATGGACTGACATAGATAGTTATTCAAATACCTCAACCAAGTTTTGGTGGCATTTATGGCATCCTGGTATATCCTTTTAATGTTGAATGGATATAATTTACAAACATGTTCCTTTTTTGCATTGTATGAGGTGGCCTGTCCACCTCAGTAAGGCTGGCATGGTAATATTGACAGGTTGAAATCATGACTGTAAGATTTTCCCTTTTCACATCTTACGTACAATTGTTCCTACAAGCTTTACATGGGCCTCTTTCCCAGGTCATGAACAACACAAAAAAATATAGTTTATTTACAGTCAAAGCAAGTGGTATAGTCCATGGAGTGTTGCCTTTATTGGCTTGGCGACCTGGTTCAGGAACGGCACGGCGGCCCAACCCCTGGACGCTCGGGATATTTGCTCACAGACACCAATGTG
>VXBZ01000389.1:135144-257215 GCA_013399135.1 Heliornis fulica | reverse complement strand
TCTGTTCTGCTATCTTATCTTCAGGATAACTGTTCTCACATTCCTATGCTATGTTCATTCCTCAGTGGTATCTGGACAGTTGATGTTCCCAAAACGATTTGGCTTCTGGCACTTTTTGCAGGAATGAATTACCAGGATGTGTTTGGACTGTAAAGGTAGCGATAGGCTACTGTAGAACACGAGTCTTTATGATTGGTTTTTACATTAAAATCCACCTGGAAGAGACATCTGGGATCTTGTAAAACCTGTCTTGATGTCCCATGTAATAATGAAGTGAATTTTGGTGCCCTGAAGTTATCTGTAGGTCATGCCTCTCATCCCTGTGCAGCCAGCATTTCTGCTTGTCTCATCAGTAAACTGCTGACTTGAGAACTGGGAGAGCATTTTGCACATACAGTTTATTCAGCAAATGTTTTCTTCCTCTCCTCTTCATGAATTGCCTACTAACAGCTCCTGATATTGTGCAAGGGATTTATCATTCACAAGCAGTTAGATATTTCAAGCACAGACAAACGTTTGAACATATGCAATAGTTATGAGAGTTATGTTTCTATATGTGCTCTCACAGTGTAAGAGGAAAGGCATAGAATTCAATGATAATCATTCCTCCTGTTATTTTAATATAAATAAGAGTAATAAGAAGTGGGATGAATGGTTTGGTCCATTCAGATCTCAGACTTATTTCTAGATTCTCATTTGCAACATACAAGTGTGTAGAAATGTCATTGGTTAGTTACACTCTATGGCTTTGGGCCATTTTCAGACTGTCTCCTGTGGATTCCTATCCCGGGCATTGAGGCACTTGAAAAGGATACCTTTGTTCCCAGTGGGAGAGCACACACACTTGATGCCCTGTCTCTTTGTATTACCGATTAAAAGAAACGCTTCTAGGGAGTAATTCCAAAGGCTCATTGTGCAACACTGTCCTTGTACTGTTTGTAGGAAGATCTGCCCAGGAGCCACACAGAGACAGGTAATTGGAATTATTAGGCATACGAGTATGTGACAAACTGTGCTTGGGGCTTCTGTGTGGGTGTTTGGGTCGTTTCAGCACTCAGAAGGTTGAGGCATCCTCTGAGCATAGATGGGAAATGAAGAAAGGGACGGTGTGCTTTTTGCACAGCAGTCCAATGGTTTGGGTGCTTGCCCACATGGGAGAGATGGATTATCTGCTCCCAGTGTTGTCCCATTCAAACTCATTGCTTCAGAGGTGCCTCCCTCCTGAAGATAAGAGCACAGTATTGGTAGGTTTGACTGTCCCCATGCCCACAGGTCATTCTGGGCAGCAACTGAACTAGATATGCAAGAATTGAGGGCTGGCAGGACCCTGACCCCATAACCTGGCATTTGGGCTATTTTGGGAGTAGGGGAGGTTTTCAAAGGTTGGCTTTGCACCATGGGCTGTCCACATGTTTTGTCAGTGGTTGTTTGTGGAAAAGGCATACACAGCATGAGACAGTGCAAACAAGTGCTGAACGTAGGTCTCCCTACTTTGTAGTTAATTGGCTGATTGGACTTCTTTGTGTCTGATGTCAGCGAGGGTTCAGTGGAGAAGAGAATGGACACCATATATCTTCAGAACACCTTGGTTTGTGATAAGTTAATAATATTAAGTGTTTAGAAATCTCCCCTTCACTACTGCTGATCCTGGAAGATAAGAAAAGAGTTTGTATTAACCTAATTAAACATATGTCATGCTTTAAAGTGTATTGCAATACAAAGAGAAACTATTTTTAATTGCCTTTCAGAAATAATTACAGTACTGTTATTACCATACCCCTCACATGACCATGCACAGAGACAGTTATGGCATAGGTTCTTCATGCTAAACAAAATGATTTGGGTTTTGAATGTATTTTTTGTCCTAACATTCATTGGACTTCCTTATAGAAAAAGAAATAGCCCTATGCCTTTATTCCACACCATTGTTAAAACTAACAAGGCATTTTTATACTTCTACACCCAGCTTTTGACTCTTGGACACTAACATGTAGACATTTTATCCATAATCAGTGAGAAACCAGTAAGATAAATGGTGTCCTTCCATTGAGTCATGAGGTTTAGAAAAGACCTTTTTGCTTTCTAAACTCTTTCTCACAGAGGACCCTAGTTGTAGTTAGGTCCAATCTTAGTCCTGGACTTGGTCAACTGTTTATGTTTAAAGGATAATATATAGCCACATGTCAGAGTTAATGTTTGCCTGTCAGAGCCCCAAAGGGGCCTTTACTGAGACAGTTTTGCAAAGTTGAAATAGGTAGAAAGTTTATTAAAACAACAGATATAAGGAATTCAGAATTGCTATTAAATAGTTTATTGCAGTAGCACTAATATATGGTTATAGTGCTATCCCAGGTATTCTTCACCAAAAAGGTGAAGTGGCAATGCTAACCAAGAAGATGTCCCTATCGCGTGGAGGACAGGAAGCACATCCACTGACTGTCTCTCCAGGCTCTTCAATTTCTTCTCTTCTCCCTGGGAAATAACCTCAATATCCTTTATACCCCAATCTTAGCTGTCCTTTCCCTGAGGTGAAATTGTGTGAAGAGTTCAGTACTATGATTATATATGCTTAGCATGTACTTCTTTTAGCTCATTGTCATACTTAAGGGAGTCAACTTCAATATTAATTTCATGGATAATTAAACAAAAGGTCTCACTCCAGGCCCTGTGACCTTCAAGGTCAAGTGCAGAAACCATCTACCTGTTTTCCTCAGTCTCTAGCCAAAACTAGGCTGCCATGTTACTGTAAGACTCCCTCCTTTGTCTGCTTCTCATACCAACCTTTCAGAGCTCCATCCTTAATATTTGCATAAGAGATAAGCAGGCAGAAGTGTTTTTAACCTCGTATGTGCAGCTCTCACACCTCCATAGGTAAAAGTAAGTACCTCAAATTTGGGAAAACTGAGGCCTCTAATATATATAAAACTAGGCATGTTGTGGTGCTACCACACCATGGAGAAGCTACCACACATGTGAGAGACAGCTGGTCCTACCCGATATTATGCACTTAAGTGCATCTTAAGTATACAGATATGTCAACAAGTTCTCTGAAACAGAGTTAAACACATGACTTTTCCTCCCAGCTGCCATCTCCTAAAGGAACTCAGAGCTGGAAACAAGTATCAAAATGAAAGGAAAGGGAACTTGTCATCCCCCATTCCTTGTAGGTATCTGAAATTGTGGTGAAGCTGTAAAGGAAGCTTAGTGCTGCTGATAAGCAGCAAGGACAGAAGGAAAGCTTCTGGGTAATGCTTTTGTTCCAGAAAGGAGTCAAGTGCTGGGATGGTGGGCCAAAGAGTTACAAGTTGAAAATGGAGCCTTTTTCTTCTGTGTGGAGAAGAGGCAGCTTGAGGCAGAACACAGGAAATGTTTCTGCACCGTGTCCTGAGATATTTCTGAAAGAAGACATGTGGTGCAAAACTGCGCAGGTCCAAGGGAAATGCCCAACTGTATGGGTGTAACTGCAGTCACCTTGCTGGTGTGTGGTGGCTCACCTGAGAGCATGGCCTCGGTGAGTGGGGAGTTCATGTGCGGAGCCAGGACTGAGTAGAAGAGGCGAGCATGACTAACCAGTGTTACTGCACTGTGTGCTGACAGCTCGCAGATCATCAGTGTTAACCTCATCTCCCAAAAGACCTTGTGACACTTCCAAACATTCTTGTTCTTATTTCCCTGTGTGAAGGGGAAAAATAGATCTTGAAAAACGTTGATATTGCATTTTTTTCATATCTATTCAAGAGAAAAATAAAAACACTGGAAGGCACAGTTATCCTTCATGATGTAAAACTCATGTCTACGTGGGCTCAGCCTGTATTTTCAGGCACTATCTTGGCTGCACGTGGAGAGGACAAACCCTTCCACCTGGACAAGAGCTGTAAGGAAACTCTGAAATGTCTTTTTATTAATTTCGTCTTTTTTATTTCCATGGAGGAAGGCAATATCTACACTAGAGTTAGTAAGGAGCAACAAGTGTTTTATATTTAATTTGAAACTGACCAGGATGAAATCAAATGATCCTGCTGTAGTAATTTTTGACCTTCATAATTACAGTCCGTAAATTAATTGATTATGTTTTCAAAAAGTGGCTACTGGCCACACGTATTTTAAAGATACTTCATTTTTCCTTCCTCTACAACTCAAATTCTTTATTCCTCTGTTTCTTCTCTTTAATTGTTACATGATACTTTATCTTGTACTGGCCCACTGTTGAACTATTCACTATTTTACATGAGAGTCTTTACAGCAGCAAGAAGAAATTGAATTATTTTATATATGAAAATATATCGAATATAACCAGTGCAGTTATATTCCGATGCACAGAGTAACACTGGCATCCAGTTTATGCTGCAGGAGAGAAGAATTCTGAGGCGTAAACAATGTTGCAATACTTTGCTGCTTGGTGAGGAACAAACCAGAATATGGTATAGGAATTTTTATGGAAAACAACCCAAGTTTCTCTCCGACAATCTAGCAAATCCATCCCTCTTTTAAAGGCTCACTATGAGACATGCCAGCCTTCTACCTAATGATACATAATCAGCTACCTCTGAGGGTAGCTGGGAATACACATGCTTATATATTTGCATATAGCCTATGACTCAGAGAACAGCTTCTTTTTTTTTTCTGATACAATAATTGAACTGGTAGGTTTTTTATACATTGAGGTGTGTTATCCAGTAGAGTCATGGGATGGATGCTGGAAGGACCCACTGTAGTGTATATTTTGTTTCATTCCTGTCAAAGAAAATATAACACCAGAGTTGAGATAGCAGAACTGTGGATTTCACGTGTATAGCTCTAACTTGTATAGATAACACTTCAAACAATTTCCATTTGAAACTGTGCTCTTGCCTAGCACTCAGAGTGAGAAACAGAAAACAGATGGGCGCAAGGGTGATCCTTCACCTGTGGTTGCCTTTGCTGTAAAGGACATCACATGCAGCAGCTTTCTGCTTGCTTTAAGAAAAGGCTCTGATGAGAAGGAGCAACTTCTCTGTGGAAACTATAAGCAGCACTTAGTGTAGCAAACCAAACCTTCTTACATTAGAATTATATTTGCTCTTGCTTAGTAGTATCCTGTTAGAGTTAGATGGCCCTGTGGTAGGAGCATCTACCTATGTGGCATACTGATTAATTGCTACTAGCATTCAATGTCCATATATTTGCTGCCAAAATGATTTTTAAAAGAAAATATTCTTTTTTTTTTTTAAATAAGAAACTAGCTTACTATAATGACAGAAGTCACTGGCTAGCTGCCTTTCTGAAAGAACCTTTGAGGTTGTCATTTTCTCTCTACAGAAACTAGTAGAGTTCTAAGTCTTTTCTTTATGTTTTGACTTGCTGAGTTAATTGGAAATGAGAGGGGGCAAAGAAGCATGACTGTAATTTCAAAAAGCAACTGAATCAGGTATTTCTGTTCCAACCAATGAGCAGAACCTAAGTGGTAAAACTCTTCACGAAGTCCTGGCTGCCTCCATCAATCACAAAGATCAACTCTGTTCACATGACTCCATTCAAAACTATGGAGTAAATATGAGTCCTTTACTATATATTGAGAAATAGCAACACCAGTTCCATCACTTAATTTTATATTCTTTATTTTGGTGCTATATACTGAAAGTATGCCCATTTTTCTGTGCACCCAAGTGCTCATGCTTGATTTCAGATCACAGTGTGAGGATATACTGCTACTGATATGATTTGTGCATCACAGCACAGGTATAAAAGTTTGCAGTCATTCAAAATCTGGCTCCAGGTATTTACTGTGCAGCAAAATAGATTTTTCCTTGTAAATTTCATGTCTAAAAAGCTGATTATGATAATTGGCTAGCTACTAGATTCACGTAACAATGCCTTATTCAGCAAAGAACCTGAGCATGTTCTTAATTTTAACACAAAATCTGCACTGCAGTGGGAATGACCTTGTTTAACATTAATATCATATTAACCACCTTGCTACGTAATTTGCTTATCTGATATGTGTGATTGTTTTGATATTTAGAATCACAGAATCACAAGAGTGGTCTGGGTTGGAAGGGACCCCAAGGATCATGGAGTTACAACCCCCCTGCCACAGGCAGAGTCACCAACCTCCAGGCCTGCATCTAGACAAGGTTCCCCAGGGCCCCATCCAACCTGACCATGAACACCTCCAGGGTTGGGGCATCCACCACCTCTCTGGGCAGCCCATTCCAGCACCTCACCCCTCTTTCCATGAAGTATATTAAAATTAGAAGTATATTATTATTATAAGTATGTTAAAATTCTGGTTTAGAACAACTCACCTCATTAAGCCTCTAAAAATCAAATACCTGTTTAAGTCTCATTTTTTTCTTAACCCAATTAATAGAGACCCTTCAAAACAAATAAAGGAAAAAGCGTGAGATTATATGCAGTACTTTATCCATCAGTGAGTAAATCAGAGTGAACATGAGACAATATAAATTACGACTTCAGTTGAACTAAAATGTCTCAGTAAACTGAGAAAAATCTCAGACTGATCTTTTAATAAAAACACATGAAATTTGATAAATCTAATATTTACTTCACTTTTGGTTATTTCTCAGTATTCTATGGAAAGTGGGTCTTTCCCTCCCATCCTTGCAGGCAATATTGCTTAAAGTTTACTCAGTGGAATGTGTCACTGATAAAGCATAAACCAGCAGCTGCTAAAGCAAGAAGGAAATGCAAAAGCTGGGCTAGTGATGCCTCAATAGCGACAGTGACAACAGATCTTGTTAGCTTGGGTTTTTTTCTATTGGAGATGTATGGTAAGATACGGAAAATTAATCTGTCCTGGGTATGGAAGAGAACCCTTTGGCTTTCCCAAAGGGCTGCTGGGCTAAAACATCTGTTGTCCACCAGATCAGCAAACACTAAGTTGGCCATTTCATGACCCATCATGTTGGGGTTGTTTTTCTCAGTTGGGTGTAACAGGGTTGGAAGGCTTTGTGGAGGAGCAGGTATTTTGTGTCTGTCAGTGATGTCATTATTCTACTCTAACTAGGGTTGAAATGGAGAAGAAAGGCAGGCGGGTGCAAATACGTAATTGTCTATGTTAAAAGCAGTAGCTATTTAACAAGAAACTGAACAATATTGCTTGCAAAGCCACCTATCTGAATGGTGAATTATTACTTGCTTCTCTACCTCTATCCTGTTGTCTGTGAGTCTGTTCTAGCAGCTACAATCTTTTCCCTTTTTCCTCAGAATTCTCTTTTGGGGAAAATCCTAACATCCCACCTCTGAGGCCATCTGCAGATTTCCCTAGGCTGCTATTATATGAATAATCAGCTGTCTCACTTAAGAAATTCTCTTTGTTCTACATCATTAAATGCTGAATCCTGCTGCTGCTATGACAGATCACTTTACAGGAATCTACAAGGGAAACTCTCTCTGACATTAACAGTGGATCTTTGCTGTGGAACAAAAGAATATGCTGGGGCAAGCACAAGATGCTTTGAATTTATAATATTTGCACATTGAGAAAGGCTGAAAATGGTGTTTTTATACCCATTCTGAGATCTGTATTTACACAAAGTGAAGGAGGGTCTTTTAAAAAAGTTGTTTTTGCACCCAGGACTATAACTCAGAACTCTCTCCAGGGAGGTGTTGAGATAACCACCTGGAAATAGGAGGGGGATGATACTGTGGGCTAGGAGGGAATTCTTGTTGTGGTCAGACTGTAGAAGGATCCATCTAAAGCATGAGAAATGGCCACTAGTGAAGGCACGGTAATGGACTGCATGACCTGAAGGTTTCTTCTTCCATGACTTTTTGTTGAGAAGTCCTTTCTCAGATATCTCTCTGACTGCTGCAGCTCTCTGCCTACTGTCTGTTAGCTACTCAAGAGCATCACTTCTGAGAGATGCCTTTGTGAAAGGTCAGGTTTTGCTGTCACTCATCAAAAACTGGCCATATGCCTGGTAGCTCCCTCCTTATCTCTGTCTGTACCCGAGTGCCCTTTAGCCAGCAGCTTAAGCTAAGACCAGTTCCTTTTCCTGTCTACTCTTGACATGTAGCTACCTTTCTTTACGTGGAAAGGATGTGTTTTAAAAACTTCTTCCATTATTTGCTCATGTTGAAAGAACATTAAAATGGTCAAATCTTGTGCCTACTTACATGTGCAAATAGGTTTGAAAGTGTGAGCCTCTAGCCTATGTTTTTATTCTGCCGTGCTTTCTGAACAGACTAGTGTGACCCCCTTCAAAATGGACTGCAGTACCAGAGTGCTTCCTAGACCATGGCATGCCATCAGCTTGGCATGTGAGAAAATAGTGTGTCTTGTGGCTGAGACATGCTGTCCATGCTATTTTTGTCCTGCTGTGCTGGTTGTTTTCTGTCTTGAGAAAATTTGTACTTTGTGTGTTAGTGTGTTTCATTTTAGCCTGGTTGTTCCCCTAGTGCTGTGTCATTTATAGCAATGCCTCTTGTCTGTTTTCACATTTCAGAGATAGCTTTGTAGATGCAATGATGAGGGGATGCTCATGGCATGGCAGTGTGTGTTCACCTGAACAAGGGACTCACCAGTGGTGACTCTGTGTCATTGCTGATTGCAGAGAATGTTGTTTCATTCTATTTAGCTTTAAATCAGTCCATATTCTACCCAAAGCTGCTTCATTTGAAGAAAAATTTGTTCTTCTGGGGAAAAAAAATTTGGTACCATCATTCAATGTGTATGTGCCCTCACTCGAAAGCCCTTTGGCTGAATTTTCTACTACCCTGTCACAAACCACATCAATCTCTTCAATTTCTTCAGAAGGAAGAGAGGATTTGCAGGTTAACCGGCTGGAAACACAAATATGGATAAAACCAGACATACAGAAGACAGATGTGGACTTTTCAGAAATTCTTAATGCAATACAAGAAAGTAAGTTATTCCTTGGATCCAAAATTTGCTTTATGGTTGAAGAATCAATTGAGATGCATTGAAATTATATCTCAAGGAACATACAAAGTGATGAATGGAATAAGCAAGTAGCATTACTAGAATCTCTGAGAAATTTCAATGGGTTATTGAAGGCCTGTGAGAAATCTTTTACTGAGACTTTACAGTAAGATATGAATTATTACGTGCCTAAGGACTCCCGCAGAATATCTTTCCTATGTAGAAGTAATCAGAAATGTTCAGATTCCTGTTACTTCATTCCATTCTTTACAGTCTTGAATGGCTGTGTGAACTAATAATGTGCAAATGCTGAAGTTTGGGATCTGAGACTGGATTTGAAGTTCCAGCTGTTCCAAAATGTTGGGGTATATTCACATTTTTGCAGCTGGTAATATTTGAGAGCAGAATTGATGAGCTTGACTCAATAACTGAAGGCCTGAGTATATTAGATACAGCATGAAACCATCTCTTTTCACACGTAATGTTCTATGGACTATGAATTGATTGGTCCACCCTTCTCAAACTGCAGAATGATCTCAAGACTTATGCTAGAAGTGATACCACCCTTGTAAATAGCGGATACCACCCCACCTCCCCACCTCCAAACCGATGCAACTCCAGAATCCAAAAGAATCTGGAAATTCAGTGCGAGTTTTCCATAATAGATTGAAAACTCAAATACAGGCTAAGAATCAAAATGCATGGCATGACTTCCTGGTTCCCATTTTTTCCAGTTTTATTTTAAACTGAATGTTCTGTATAGCCATTTTCTGAAGTGAGAAACAGTAACTTACATTTATGAATGGCTAAAATAAGAATGTGTAAAACCACACACTTTTGCCATACGAATAAGGACCCATACAGTGGTAGGATCGGGTCATTTGGTGGTGGTATTTGCGGTTGGAAGGAAAACTCTCAGGTTAGCATGATGATGGAGTAATAATTTGAATTTCAATGACCTTGTTATTTAAGATGTGGGTTTAGGATGTGCCCTCTGTTTTGTAACTTTAAAAGCTTGTCCTGTCAAGAAATTTTAATATGAGACTTTGCTTTCTTCCCTCCTTCTCTGCACTTGCACAACCTGGAGGCAGCTGGGTTGTGGACTGGAGAGACTGAAAAGTTACTGCAGTCTTTCAAGGGCTGAATAGATGAAGCAAGGATGAGCAAATGCAAGTTGAGAAAAAAACATATTGGAATACAGGAAACAGTTTTCTTCTCCATTTCAAGCACATGGCTGAGGAGAATAAAAATGGATGGCTTGTTTAAAACAGTTAGATGTTAAGATTAGATTTATTAACAGTGTTTGTCCAGCTTCTTTTTAAAATGGCTCAACTTCTCAACTTCCCTTAGTACTGTGTCATATTTTGGTATCATACTCTCTGATTATATCCCTGTGCTGTATGACCCCCAATTTTCATTCAACAGGGCACAGGTTTGCTTATAACCTCAAATGTTAAAATTCTAGATAAAACCCTCTGGTTTCTTTCAAAGGTATGCCATTTTTTTCTGTGGCAATAAAAAGGGCATTCATCTGACTTGAAAAGGGGGCTTGCAATCAAGGCATCAAGATCTAAATTCCTTGTCTAAGCCCCCTTTGTGATCAGCAGAAAGTAACTTGCATGTCTACTGCCCAGTTTGTCTCATTTCAAAGTAGGTGGCTGATAGAGATGACTCAGGAATGGCTATTTGCCTTTTGTTGCCTGCAGATGGATATAAGGAAAATAAGATAACTTGAAACAGTACCACCATTTAGACACAAACATCTGCACTGTGGATGTGTAAATTTAAGTGAAAGCTAGCCTAAGTAAAACAAATATTTCCAAGTGAACAATGGATATACATTGAATAGTAGTTTCCCATTTTTTTAGCAATTTTAACAAGACTTAATATTTTGATTTCTAGATTATTTCAGAGCCATTTGAGAAAGATGTCACTTTTGCAGCCTGAAGGATATTTTTTCTTTATCCAGACCAGATACAGTTGCTGTTGGGAAGTTAATCTCTATGTTCTTCAGCTACATTTTTTTCTAGAAAGTTGAAAATATTGTTATGACTGTACAATACAGAGGACTGTTGTGTGTCCAGGGGATTGTCTTGTCACTTGCAGTCTGTTGTGAATATCAAATAATTAGGATAAACATGCCAAAATATTCTTTCCAGGATGAGTGCTCTAAATAGACATTGTTCCTTTCATTCCCAGTTTTTGTTAGCACTAAATTAAAATTTTAAAAGGCTCATGATGCTTTTAAATACCACATTTTTTTTCCTGCTAACATGAGGTTCCAGAACGTTTCCCTATTCAGGAGTTGCCTTGTGCAACTTAAGCTATGTTTCTGTTTGGTAGGCTGCCAATAGGGATCATTTAATAGTAGATATTTCATTATTTATTTATTTTAAATGTAGTTAATTAAACACTTTGCCTTCAACCTAGTTTTATTCTTTTCTTTTACCTTTCTGAATCCCTTTGACTGTGACTGTAGACAACAATTTAGCCGCTCATTATTTACTTTGATGGGAATATGCTGCTATTATAAAATGACTTAAAAATAATTTTTACTGCATCAGAGCTACATTCTGCATTTAAGTTTGATAGTTCATGGTAGAGTCTTAAATATATTTTTCTGAAGATCTCTGGTAAGTGTTTTGTAAAGCTGGTAAAGTCTTCTTGGCCACACAATATTAAAAAATTATCTGTATAGTCTACCAGAGACAATCCACAATCTGTAATTACTACTCTGAAAATGGTTATAGACACATACTGTAAAACAGGGGAATTGGAAACCCTCGAGGGTTTTTTTTATTAATTCCTATAATTTGCTTCAAGGTGTGAAATATTTTCATTGCCATTGCAGTAAAGTCAAAACTCTAAGGAATTTCTGGCTTTTTTAGATTTTTTAAAATCTAATTTGCGTTGTCTCTCACTAAGTTAAAACAAAAATTAATCTGATTCTTGCTTTTTAATTCTCATTATCTGGAAGCCAGAAATCAGGGAGTTTCCTTAGACAGGGCGGCTGATCCACTGTGAAGTAGTTGAATTTAGCATTTAAATGATAGAAAGTTCTGGGCTGTGTGGTACCTGTAGGATGACCTCCTTGCAACAAAGATTTCTAAATTATATATGCCAGCCCTTCTGAGTGCAGAAAAAAATAGCAAAAAATGTAAATAGTTGCTGTAAAAGCATACCATGTAGCACAGCAAGATGGAGAAAGAGTCTTGGTTCTTAATACTTGTTTTTTTCTGCTGTGCAGGTCAGTACAAATCAAGTTTTTTCCTACTCAGGATTTTTATTAAGGTGTGTTCTCCAGTATTGGTGCTTCTAAGCACACTCATTTTTAGTACCACCATTACCATGTAGAAATGCTCTGTAGCTGTTATATAAACACTGTCAGTAAGAATTTTTAGGGAAATTCACTATTCAGTGTTAGACAAGCCTAAAAGCTTCCAAAGAGCAGCTTTTGTAATATTGATCTTCATCTCGCATTATCCAAAGCTAGAATATACTCTTTGGATTGGTGTCATAACTGGTAATAAAATGATGATTAGTTAAGAAAAGCCTGATCTCTGAGCATGCTTCCAGTTTGCCACACAAAGACATAGTCAGGTCCCATTTTTAATGATAATGCTTATTTTTAGGCACCTCAGTTTTTTTGAGCATCCATCTTCAGAAGGTTAAAGGAGTCATCTTTGAGCCCTACCTAAATCAACCTCTTGGTCCAAAGCGGCTTGTGGACCCAATGAGATTGTGCATGGACTCTCACTCAGAATTTCCCAGCACTTTTCAAAATATGTGATTCTACTATGTTTGGGGTAGAAAATATCTGTATATCCCAAATTTTTTTCAGCACCTGAAGGGATTCTGAATTAAAAAGTCATTTTGATTTCTTGCCACAAGACAGAACATGAGGGGGAGAAAAGAGGTTGCATATTTAAGCTGATCCAAAAACAGAGGGGGAATACTTAGTATCTCCTGTAGCAATGTACATGCTGCTCTATTGCTGCTAAGTTTCACTGCTTAAAAAGGCATGACTATACACTAGCACTGGTGTTTCTCCCAAACAGTATATATATTATCAGAAAAATATTATATATCATTCTGTTAAGGTCATTTGTGGATGTATGCATGTCATAATCTGAAGAGGACAGAAAAGATGGAGCCCTGATTATGCCTTTAGCAACATTTGGCAGCGTAGGTGTTCATGTCCATCAGAGTGGAGTGGCTGAGCCAGGTATGGACAGCAGGAGACTTGGCTTGGAAGTACCAGCACTGTTATTGAAGCAAAGAAAAATGACTTGCTCTGAAAAGTATTTATAGAGTTTTATGGAACAGTGCTTTAATGATTTAAGTATCCAGTGAGACATAGGGTAGAAAAATGTGTGCAGCAAATGTTGGGTCCCTTGTTTAGTGTTAATTTATTTTTAACATTTACATTAAAATACATTTAAATTTACATTTACAGAAAGGGAGTGATCTCTTTCCTCATGTACATGATTAGTTGATAGGAAAAGAGCAGTATATTTAAACTGCAACATATATGCATCTTCAGGCCATATAGTATGAAGAAAATGTTCTCCTGCTTGTGATAGTGAAAAATAGGCTACCTCCAGAGACTGTGGAGTTGGTAGAGTCAGATTCTCTTAAAAATGTTTCTTAAACTGGGATATAGCCCTGGAAGAAAGGAAAGGTGAAAAAGAGGTCAGAAAATGCTCATGATGGCTGGGGACAGCTAATGGCTTTTAATTTCTGGCATTTATTCAGTCTCTCCACAGCAGGGGAATGGATTTTTACACCTGCATCCAGGAGTTGGAAGTGTAACTAAGTTGCCACCAGCAATTACAGATTTTCATCTGCTCCCTGTGAATTTAAATTCTTGTCAACAGGAATTACAATTGCCTACCACTAAGTTAAGAGAGTTGCAGAGAAGGTAAACTATCAGGAAGTTAAGGATTGCACAAGTGAACAGTGATACCAGAAGTCAGTCAAGTCTGAAAAGAATTATGAGGAATAGTGTGTTAGACAAATTTCTATCAGGATTGATAGATGTTTGGTCCTGCTTTATTTAGGGGAAGAGACGCCATAGCCAACCTTTGGGGTGGGTCCCTTTTTAACAGTTACAACTCTACTTTTTTAATTCTGGATTTTGCCCGTGAAGCATGAGGTTGGAGAGATGAAGCATACCCACAGTTGAAGCTTGACCCTCAAAAAGGCACTTTTCTTCCCCCCACCACACATGTCTTCATCACACTGTTGCACCAGTCCTAAAGCGTATGGGGTGCAAATGTGCACCTTGCCAGCTGTAGCCTGTCCAGCCTGCGCCTCCAGTCTGACAGCCGCTCAGTCAGCAGATCAATGGCCCTTCTGTGCTACTGTAGATATGCACAGCAGCTCTGTTCATGGCTTCTCATTGCCTTCCTGCTCAGAAGAGCGGGGAACATCACCCTAAAGCTAATGCTGCTCTGATCTTGAGTACACTTGCAGCCTTTAATACATTTAAGCTATTGCTTCGTGCATGACTTAGGGCTATGTGGTAAGTTGATCTGAAAATGCCAGCTTTACATGTATCAAAACATGTAAAATTGTGCAAAGACAAACTTCTGCCCAGACTCATTTATTCAATGCCTTTCAAGTAACAGTACTTTATTTGAGGTCTTCTGCCGCTGACTGTCCCACAGGTCTGTACGACTCAATACTTCATGTAGTTTACTAAAAATCTGCTTCTGTATAATAAATTTTCAGAAACCATAGTAATCCAGAAGGCAATTGTTTAAGCCACTTACCCCAAGGGAAACCAAGGAGAGAGTTAATGTATGTTTTATTGTGAGGGAAGATTACTTATACTGTGATCAGAGAGGAATTGTGCTACCCTAAATCTTTTTGTAGCATTCCTCCAATGCACATCCAATTTTAAATTTAACATAGTAGATACTTAAAGCAGAACTATAAAATGAGTTCATTGATAACTTATTATATTTGGTGCCTTCATTTAGCTCAACATTGATTTGAATGTATGGTTTTATTTTTGTTTTTTAGTAGCCAAGGATGTCAACATTTTTTTTGATGAGTTAGAAGGTGTAAACAGCCCCTCCAAAGATGATGACTCCCTGCTTCACCATGGTAATCTGACGAGCACTTCTGACGATGCCAGCAGGTTGGAAGTTGTGGGAGAGGTAAGAACACTGAGAATTATTAATTTAATAATTATTCATGCCTATTATAAAGTGGGAATAAATGTAATATGATTTAAAATCTTTTTCTTGTGTCTGAGCTTTGTCATGGGAGCTGTTTTTTCTGTTCTGAGATCTTGCTGAAATATAAAATATCTGAAGTTAAAAGGAGTTTTTATTGATTTCATGCATCCTCATTGAAAAGTCTATACAGGCCTTTGTTGTCTGCTTGTTTTCTGACCCAGCCAAGTCTGATGCTTCACTGCTTCTGAAAATAATAGAAAAGTTTTCCCTATTAATCCTTCAGGGTAAAGAGGGGAGAAGGAGAACTTATAAATCTCTCATGAGAAACATTGGTCATCACATATGTGTCACATTCCCTTCTAGTGAAGAACAAGTGACTTGATGGAGTTTAATGGTAATTCAGAGAACATACGGGAGGAGGGACAGGAGAAATCATTCAGCACATAGTCCCTTCTAAATTACGTCCTGAGGCAAGCAAAGCTTCATGGACCCAAATATGAAAATTTAGACCCAAATTATTTTTTGTGTCCTTCATGCAGAAAGGAATGTGATACCCTTTAACACCCCTACAAACCATGGGTGTTAGGGCTGTCTCCTCAGTGAGTGAGGATAGCAGGGACATTTCTCCTTTTGCCTACCTCAGGAGTGTGACTGCACCCAGACTATGTCTTAGAGCGATCTGATGTTACCTGCAAGCTGTGCCTAAGGATTTTTTTGGCAGAGGGAGGACTGAACTGGCATGAACCATTTTAACAATTAAAAAGCTTGGAAAACCATAGGATACTACTGAAGCCTCTGGCCTGGCCCTGTTTTGTTTACTAGTTTAGATAAAATGTAGACGGTATAGATATGGATTATCTTTTTCAGGATCTAGAGGGTTTTGTGTGCAAGTTCTTCTGTGAAACACTGCTAAGAAGAGGGTTGGAGATATTCCTTGTGCTAGAAATTCATCCCACGGAGAGTTACACTCCTGGAATGTTTGGACAGATAATTAGAGCAAATAAATTCAGGGCATCCAGAGATGTGTTTGACCTTGCTCAGCTAGGGTAGATCAACAACAAAGGGGAAGTTGCTCAAAATTTCATCTTCCCCTTTGTTGTTGATCTACCCTAGCTTCCCATACAGCTTACAAAGGCCCTTTTTTTTCCTGCTTGAACTGTAATAGGTTAACTTGATGTGATATTCCTGTGTTGTATTTTGAGATCATGTACTGTATCGTCTCTAGCAAAAGGACATGGTGAAAGGCATATGATTTTTGTATGTTAAAGAAGAAAAGGCAACAGAAGAGGGTCGCAAGGATGAGATAAAGCAACATATGCATCTGTTACAGCAAAACGCTTTTTCCCTATTCAAAGGGAAAGGGAGAATGTCTGAAGAATATTTTTTTCAGAAAAAAAGAACAAGTATTTTCTTGAGGAAAATAGTAGTGTGTGTCATGTATATGTATAAGAGGTGAAAAAAAAACCCATAAAATTGAAAGTTTTAATGTGAGCTGAGGGGTGCTGATGTCTACTAAAAATGATTCAAGGTACTTTGCCCTTGCTTAATTTCAGAAGGAAAAGATACACTATTTAAATGGTGTATGGTTTGTATGGATAAATATAGGAGTTCAACTATACAGTGAGCTCTGAAGCTTCAAGCTTCCTTTTAGTCTTTCACTTCAGTTTAGTAGCCAAGATCTACTCAATGCCACCAGGATATGGGATCTGGCCCCACTGTGAAAGTCTCTCTCCGAATGTATCAATGTTTGTTTGGTTTAGTTTTAAAGCTAACACTGCAGCCCAGAAATTTAATATGGTTTTTCTCTGAAATTGTTAACGTGAATTTACAGTCAAAAGAATTGCAAGGACATAGAAAATGTTTCCTATCACTTTTGTGTAGCTGACAATTTGAAATATTGTTTGATTCAACTGTTATTTGTGCTCAACCAGAATGAAGACTTTACGGATGGAGCTTTGTCAACACTTCCTTAACAGATGTAGAGCCAGACTGGGATTCATCTTGTCCTTTGGCTAGAGATGTGATAGTTTTGGGTTTGGTTTTTTTTTTAATCTTTCATTCAAACTTAGCTACAGTCTGAACAAATTAAAAATCACGTTTTCATTTGTGTGCATTGAAAGTGTTCTTAAAATGAAAAGGACTCGAATAACTCCACTAAATCTCATAGGTGCTCTTTAATGCAAGGTTCTACATGAACTGATGAGTCAGCATAGGGCAAACCAATTTTCTTCAGAAAAAGATGAAACATAGGAAGCATAAAGGGCAAATCTGTTTTTCCAGTGGAGTCACTATTGCACACAGACACATTCTCTGTTGTACGCACTGGATAGGTCTGTGATAACTTTTTAGTTCAGATCAGGAGTGTGCATTTGAAATGAATCTCTCAGTTGCCTCTACCCACACTTTGTTTGCATTCCAGGGCAGTGTTGGATTTCAAACTTGCTTTCTTTAAGAGACCAGATGAGGTTTAATAACAGCAAGTGTAGGATCTTGCACCTGGGAAGGAACAACTGTGGGTATCAGTACAGGTTGGGGGATGACCTGCTGGAGAGGAGCTCTGTGAGAAGGACCTGGGGGTCCTGGTGGATGACAAGTCAGCCATAAGCCAGCAGTGTGCCCTGGTGGCCAAGAAGGCCAATAGGATTCTGGGGTGCATTAAGAGGAGCATAGCCAGCAGGTAGAAAGAGGTGATCCTCCCCCTCTACTCTGCNGGACAGGACAAGGGGCATTGGCAACAAGTTGAACCACAGGAGTTTCTGCACCAATGTGCAAAAGAACTTCATGGTGAGGGTGATGGAGCACTGGAACAGACTGCCCAGGGGGGTTCTGGAGTCTCCTTCTCTGGAGATATTTAAGACCCGTCTGGACATCTACCTGTGTGAACAGCCCTAGGGAACCTGCTTTTGCAGGGGGGTTGGACTTGATGATCTCTTGAGGTCCCTTCCAACCCCTACAATTCTGTGATTCTTTCTAGATGCAAATGCATTGTGAGGTGTACTCCAGTGAGCCTCCTGCACCTAGGCTAGAGTAGGCCCAAAGTAAGCCTTCAAGCCTACATAGTGTGGAGAGCAGGTCTTCAGCACAGGTTGTTTTGCTCTACAGATCCTTTCCTATTAGACCTTTTTAATTGCCTAAACGCCATAGTGACTTTGGAACCTGCAGAACAAAGAATGACTCAGCAGCAAGCTTAGAAATCAGAGCAGGACCACCATGCTGACCAACTGCCTCTAAATCTTGTACTGCACCCCTTCCTTTGCCTAAATAATCTTAAATACCCTTTCGGGATTATTTTATGTGTTCTCAATGTATTTATGGAAAAAAAAATAATGGAAAAAATAATGTTCTTCCTGAGCTGTTCTCATATGTAATGCTCTCTGAAAAATATTTCAGATATACTGATAATAATATTTGTCAGCATGATGTGCAGTATAGATATAAATGTTTTGTTACTGTTATTTCTTTAGGGCTCAAATCTTTTTTCTTGTCTTCTTTCTCAGTTCAAAGAACTGTTTCACTATATCAATTCTGCATTAAGCTGTGTCAGGAGTCAGGCACTGTAATAGAAGAATCTCAGAAAAATTCCCCTTTCTGCCTTCAGTAAACTGAATGTACCAAGGGACATTTGGCATGCTGTCATTGGTGTTTCTATTTAATCAAAATTCCTGCTGAGAATCAGGAAGATAAGTTACACTAAATTCTTTGAATGGGAATGTTCTTTTTTTTCCCCCTATAATAACCATTTGTCCCGTACTATGTTCATTTTTTTTTTTTGTGATTTAAGTTAAAAAGCAGTTTTCCTTTGGAGAAAATATTTTGAAAATTCCCTACTTTTCCCAGATATGAAAGGCAATTTTTTTTTTCCAGAGTTTTGATCACATATTATATGATATGGCTATTTCTGGCAAGAATGGTTAAGGAAATTCTGGGGAAACGGATGAATTAGCCTAACCCTTCCTTCAGCCTGGAGGTCACTGAAGGACCCTACCCATTACACTGTCCTGAGGGAGTGCAGTTTGTTCCTATGTATCATTCACAGCATACAGGTCTTGTACAAAACACCCGACTACAAACTGCCACACAATTTCATCTTGTTTGAAAGCAAAAGAAGAAGCCCTAGGCAGGACCTGTGTTAAGTGGAAGTAATGTTAAATTGTGAGGCGGATCTGTAGAGTTTCATCTCTGGAATTTCTGAAAAAAAAAAAAGAGCAACATTTTGGTATTTTAGATCTCAGGAGAGGGGCCTGCTTGATCTGTTATTAACAGTGAACTCATGTTGCTTCCTTCTGTTGGAGCAAACATTTGAACAGACATGTTGTTTGCAGGAAATATCCAAGAAACATTATTTATCTCATTTATGTACTGCTAGAACAAACACCACGAATTATTTTAAAATAAATCCAGTAGATTTCCTCAGCTATTCCTTAAGACAAGAATATTCTGTAGCTCATCCAATGAGTATGATGGTCTAGGTACAGGGCCTCATATAATTTCTGTGTCTTATGATGCCGAAGTACTATATTCATTACAAAGCAATGAGAATCTTTGTGCCAGGTTTTAGTGTTTTTCACCACAGTAAATATTCATGTTTATTTTTCTAACAGATACAAAGAAATTCTACCATACTAATCTCTTAATTTTAAATTTGTGCTTAAGTAACACTATTCTCTGCTTTATTTTATATGTATAAAGTTATTCCTAATTTTCTGGAGAGAGGTTGGCTTGACTTCTCTATTCTCTCCTAGTCCATGCCTATATGACCAAATATATGCTTAAGAAGACCTCCTGGTTTTGAAATGGGGAAGTCCGTACTACTTTCAAATGACCTTGAAGGCACTGTACATAAGGCATATAAAGACTTGTACAGCTTTTTCTGATTCCTTATCTTTCCTGTTGAGTATTACCAAAAACTGCTGATGCAAACAACTACCAAGACAAATTAATGTTACTGATATGTTTGACTTTCTCTTTACAGGAAGTACCTGATAAGAACAAAGCCAACGGACTATATTTTAGAGATGGGAAATGTCGGATTGACTACATCCTGGTATATAGAAAATCTAATCCACAGACAGAAAAGAGAGAAGTATTTGAGAGAAATATCAGAGCAGAAGGTCTTCAAATGGAAAAAGAGGTAAAAGAGTTTTCTTGAAAAAAAAGCTTCCGGTATTTAAAGCTGTGTAGACTCCAAGAATATGAGTTTTGTTTACTCTGACCCCCCCTTTACTCTGTTTTAGGAGGAAAAAAAGGCTTTTAAGAGTGCCTAAATATAGGTTATTTATTGCAGGAGCAGTGGGAAAGCATAGCCCGAAGGAAAATCAGACATGTGGATTGAAGGCAAAAACAGGCCATTACGGTCATCTTTTTCAACCTTATGCACATGTAGGCCACAGATTTTCATCCTCTGTGCTGTGCAACAGGGAAAATAAGTGATGGATTTGGATGGTCTAAATTCTACTGATTGCATTTCTGCAGCTACGTTTCCTCTTAACCACCTTCTCCACTCTTTGTTGAGTCTCTCGGTACTCTTTCCCGGGACTTAACTTAGGCTACTGGTGCGTTGTCACGCTGCTACTGATGGGAACGATTGAAGAGCAGGTTGCTTTTCAGGGCTTTGATCCATTATGTAGGTGCTGTACGTTATCCCCCTTTTTTTACTGAATTCCTGCTACTTGTGTAGATATTCTGCTTGTGTACTTGAAAGGCACACTACTTTGGAGAACACTGGGAAGAGAAAAATGGAAGCTGTTTCTCTCCAGAATAATAAAAAGGTTTCCTTTCTTTAAATGCTTTTGAATGTACATAGATGTTTATAAGTGTTTAGGATCATATCACTCATTACATAAAACAGCTGCCATAAACTATTCCTTCAAATAACCTGAGAGCATCTTTGGTGCTGCAGTACTTGATAGTTCATTATTTATTGATAGTTTAGTTTCAGTGGCAGATATTGTTAATTTATTATGTTTCCTGTAAACATACCACTGTCTGTAGGAGTTGTAACTCAGCATCTGAGAACATGACATTTTTGCTGCAGCTTTTCAGCTTCACATGTTAGAATTCTGCCCTGCTTCCACCAAGAGAGATACTGCAGAAGTCTCTGAAGCATGGGTAGTCTGAAAAATGAACACAGAATGAATCCTCCCTATTGACGCCCAGTGGTTTTGAACCAATCTTTTCCCACTTTGTGATTTTTGCTGATTTATTACTGTGCTAAGGTCAGCAGTGAAAACTATGAAATCACTTTATATTTTAAGTACCATGAAACTTATTGCAACATTCTGCACAGAAAACTTTTTAAAATTGATGATTTAAGTGCTTACTATAGAGTTTTCTCATGGCTTGTGAGCCAATTTATTTGGACTTTGCTGCCTAGGCTGCATGAATGTTCTGCCTATTTGATTATTCATTTCAGTTTCTATTATGCTACTGACATCCAGTTTTATTTCTTATTAATCTCATTTGGCCTTGGTGTGACTTCTTGCCAGCATCAGTAATTGTAGATTTTCTAAACTCAGAATGATCAAAATGAGGTTGTGTTACATGATTCAGGCTAATGTTTCTGAAATCAAGGGTAGCAATCTTTTTGAAAGTATGACTCTGACCTAAAATTAAATGCTAGCATGTGTATTTTATGATCACGTTAGTTTCCAAATTGAATTATAATCCTGAAGGAAATAAGTACATTCTTGGCATACTCCCTCCCCCTCCCTACAGAGTAACTACTGTATTACACTAAGATTTAAACTAAGCGATGTGATCTGTTAATGCCTAGATTATTTTTCATTATTTTTAATTTTCCTGGTGGTGAGACTATGTGTCATTCTTAGTGTCAGTTCTAGGAGACTTTAGCAGCAGGTCTGTTTCTAGTTGTTAATTTATAATATGTTGTTTCCCTTGGGGAAAGTTTTCTCCCTCATAAAACTAGAGAATTGTCAGTGGCTTTGGCCACAGAACTCATTCAGAGGCAACATACTGTAACTACTGGGCTGATTGAAACTTATCTTTTCCTTTGACTACTGGCTGCTCATATATTGACATTCAATTATGTTAGTCCTGTCTTTTTAATGTGAGATTTGTGGCAGAGAGGAAGACATACAGAGCTGTTCACGCTGTAGTTTCACAACCCTTTTCCTCAGTAACCCTGTAGACAGAGAAAAATGCGATGCAGTGGCTCGTTAACAAGTGGAGCACAGAAAATGCCCAGGAAATGGTGTGCAGGGAGTGAAGTGTTCACTTAACACTGTGAAATGAGAAATGGAAGCTGAAATGAATTCATAAATGTGGCAGTAATTTCAAGCATAATGTCAAGATCATATAGCTGAGAAAGGTCTGAGAAAGTGTATGTTTCTGACTCTAGAAAAAGGTGATAACATTTTGTAGATACTGCCCAACAAATTCACAAGCACATTCTTCAGCTATTCCTCACCACACTCCCACAGAAGTTCTGCCAGGTTTGGTGCTCTAGTAATAAGTGACGAGGGGATCCCAGACCAAGGAACAGGTAACTGCATTAGTGGAGGTATGAAAAGCACAGCTCTAACAGGGAACACTGATTGAATGGATTAAATAATAATTTTCTGACCCTTCTCCCTACTTTTCGGTGTGTATTGAGTAAGGATAGAATGAATGTGTTGTTCCAGTCCAATAGAGGTTATATGCATAGATGCTCTATGTAATTGTAAATATAGGTCACTCCAGGAAAAGATACTGCTTCAAACATACTTCCTGTACTGATGTATCCTTTTTGGGCCATAGCTCACAAGTAAGATAAATCACTATGATATCCTGTCTCTAGGATTCTTGACGACCCTACCATTTCCATTTTTTAATGGTCTTTGAAACAGACTTATGTATTAGCTAAAATATGAAAGGGCAGTCTCCAAATGGAGCACGTTCTTATCAGAGAGGTACCCATAGCATTGCCAGTTTGCAGGCACTGATAACTTTTGTAATTATTACACAAGGCTTTGACCTTCCAGAGTTGACTATCAAATAGTTACAGGAAACAGAGTACAACTGTCCACATGCTAAGTGTATGTATGTTTCATATAAATGCAAATATAAGATAAACCTGAAACTAAGATCACCTTGCTGGTGCTCAGAAAAAGAGTAATTTAAGATCACTTTTATGTAAAGAGAGAATATAGTCGGTGTCTCATTCCAAATATAGTGCTTATGCCCTGGGACAGTAAAACCCCAGCATTTTTCTAGAAAACTTACCTTTTCAAAAGAGAATGAAGATTTAAGATTGTATTGAACCCATGGTATTTTTCACAAGAATATAGATTTGTAAATTCAACCTCTTGGCCAAAATCTAAGTTCCCTTATCCAAAATCATTCCTGCAGCTTCATCTAATGTATTTTAATCCCTGTCCTAAATGACCAGGTAGAACTAAATTGCTGTAAACTGTAACTACACAGTGCTGGTATGTGGTTACAGTATTACAGACATATTTCAATAAACTACTTTAATGTATGCTGCAATAATAGAGCATGCATAGAGGTAGTCAGCATGAAGCAGCTAACATGCATAGATTGTTTTCTTCTAACCTAATTTAGCTGGACTGCAATGCAATGAAAATGCAGGATAAAGGTAAGGTAGTTCAGAGAAATCTATGCTGAATGAACACACATAGACCACCCTTGTATTTGCAATTTGTAAAAGAGAAAGCAATCTTAAATTTAAATAAATCCTGTGTATCCAAAATTAATTTGATGTTGGATAAGATCTGGTCATGTAGCCCTAGGAATAGACATTTAGTTTGAATTTGGCATGGGTTTTGGGTTTGGTTTTTTTGCTTCTCATGATCAACGAACTAATTCATACATAATAGAGTAGTTCTGTTACTGAATATGCTTGATACATTTTGCTTAATGATCGTGTCCAGGGTTTTTTATTTATAGTTTGTAAGTTGATTTGATGCAAGTTATTTGAAAAAGTATGTGACATGGCAGTAGAAACTGATAGAAATTTAGTAAGGGGGAACTATTCATATACATAGTGAAAATAGTATTCAGGCTCTTTACATATTTATGTATATTAATGTTTCTGCATAAAAGCAATTAACTGCTTTAAAGCAATAGCATTCCTTACTGCCTTAGAAAGCAGTTCTCATTACAGCTACTGGATGTGGAATGCATTTCAGTAACTGATTTCAGATCTTTTACAAAAAGTGGTCAATCCTTTTGGACTTCTGCCTGCCCATTGATCATTGCAACTTCCAGATAAAATAGGATATTAGTGTAGTGTACTGATCCAGTTCTCAGGAACAATCCAAATTTTGTAATTTTTAATGTTACTTGCCTGTTAAAAATTTAAATATTGCCACCATAAGTGCCAAGCTGTTACCAGGGCATCTCTAATTGCATTCATTCCTTGCTCAAGCAACAGATGACATTTCTGGGGCAACATCTGGCAGCCAATATGCAGCTGCTGTATACAATAGGCAGTAGAAATATATCGTAGGTGTTCTCTGGAGAAAACCCAAAAAGACAGTGAAGAAAAGCACAGTATAAGCTTCGCTTTTGCTGTGTGAACAAGTATCTAGTAGCAGGTATAATCTGAGTCTGAAGGTTATGTCAATCTGAGAATGGAAGTTATGTTTTGTGATCTTTTTTGGTAGTTGATGCAAAATAATTACAGGATGCTATTTTTTCATGACTTTTCAAGCTTGCAGGCAGATGTAGATAGGTTCATGGCAAGGTAGGAGTTCTATGAAGCAATTTCTCGTAATGTGGCTATAGCTTTCCACTAATGGTACAGGACTTCAGAGGCTAGAAACTTGTATTGAGTAAGAGACTTATATTTAGCAGCAACTTAGAGCCTGGTTTAAAATGATGAATGTTGAGAGAAATTACAGATGACAGAAAGAGCACACAGTATAGCATCTCCGTGACTTTTGGCTCATCCTTGAGTGTAAAACCAAAACAGACTTGTGACCATGTCGAAGTGAGGTAAAGGTTAGAAATAAAGAATGAGTATATAAACCCCAAGACCTTCAAAGACTAAAACTTTAAAAACAGTTATGCTCAGAAAGTGATGATGTGAAAGAGATGTTATAATCAGCAGCTATTGCTTCTGAGCATAGTCAAATATCATCTTTCTGGCAAAAGTGACATCTACTACTTTTTGTTGTTGTTAGTACTGCAGAGCCAAGGCAGCTACGTGAGACCAATCTGCTTTTTTCTGGTTTGTGCGTCATCACTGCAATTGTTCATGAGACTTGTGTTACATAAACATTATTGCTGTTTGTGATTCATGGGCAGAAAAGAATTAAGCTGACTTCCAGAGCCCTGGTGGCTTTTGCAGATCTGAGTGAGGAAAGGTGTTTTATCAACTCAGCTTATGTAAGTTGGTTCTCTGAGAAGCAGTGCGCAATAAATTACCTCAGTGCTTTCACGTTGACTCTAAGTTTCTTTTTCAGTTATGACATCAGTTTATTCAGAGTATTAAAATGAAAAGAGTAGCAGCTTGTTTGTAATTTGTTGCTGATATAGATGTTAATTAATCAACAAGGCATACAGTTTATAACAGCCTATTGCTTACTAGCTATTTGCAGCTTGCCACTAGAGTTTGTGTGGTGGCCAGGAGCAAGCTGCAGGTCAGCTGGGAAATCCTTTCCTGGCTCCAGGTTTTCATTTGTTGCTCATGTCTTTTCCCTACCATGTTCAGCTTTCTCTGCATGTACAACCAAAAATAAACCCCAAACACTACAGAAAAATAACCACTTCAGAAAAGGTATCTAGGAAATGTTCCACCACCAAAATTGCATCTGCCATCCTCTAAGCTTTTTTTTCTAAACAGAGAAAATTGTCTGTGAGCATGCACCGTGTGGGATACATACCAAGAAGCACCAGAACAATTGTGCATGTGATGATCATCCCATACTGTACAGGCAGGTACGTCAGAGCATGTCACTTACGGCTAACAGGGTCCTCTTTAGGACAAACTGAAGTTTGAACAAAGATAAGCCTTCTTGGTCTTCAGAGAAGATCAGATGTTGTATTAGTTTTGCACGGAAAGGTTTTGGTAATAGGTATGGGAGTTACGGGGGTGGATTAGCTGCTTGAAGCTTCCTAATGTTGTCCAGAGTCATTTGGCTTCAAGACGGACGTGAGGCTGAACTCATCATCAGCGGAGATAGTGCCTTTGAGGTAACAGAGTTAAAAAGGGAAAAAACCTGCTGAGGAACAGCAGCCAGAAGAGATAAGTGAGAATGTGTGAGAGGAACAGCTCTGCAGACACCAAGGTCACTGCAGAGGAAGAGGGAGGTGCTCTAGTCACCAGAAAAGAGATTTCCCCAGAGCCTGTGGAGAAGACCAGGGTGAGGTAGGCTGTCCCCTTTGAAGTCCATGGAGGTTAACAGTAGAGAAGATATCCTCCTGCAACCTATGAAGGACCGCACACTGAAGGAAATGGAGTCACCATTTGAAGCTGTAACCCCATGGGAAGCCCATGCTCAAGAAAAATCCTGGCAAGACCTATGGCCCCATGGACAGAGGATCCCACACCAGAGCAGGTTTGCTGGCAGGACTTTGTGACCACATGGTGGCACACGCTGGAACAGTCTGGTCCTGAAGGTCTGCACACCATGAAAGAGACCCACACTGGGGCAGTTGGTGAAGAACTGCAACCAGTGAGAAAAACAGTGGAGATATTAATGGGAGACTGATTTCCATGAGAGGGACCCGACTCTGGAGTCAGGGAAAGAGTGTGAGGAGACCTCCCCCTGAGGAGAAAGGAGCAGCAGAGACAACATGTGATGAACTCGCCACAACCCCCATTCCCCATCCCACTGTACTGCTGGTAGTTAGGAGGCAGAGACTTCAGGAATGAAGCTGTCCAGGAAGAAGGGAGTTGTGAGAGGGAGGTGTTTTAAGATTTTGCTTTATTTTCTCATTTCCCTACTCTCATTTCATTTGTAATAAATTTCCTCAAGTCAATCCTGTTTAGCCCATGATGTTATTTGGTGAGTGATCTCCCTGTCCTCTCAAGCCAGGAGCCTTCCAAGGAAAGGAAGCTGAGGAGGAGCTTTGATGGGCACCTGGCCTCCAGCTGGACTCCAGGTCACTCCACCACAGAAGTAGTTCAATGTTTGATCTACTCCTGTAACTAGCATTAAGCATGCAGTAGCTTTCATACACTCTAATAAGTTGTTTCATTCTCTCACTTCTCTGATCCTACTATTCAATATGTAAATATCTACAGCTAATGAACTTACAGTACAAATTATGCAGGCTGCAGGAGCTGTGGTTTCACAAACAGCATAATATCCCATTATTAGCAGGTGCAGTTTGTTATTTAATGTTTAAGCACTGTGTCTGATTGCATCCACAAATCATGGATGGAGACATCAAAGTGACATAAATAATACCTGCAAAAAGGGGAATCAAACTAAAATGCAAGCCCACCACATGCATTATAAGTTAAAGTGCTTCCAGCAATTTATTTTAAAATGCAGGGCTGTTAATTTTATCCAAATTCAGCTAAATCACATTGAAAACAGACTGCTCTTACAAAGATTTATTATCAGTTCATTAGCTGATGCAAATAGTGAGCAGACCCTCTTTTCAGCAGTGTTTTACGGAAACTTGCATAGAAACAGAACAATTGCTTTTTCCAGAGAGATCTATACCAGAAAGCATTGTCACTAAACAGTGGAGGAATTTCCACCTGCCTGGGTTTCTGAGGGAAAATGTTTTCGATTACAGATACTATGTCCACAGTACAGCACGGTAGCAATTTATATGAGAAATCTGAGGAGGTATGTGGAAGTTTGGATGGATAGAGTCTGAATTAAAATTTCAGTGGACAGTTATTAAAAGTAACATTCTTAATTATCTGAGGTAGCCCAGAAATGAGTATGTTTCCAAGTTGACAAATTCCAGCCCTTAAGAGGACATTGTATAGTTAGTAGACCAAGAAACTGTTACTGAAATTTTTATTTACATTTGAAAAAAGGTGTGGCGTTTTCATGGACTATGGAGGTAATATAGCAAATGCATAGGCAACTGAAAAGGGATTAAAAGGCTACTGAGATGGTTTTCCTTCAGGAATGTTGAGTCACATTTTTTTGTCAAAGAGATTCCTGTCATCAGTCTTTACAAATCAGAATGTCAAAAACCTTTTGAAGGACACCAAGGTCATGGAAAAAAACCCAGACAGGTGATAGACATTAAAAAAAAATAAAAAAGATGAAGGGTATATATGAGATGTCCCAAATATGTCAGAAATCACCTTTCCCTTTACAATAATTGGTCTTAAACTGCAATTATTTTTGAGATGTTGTTTGCCTGCCAGAGGCATCAGGAACAAATGTAATGCACAAGGCTACAATCACTTAATGCACAGTGAGAGTTTTCATTGCCCAGAGGTGACACAGTTTGCTGCAAGCTCCCTGATGGTACTGGCTTAATGAGCGGAAATCTAGGGCTGTGTGTAGGCAAAGACAGTGTGTATAGGAATGCCAGCATTATGTTTTCCGTTCTCATTTCACGTTGATGATTTTGGCATTGAACTTGTTTTGAAAAGGCATCTCCAGCATTAGGCTTCTGAATAGGTAGTGATGGTTTCAAATGGCTGCAGAATCTTCTTGGTCTAGAGTACATTTGCATGCTCCCCTGAAGCATGAAGAGTCCCAGGAGAGAAGCATGAATCTGGAAAAGACAATTCCATTTTTCACCCACTCTTGGCACAGGGTCTCCAGGCCCTCTCACTGTGCAATAACTGTCTTTGTTATACCAGGTTAATTTGGTCATGGAGTGAATAAAACACTGGCACTGTGTGCCTTGGATTAACTGTATTTTAATTGTGCTAGGAGCCTCACAAGTAGAGCTAGTCAAATTATCTCAGCACTCAGGCTTCATTGAAAAAGACGTTTCAGTCTATGGCTCTCTTTGGGCCCAAATTAAACGTGGCATTATCCACTGCATGTTTACGTATTTGTTTCTTGCTCTTTGAGTGGTAATGAAGTGATGTTGTAAATGAAGTTTAGTAAAGCCTGACCTGAGGGAAAAATGTTCCTGAGATAGCCACATCGACTGAAACCCCTGTCAGCCAATTAATCACATCCTCCCATTTAAGTCTTATCTGGTTTACAAAACTCTCTTCTGTGCACAGATCTCTCATATGAGAGATCTGTGCACAGAAGAGAGTTTTGAAAGGAAACTCTATAGGTGCTTTTTAGAAAAAAGAACAGTGTAAAAACCCCTTTTATTTTATCCTGGAGGTCTTCATAGTACAGTACTTGCTGCTTTTCTTAGATAAAACTTCTTTTTTTTCTGTTAATAGTCTCAAATAGATCTTTCCATTTATATACAGATAAGATTGACTCCCCTTGCTGAAGTATCCACTGTCGAGCACTAATATAAAAACGTGGTGCTTACTTTTTTTTAACAACCTCTCATACCTTTTGAAAATCCAAAATTTCCACAAAGAAGGCCTCCATATTGAAAATGTAGATAGGAAAAGAACAAAATGGAGATGTGAAGCATGACTCTACTTTTTCTTGCAATATCCAGAATGTTTTTTAGTTTTTATTTTTTTAATGTCTGGTAGATTTGGAGATATTTCCTCTTAATTTCCAATGTGTTTATTTGACCTTCTCCTTTCAGGTTAGTTTGTAAATGTCATGTTTTTAAAAAGTGTCATTGTAGGCTAGTAATACTGGTAGAATATTCAAGGATTTTCACATTCACATTCTTCTATACATAACATGTATATAACTTATTTGTATCTCTCTGTTTTAAATAACATAACTAACATTGAGTTTACGCAATTTCCTTATATAGAAATGTTAGGGTTTGAACTTAGTCATTAGATTTGTTTTTAAGTTAAATTGGTTGGAAAGTCATCTCACATAATAAGCTGTTACAACCCATCCATCTAATTTTAGTATATTCTTTTCACATTTTTACTTTAATTGGTTTCGTGTCAGAAGCAGAAACTGTATGTTGAAAGAAGTGTATCAGCAAGTTTATTTGCTTGACTGGTAGTTGCTAAATTCCAACAAATATATTTTTCTCCACATTTAACATTCTTCCTTTTTTCTTTTTTTTCTGAGGAAAATTGCATAAAGCCTTTTCAATCAGCCTGCTATACCCTCTTTTATTCAGGTCATTCCCTTTAAAATGGCCATTTAAATGAGATGCTTATGACATTCTCATGATTCCACTAACTGTGTAAATCCAATTTACTAAATTACCCAACATCAATAAAAATAAAGTTCTGTAATGTAATTTTTCATTCTTTTAGAAGCTAAAAAACCCAAATTGCCCTCTTATAGAAGAAATTTATTCAAGCATGTTTGCATTACTTTTTCTGACATGTTTGTAATACAGGCATGTAAATTTTGGATATAGACTTCAATTTGATGGTCTGAAGAGGATTCAGCACCTCTGCAGTTACTCCTCTTGAGTGTACATGGATGGAAGCCCCATCACCAAACATGCTCCAGTTCAGGATCTTTCACATTATTTGATAAGCAAATGGAAGATTTTTTTGTCATTGTTGTTGCAAACCAGTTTGTTATAAGGAAATGTGTGAAGTTTTGGTGGAGTCTAGAAGAATCACATGAATGTCAAAAGCCAAGAGGGTCCCTCCATAAAGCTTTTTCTTAGGATCATTTCTTAATTAGGTCCATTTCTTCAGAATTTTTCTCCTTCCAGTGTATGCACATTGATAGTGAAGTCACTCTCTCCTAAGTTTATTAGCAAATCAGAAACCATTCTTGCCTGGTCCAGAGGACTGACTCTTTCCTGACCCTTTTCTAGAATCATAGGATAATTTGAATTGGAAAAGAGGTCTGTAGTCCAACCTCCTCCACAAAACAGAGTCAGCGATTAAATCAGGACTATGTTGCTCAGGACTTTCATGTGCCTTTTTCCAGGTGGACGCACCTATTAATTTTTAAAGTTTTGTTTTTTTGTTTTTTTTTTTTTACAATTTCTATTCCATCAAGGAGCCCAATTACTTTTTATGTTTGTCTTAAGGGAAAGGCAGACATCCTACTCAGCCTGACCTCTGGACATTCCAGTAACTCAGAGTTTTACTGCACTGCTCTTCAGATGCCCTTCTCCACTCAGAAGCCTGTCTCCTTACCTATATGTCTGTGCCTTTCTACCTGACCTGTGACCTTATTTTCTGGGGAGTCTGGAGAAGCTCATGCTTCCTACCATCATAGGAGTGCTGTCAGGAGAGCACATCTGGAGTTTACCTTCCTGAAGCAGAACTCTTACCAATGCTAGGTCAGGATTGGCTTTTTTTTCCTCTGTAGTTCTGTATGGACTGCAGCCTGGCCCTTCATCTCCAGAGCTCTTGGTTTGCACTGTGACTAAGTGCTATTGTTATTGGAAACTGTGGCTTTCTGAGACAGGATTGGGTTAAACAAATGTCCTGAAACAACAGTGGAGTGGGTGGAAGCTGTGGTATGTAGAACATCCCGGGTCAACAGTCTTATGTAAATTTATGGATTTTATCATTAGCTTCAGAAATTCACAGGAGAAAAGAAATAATGTAATAAAATACAGAAAGTACTGATAAAAATCAAGAGCCTTTTAAAGTGCAGAGGACACTAGTGGAAGGCTATTATTTGCAGATTGGTATTTCCTTGTGTGTTGTTTGTGGGCAGAATGAATAAGATGGGATGGTGGGAAATGGATAGCAGCCAAGGCCTTGTGAAGTGTTTTGAATCACTTGCTGTCACTGTGATGTTTCCCAGACAGCTAGGCAGTGAACTAGGGCCACCCATGAAGGTCTAGTTGTAGGAAGTCATGGGTCTATGCTACTGCAGAAGTTGGGGTGGATGGTGAGGAAGGTAATGGGAGTCCAGGGAAAATACGGTGGCTGTACTGCAGATGCCCAGGTGTAAAAGCACCTTCTTACTGACTGTAGCTCTTTGCAACGGGGAGGAAAAAGCCCTTTAGGGCAGCAGTTCATCTCAATATGAGGGAAATAGAACAAATGGATTGTACCCTGAAGGTGCCGTGTCCATTGCAGACATCTAAACGTAGTTGCCCTGAATCACACCTGTGATGTCGGCTCCTTGGGAGTAAGCCTTCAAGCAGCTTCTTAGGATCAGTGGGCTTAAAGCCATGACAGAGCTCGTGGTTTATTAGAAATATAGCAATTTTCTAGTATCCAGAAGGGGAAACTGGGTTAGAGATATGGCACGCACCATCTCTATAAAGTACTAAAGATGAGTGGTTGTGTTTGTCCTGTGCCCAAGTGATAGCTATGAGTGGATTGCAAGAACAACCCTAATGCTAGTGAAGTGTAAAGCAAAGAGCTGACAAAATTATGTGAAAATTGTGAAGTTCAATTCCCAAACCCCCGAGCTATGGAATAGATTAACGCTTCTGCAGATTTTCCATTATTTTACATCTTCTGTTCTTTGCTGTTTTGACTGAATTGATGAGTGCTTGCCATGACAGTTTACATTTCCATTTTGGCCTGGTTTTTGTCTGTGTTGTGAAAGGAAACAGAATTTGTTTATCTTGAGTGTTATTCCATTCAAAAGGCACAATATAAGCATTATATGGGGAAGGCAAGCCCATCAGAGTTTTGAGGAAGATGATAGCCAGAAAGGTCTAATAGGTAGCTGGTATCAAGATGTGGAGGCATGTCCACCTCTTATCACATCAGACAAGTAAAAAAAGACCCCTTCTTGCTGTATAACTGCCCCCATAAATATCTGAGTGTAAAACCTCTTCAGAAAAACAACATGAGTCCTTAACTTCTTGAATAATTTGTTTACTGAGGATGCCTTAACAGGAGGCAGAGAAGGAGAAAGGTGAGGAATTAATAGTCATTAATACAGAATTTGTATTTTCTAAAAAAGTGCATATGCACCTTTCTAAATGCCTGACAGGTGGACTCCCTAACTATCTGAAAAGCCCTGGAACACTGTCAGCAAACTATTACCAATATCCAAAAGCACTGATCTGTTTCACTGTGTTAATGTTGGGTTCCTAACCTCTTGTAAATTTAGTTGTTCTAAGTTAAGTTCTAGCGCTCTTAATCGCTTCATTTTATAGAACCTGAAGATCTCAGAAATTTATTTTAAGTATAATAATAATAATATATTACAAAGCCATTTTTTCATACAAAACCTGTTCAAAGTATCCTAAAATTACCTCTGAAGGAAACTCAATGAGTTTGGAGAAAATTACACTTTAAACACCATTTTTTCCTCTTTCATCTTTAATTTTTATCAAAAAGCTCTTTATCTTTTTATTTATTTTAGTATGATGAAAGCAACACGGGATGGGGGTGTTACCAAAGAAGAAAATATGGCAAACAACACCTTTTGGTCATATTTAACCCCCTGCCTAAACTAGTGTTGCAGCCACGCTGAGGGGGAACCCTAAGGAAGTCTTGTCTGCCTTGCTTCTCCTGCTTCAAGTCTCCCAGGAATGACTTGGTCTTCACAGCATTTTGAGGCTGCTCCTTAACTCTGCCTTTTCCTCAAGGTTGAACATCTCCATCCCTTTTCAAACATCTCTACATGTCTCTTCTAGTTTCTGTCTGTTAGTAGGACTGCCAGCAATTTATGCCAAATATATCAACAATGTCTCAGTCCACAGCCCTGATCTTTATTGTTCTGATGCCCCTTTGGAAGTTTCTTTGAATTTCCCTTGCCAGTGTAATCCCTAATTGTTAATTCAGTTCTAACAACACTGCTGAGCTTCATGTCTTCTCATGTTGGCAGCCAGATGCAAGGTGTAGTTATGCTGAGTATAGGACCACTCTTCCAGATCTGTGGCTGGGGGACCAGACACTGGAAGCCAGCTAAGCTGAGAGGGATTTGGGGGTCTTGATCGACAGCAGGTTAGACATGAGCCAGCAGTGTGCCTAGGCAGCCAGGAGGGCCAACTGTAGCCTGGGGTGCATCAAGTACAGCATTGCCAGCTTTTCCAGGGAGGGGATTGTCCCACTCTGCACTGTGCTAGTGTGGCCTCACCTTGAGTACTGGGTGAGATTTTGGGCACCACAGTACAAGAGGGACATAAAACTATTGGAGAGTGTCCAGAGGATGGAAAGAGGATGGTGAAGGGTCTGGAGGGGAATTCTTATGAGGAGAGGCTGAAGTCCCTTGGTTCAGCTGGAGGAAGCTGAGGGGAGACCTCATCATGGTCTATGTCTTCCTGATGAAGTGGAGTGAAGGGGCAGGCACTGATCTCTCTTTGTCAACCAGTAAGAGAACACAAGGGAACAGTATGAAACTGTGACAGGGAAGGTTTAGGTTGGATATTAAGAAGAGGTTCTCTTCTGAGAGGGTGGTCGATTTAGAGCTTGACTGAGTTCAAGAAGCGTCTGGCCTATGCTCTCAGTCAGTCCCATGCTCTGACTTGTCTGGCCCTGTGTAGAGCCAGGAGTTGGACTCAATGATCCTTATGGGTCCTTCCAACTCAGGAGATTCTGTGATTCTATGATGCTTTTAAAAAAGAAGTAATGGCATCATTTGCTGTCTGAATTGCCTCATTTTCTTTTTATAGTACTTGGTTTGTGGTATCCTTATTTTTCCTGGTTTATTGTCTCTCAGAACAAAATCCTCTATTTTCTGGATCTTGTATTATCATGTCTTCTGGGGCAGAGTGAAGGTGAGCTGTGCCAAATAAGGGAGGATTGATTGCATAATGTTTTACAACTACTTGATTCTCTTGCAAACCATAATAAGGAGAGACTCCCACACTCTGGGGGGTGTGGGAGTCTCAAGAGGCCAGGTGTCACTTCCACAGCTGCAATTGTTTATCCAACCTTTTCCTAAACACCAGAAGCCTCCCTTGCAGATGACTCTAATATTTCAGAATTGTTCAGTTTGATTTTATTTTTTCAAGGTATCTGACCTAAACCTCCTTTGCTATAATTTAATCCTGTTATTTCTTGTCTGGTTCAGAAGTAACACAGAAAGCAGCCCCCTCCCTTCCTATTCATGATTATGTTACTTATTTTTAAAATGTTACTGTATTATCTGCATAGTATTTTATTCTGTATTTTGAATCATCTCAGCCCTTTCAGTTTTTTCCTCTAGGTCAAGTTCCCAAAAGCTCTCTATCACTCCTATTGTCTTTGCCTGATCTTCTGAACGCTTTATGCATTCAATTTTTCTGCATTTTTTAACTTTCAGCCTCCTCGCTAACTCTGCCTTCTGTGCTGCAGTAGTGTGTTTGTCAGACCTAGAGTGTCATATTAGAGAAGACATTTCCCCAAGCACAAAGCAAGATTTTTTTCCTCTATTTTCTTTCACTACACATTAAAAAAAAAAATCATATGCTGCAATAAGTTCACTGCTGTAGACACTTGGTGACATTTCCAACATTAGACTTCCTATTTTCTTGTCAATGTCACCATCACTTCACTTTTCACAGTGGTGGCGGATTGCTCGGTTGTTATCTTGAGCTCTTTCCTTACTAGTATTTCGATATTTCCCTGTTAACCTTTCATGTTTTAAAGGGGAGATGGCATCTCTGCTAGGTAGGCCCTTCACTTAAATGCTGCCAGAAACAAAAATGTTTTTAAAACTTTGAAGTTGCTCCCATTTTGGCTTAAAATAGCATATGAGCAAACCAAGAAATGCCATATTCTTCTTCCCTCGGTAGTCTGTGGTATTTTATATATGTGTATTTTATACAGAGTATCCTCCATTTCAATGTTTGAAATTACTTTTACTTTCTCAAATTGAAGTTTGAAAAACTTGTGGCCTTAGTTTGACAGTATCATAGGGATCTCAAATTCAATATTATTTGGCAAACGATCAAAATTAATGTTACCTCATGTGATAGTAACGTTGGCTTTCAAGTAAGAGAAGACTTGCTTATTTGTTTTAACTCCTCTCATTAAATCTTCACATAAGAGCTCTGGACCAGGAGGGAAAATCATCTTTGTCCTCTGTCACATTTATCTGAACGATTAAAATATTGAGCTCCATCTGGCACTTGCTCTTCTGTGCCATACAGGAGATGGTTTCATCCCACACCTTATGTCAATAGGTCCACTGGGAAGGGCAATAACTGATCAATAGTGGAGATTATGTTTACGTGTCTGCCTTGTCAATACATTGTGCCATGTATGGATATTGCTTTATCAACACAAATTAGAACAGTCCAAAGCAGAATTGTAATTTGCCTGTGTCATATACTGTCCTATTTGAAGTACATCTAGAAAATGAAGGGACTAATATTGAGATGCACAAAGGAGCTGGTATTCTCCCTTCTTAGTTTAGAGATATTATTATGTATTTCAATTTCATTTTGTCTCCAGTTAAATTCTAATTATTCTACTATTGCTTAAGGAACTTTTATTTTTCCTTCTGCTTCTGATGTGTATTTTTTAACATCAGATGATCTAGTCATATACAGAGGTCAAATGACTTTGAGCTTAGCTGAGCAGAAAGAGATGAAAATTATGTAGACCATAAATTATTAGGAATTTACTCTCTGCATTAGACTGTAATGTGTCTTTTCACGATCAACCTGTAAGCGTGATATGGTGAAGCCTGCACATTAAGATGGGTTTGCCTCACATTAAGATAGATTTGCCTTTATCTCTTGTTGTTTTGCATATTTTGCATTTAATTTTTTGTGGGAAGTATTATACAGCCTGAGCATGGTTTGAGATTCTGAAAAGGTAAATCTACCTAACTGTATTAATCTGAACTGTGAGCTGAACAGTTGTTATCAAGCCTACTCTCACCATCATACTTTGCTTTGGAAAGCACTTCCCTTTCCTGTAGTAATGGTGTTGTATCTGGAGAGATGGCAGATTTCCAAAACAACTTCCCTTGTGTACTTGCTGTTTACATAATTTCAGATCACTACATCCTTTCAGATCACTAGAGTACCTTTGGTAAGACTGCAGGGTGCAGTTGCCTAGAAATTTACTGTGGCCAGATTATTAAAGGAATAAATCAACTATTTGTATAATGGCTAAAGGAGGAAAGGCAAAATGGCATGCTTCTGCCTTCAAATGAGCCACTCAGAAGAGTTTTGAAGCACTGAGATGAACAGTATGAAATGAATTATCAGAAAATGGCTCCTCAAAGTCTTTCCAAATCTGATGATCCTAGCAGTAAGATAAATAAAGCCCAGAAAACTGAGATGTGAGCTGAGGGAAACAGGTGTTTGAGTTGCTCAGAGTATCAGTTTATGGGGAAATATTAACTGGTAGAGTTGTGAGTGATTCACGTTCTTCACATGGTGTATCTCTCCCCTTCATTTATCTGGGTCTGGTGCCTTTCCTCTCCTGGAAAATGTGGACCTCCTATAAGTCTGAGAAGATGCTGTTACAGTAGTACTCTGTGACTTTCCTTTTCCTGTAGAGCAGAGGTATGTGTGTGTCCTGCACAACCAGGTATGGTGTAGAGACACTCAAATACACATACCGCTCTGGTCCCCAGGTATTGCCAAATGACTTATCAGGTATTATAGTCACATCAGCATGGGATAGTACCCAACCGAATCAGCTGCCCTAATTTGCATGTGCGCTAACCCTCTACAACCAGGGCCAACATCTTTGCCTCTAATTCCTCACCTTGTGTGTACGTAGCTGACTTGAAGAACTCAGGGCTTCATTGTGCTGTGTGGACTGAACTAAAGCCTGATAGTGTCCTTTGGAGTAGGCTCTTCCTCAGCCATGGTGTTTTTGAAGTTCACTGGTGACTCACTTCAGAAAGACTTTTGCATTACACTTACAAATACAGAGGTACACAGACTTGCAGAGAGCTACAGGTCACCACATCCTGTACAGCACTGTCACTGAAAAGACTTTGAGAGTCTAGGTTGGTAGTCACAGAAGTATTTCTTGTCTTCCTTGACTGCATGAACTGAGACTCAAGACTCTGAAGAGGGAAGATGAACAGCTGAATAGCTTTCATTTTGCCAAATCATAGACAGGTGCTCAGAACCTCAGCTGGTGCAAATGCTTCTGCATCCACATGGGAGGTGAGTGGTGTCCTTTCTGTCCAGAGATGGTGTGGTGTCCAGAGAGGTTGGGACATCTCCATCCATGGAGGTATTAGAGACCGCAAACCATTCTATTTGTGCCTGTTTTGAGCAGGAGATTGGTCTAGATAACCTCCTCATGTCCCTTCCAACCTCCATTATTCTATGATGCTATGATAAGCAGCTTGTTCAGTTCCTCTAGGTTATTTGTATGCTAAAGCTATAATAAGCCTGCCTGCACATTTTGTGTGTTTGATTATTTAGATTGTGAAATTAACTGTTGAACAAAAAATAAATTGCCTTTTCTTTGCCAAAGCAATGTTTCTGCAATAAACCTCTAAAAGCAAACATGAATATTTAATAGATTATTCATTAAATGTAAGTATTTTCTACTTCAAAAAATATGAATAGGACATAAATCTGTACTGAGAAAATATTTGGTTTATATTGTACTTTTGTGATAAATCACAAAGGAAGCTGCCTGATAAAATGTAGTTCAATTGTATGATGAATTCTTAATGGCCTGTGATACCAAAAGTAAAATATTGTACCTAAGAGACCTTTTTTGGCCCATAGTACAGCCCAAAAGGTTTGATGATCTCAACTCTCACAGCATAAAATATCAACATTTTTAATCTAAAATTGCAGTGTATAACTGATGCCTCATGTAAAGACACTTGATGTCAAATAGTGTTGTCCTTAGTAAAAAAAACCCAGTATTCTGCTTAGAAGTTTTATCTATCTGCATCTGTGCTGGTTTAGAGGTAAACCGGCAGGAGAAATGGACCCACCACAAGAGATGATTATAAGTCAGAGTTACAATTTAATGAAAGGTATTACCATACAAACACTGACACAAAGAGAACAACCTGCTTTCAACTCACCAAGACCCAGCAGTAAACCCAGTGTCCCAGGGCACAAGCCCAAAAGGGTTTGTTAGCCCCGGTGCCGAGATCCACGTGGCTCTCCCAAGTCCAAAGCAAAAAGAAGTGAAGAGTCCGTTGCTGCAGGTGACGGCTGTGGCCCGGCCAGAAGCGATGCTTGTAGTCCGGTCGAGAGCGATGGCTTCCTCCTGACGAGGTCCCGCTGCTCCTCCCGACGAGGTCCCGCTGCTCCTCCCGATCCAACGAAGAGAGAGTCTAAAGCCCTTCTGCCCCTGTTTGTATATCCTCAGGGAGCACCCAGTCCCTCCCCCAGGGCGGGGACCCACACAATGGGTAATTAACGGTGAGTCATGGGGTATGGTTGGACCATTGAGGGCCCATTAGCACCCACGCCCCCTCAGGCTGAGTGTGAAGGGGCTAACGACTTCCTGGACAACTGTTGCAAATGGTCCATTATTCTTGAGGAATGAATAGAGGGTGTAGAATACACAGCCTTGATCCCACCCAGTGATAACCTCTTGCTGAACTATGACAGCATCTTTTTGAATCTTCAAATGATTAATTTTACATGTTTGTAGCAACATTATGGCCCAGAGGATTTAAAAGATGCAACCTATCTGTCAGTTGACATCCATATGATTAGCTGTTTTGTCACAGAAATATTACCCAGGCGGGTCAAACCTGTGTTCATTCACCTGTATTTGCTAACAGGATTATCAGAAATGTTTTATCATTACCAAACAGTCAGATCAACTTCTTTCCATTAAGATAGTCATGCTGCAGGTATTTCTAAACCTTTTCTCTAGGAAGTAGAGTCCAAGTCAGGTGATATTGTTTCCATGGTAGATTTACTACATCCAAGTTACCTTACTGTGAGATCTATCCTGTGGATTCAAGTTGAATTAGTTAGAATTAAAGACATCCTTTCTTACGTTTTTTCTTATCACAAAGGAATTTCTATCTCTGTTGCGTGTTGTGAACTCATCATTGCATATTAAACTTGGGCAATGAGATAGTAATTGCACTTTTCTTCTCCTCAAGTAACCTACCTTGTTCTTTAAGTTGCACTCCCACTCACACATTTTTGTCTACACGGAAGAACATTTGCAAACCTTTCCCTTTGTTACTAACTCTGTTCTGTTCCAGCATGGACATCTTGTCAATGGCTGCCAGAAATTAAGCACTGTAACAATGACACCTGCTCTGAGTTGGATTAGATGACACATTGCTTGAACGCTGGCAGTAGGCAGCCACCTGCCTCCATTACTAACTCCATTGGAGCCGAACCTCTGGAACTATTTTGCAAAGTAAAAATAAAGCTTTAACCCATCAGCCAATTTTGTCATGAGATTTCATATAAAATTAAAATTAAATTTATATTTCATATAATTAATTTTAAATTGATGATGTGACTGTCTCATTTTGTCAACATTCTATATTTTGTATGTTGGTGTCCTCATGTCAAAATTGCTTTATTAACAGCTTCTAATTTATTAGTTAGGGCTTTCAGAGCACTGGAATAGGCTGCCCAGAGAGGCTGTGGAGTCTCCTTCTCTGGAGACATTCAAGACCAATCTGGACATGTTCCTTTGTGATCTAATCTAGATGATCCTGTTCAGGCAGGTGCATTGGTCTAGACGATCTTTTGAGGTTCCTTCCAACTACTAACATTCTGTCATTCTTGTTTTTACTCTTTATTTTCATCCTTACTGCTTTTTCCCTGCAGTTTCATTTAAGTCAAAAGCTTCTTAAAATGCTAATTGAAATGTGAGCAGTATATTCCCCTTTTTTCACCAAATCTGTACTTTGATTGAAACTATAAATGTGAAAGTTATTGGCACTATTATTTACTAGATTCTTCTGGTCCATGAATGTGGAGTTTATTGCTTGTGAGTATGTAATATTTTCCCATGTAACCAGACATATATTGACAGTATCTAAGTAATTACCCCGTGGTAGTGTATGCACTTTTGAAGAGTATTGATAGTGTATTACTGCTGCTTTTCCAGTTCTGTGGAATTACCCTTGTGAATTTACATTTACTTTGGTTTTGCAGAGGAATAATGGTTTAATCAACTAAAACTTGCTGGGTTTTGCTTTTCCACTTAATTCACTCCACATGGCAAATCAATCTGTGCTCTTAACATAACAGAGTAATTCTCAAAAGTAGTTGAACTTGTAGTAGTTACTATTTACTACTCTGCACTCAGATGTCATACAGAGCTTGATTACAGAGAGAGTTGTTGCAAGAGGAAAGATGTTGATTTTCCTCTCCTTTTCTGGCTTTTTCTGCATTATGGTCTTAGCAGAAGTAAGGTATTTTTTTCCAAAAACTAAATATGTGTTCCCATTCTGGCTTTTTTAACTTGCATCACAGGGTCTTGCTAAAGTAGACAAGGTTTAATTCTGGTTGCAGTACCTGACTCAAAATCTTATTTATCTCCTTCCAACCTTATGAGGTGAGGAGAACCCCAGTTTTGAGTATTTTTCTCTTAAATGATGATAGAGAAAAGATTTTAATGGTATATCCTGATTGCTTTTCTCTACTGATATGCAGTCGTAAATGAGAGCATTTTTTTTTGAAGTTGCTTGCCTAGTAGCCTCAAGGCAAACAAACAATTACACTATTCAATTGGAGATGCTGTAATTTTATCCTTCTTCAAGGTTATGTGCTCTGAACCTCTTTTTTCAACTTTTTTAACTTTTAGACTCAAGAAATGCTTCTACTAAGGTGAGTCCTACAGTTGTTTTTGTCTTAAAATGACTTGACAATATTATTGATAATGAATCCCAAAAAAGCCTTTGTTGGAGGAGAATGTTTGCGAGGGCATTTTACAAAAGATTCTAGTCTCCAGCCTTGATCCTGGAAGACAGCCTGCGAACACAGAAAAATGTGGGTTTCTCAAGAGGTGTTCAATGTCAACCTAACTTTACTTCCATTCAGACAAACACTGGCCACTTTAGAACGAGCAGAGTCAGGTCAGTAGTGAATATATATATTTAAAGCTTGCAACCGAAAGGAGTTAATAAGCCTCCAGGAGTACATACGTGTTTAGTAGCCAGTACTTAAATTAAACAATAGTTAACACCACTCTGTGCCTGCTTTCAGAAGGAGAATAAGAACCTGCTCTTTACAAGTTTTCCTTGGCCTAGCTGATGCTTGTAACTCAGCAAAGCAAGTGTTTGAGCTTGTGGAGTTGCATAAACGACCTCTACTTTAGTCTATTCCAGTCCTCATATAGTGATACTGGAGAAAAAATATGGAGCCTTTTTTAAAACACATTTGTGCTCAGGTTGCTTTCTTTGGGAAATACATCTGTATAAATTTAATGGTGGTAGAGAAATGTAGTCTTGCCAGAAAGGCAAGAATATAATATGTGGGCCTGTGCTACTGCCTATATTCTAGTATTGGCAGCAATGATACTGTTCTGAAGTCATTTGTCAGTGAAGCTAGAAACTTTGGGAATTAATAAATATCTCTGATATAGAGATGTGAGCTACAGAACCTGATGATCATCAAATACTGATGTAATATTTTCAGGAATGATGAAATAGGATTTCTGGCTGTGGAAGGGGGGTGGCGAATGGAAGAAGAGAAAAGTTACAGCATATGGAAAACAGATTTATGGCACTGAGCACTGAAACTCATTGTATGTTGGCTGTCTGTAATCCACACTCAGGTGATCTGAATTTTGCCATACAAACCTGTTTGGAAGATCAGGTTTTGATTAAACAAAATATATCTTGCTACCCCTTCTCAATCATGGAGTAGGTTGTCCAGAGACTGTGAAATATCTGCCCGTGAAGATATTCAGGACTCAGTGGGGCAAGCCTCAAGCAACCTCATCAAAGTTGGCTCTGCTTTGGATAGAGTGTTAGCCCAGGTGATGCCCTTCCAACCTAGATTAGTCTGCAGTTCTCTGATTTTGAGAAGTATCTTGTCATGGTGGGTTTGCACTGGTTTAAAGACCAGCAAGAATATTATTTCACTGACCAGAAAAAAAAAAAAAAAATCTGTTTTGCTATGGGTATTCCTCCTCAAAAAAAGAGTTTGAAAAAAAAAATATTTGAATGTTGGTGACCTGGTAATTATTGTAATATGATAACTCTGTAGGCACTGGTGCCACAGGTCAATTCCAAATGCTTATTCTATTTTTGTGTTTGCAAAGTGTTTTATCTCACTGTCTGTTCCCTTGATTCCTCAGTTTTTCTTTCTTCGGCATGTAGAGATCACTTTCTAGCAGATTACTCATGTCAAGTAATTTTATTTGAACTTCCAAGGGGATCAGTATTACATTGATTTGTGTTTGCATCTTCCCATAATCTGAAATTGAGTTTACTTCTCCAAACCGTTTAATGAGACAAGCCTCTAAAGTCAATTACAACAGACAAATGCTCTTCTTCTCTCAATGAAGTATTTAGAACCTTAAGAATACTGTGTTCAAATACTAATCTAACAAAGAGAGTTTAGAAGATTCCATTCACTAAAGTATTTTTGTAACTAAGATTTTTTTTTCCTCTTTTTTCTTTTTTTTAAGATATTGTGATTACCTAATTTCTCCTTAGATTAAGCAAATGTGACATCTCATCCAATTGCTCCTCCATCTGGATTTTTTCTTCTTTCCAATCCTGTTTTTGTCAGACTTTCTTAGTACTTTCCTTTACAAACGCTTAACATAATGAAACCCAACAGAAAAGTATTTCCATATTAATAATTTAGCACTATATATCTTTCTTCTGAAAATAACTGAACATCCCAAATGTAATTCTGGTTAGATCTTCTGTTGACATAACTGATGAAGTAACTTTACAAGATATTGTGTAAAATTTATTCTTTAAATGTCTGTATTGTGACAACTGTATGGAAGTAGTTCTGTGTGATAAAATGCAACACACAAGAAATCAAATTCAGATGAGGATTTGTGAAACGGCATTTCAACAAGTCATGTTACTGTGGCTGCCATATCCAGTATGGTGTAACTACAGTGTGCTGGAAAATGCCTGTAAGCTTCCTGTTTAACAGGCATCACCAAGTTTACAGGCTGTTTTTAATAAAATTCCTCCATTTCTCAAATTATATCAGTGTTACAGGACCATAGTTTTCTCCTCTATATTTGGCTTATTAGATGGTTCTTTTGAGTTTTGGTGAGCTTTCTTTGTTCTGGTGTGGTTTTTTTTAAAGCAAGCTGTTTGTGACAAAAAATGATTTAACCTCATCTTCAAGAGAGCAGTTGGCAGGAAATTTTGAGTAGCAGAACTTAGTCCTGGCATCATGGTATCTACTTGCTAAAGTCTCATGGGAAAATAAAAGATAATTTGTGAAATGTACCTTAAAGTAAAACATCATTAGAGGCCTGATTTAGAATCCATAAAAGTCAGTGGAAAGAGTACAACTGAATTCATTGCTTATAAAGGAAGACTCTTGGGAGCATTTTGTTGCTCTTGTATCATTTCATGTTGAAATACTTCTCATAAAGTCATCAGCAAAAGAAAAGCAAGGGGGGGGTTTGGGCTGTTTCTAATATTAGAAAGTCAGTTGCTCCATGATGCACTAAATCCATTATTTCTTGCGGTCCAATAGGACTTTAGGTACAAATATTTCCCTGTTCATTTTTTGAGGATTCCAATAGTCTGTTTGTTTTAAAAAATGTTAAGTCTGTAGTAACTTAATTGGGGATTTTTCTGTTTGATTTTTGTTGGGTTGCTAGGTTGGATTTTTCTGTGATAAAGAAAATCATCCCTATGTATCTGATTTCTTAGAGCTTTCATTCCTATCACTTTACAAGCTAGTAATGACATTCTGCCTACTCTAAGGACATGGACATGCTATAGCAGTTTCAGTAACTTCAGCATCTGTCAGGATAATGGAGGGAAGAATCAAATAGACATCAAAAGTGTAAATGTCACTCTCCTACCCATATAGTCACTGTAGCTTCCAGATAAACAATTCTAGATCTCAGAACTCCCAATAAGTTGTGTTAACCAAGAATCAATGTGAAAAACATTACATAAAGTACAATGTCTATAAAAAAAAAAGGAAATTATCCCCAAAGCCAACTAGCAGTGCTGTTCTTGCCTGGGTTTCTTATTCCTCACACTTTCTTTTTCTCACATGCATATATACCTTTACTCACTTCCACTCTGTTCTTCGAATTCAGCCTGTAATATTTGTCCCTGTTAATGTGATCCATTCAGTCATCTAAGGTTGTGTTGTATGCAGTTTCATGAGAATTCCATTGATTTTAATTAGAATTTGGACAATTCCTCTTCTGGTATTGACATGTGGCTGTCTCTGTTCTCAGGTTGGCTTCAGCCAAGCCTGCTGTGGCTTTCTGGTAAAGCAATATTTCTCATCCTGTGTGCAAACAGAGATAAATTTCTCCTCTTTATTGCATGTTCTCTATTCTTCACCAGACACCCTTCTGTTAGGTAACAGCCATTCTGGTGTGCATATCCAACAAAAAACTCTCTTTATGCTACATACAAACCATAGAAAAGAAGATGATAGCACTGCAAACAGTTCTTGCTGGCATAGTCATGGCCCTCGTCCTTCATGGGCAACAAATCTGTACAATATTAAGCTATGGACAGCATCAGATTTCCTTTACCTTCTGGCTTTAGTTCTAACAGTCAGGATTCATGTGGCCAAGAGGGAAGCTGGAGACCATGGTTCTGTAGCTAGGACTTCATTATGTGTCCATGTGGAGTACCAACAGCGAGACCACAATGTCTCACAGACTTTTCTTGATTATTGCATGTGCCGCCACACCACCTGCACTTCCCTGTGAGTGCAGAAAGCCAGGCCAATTGGTGTTATCAGATCCTGACTTCTCATTTTGCTTTTAACTGAAGTTCACAAACAAGCTGCCAGACCCAGATTTACCCACCAGCCTTATTCCCACCCCACACTTGGACAACCCTCATCTACCTGTCAGCCTCCCCTCTGTGTCTTTTTCCCATTTGAAGGAAAAAGACACACAGACCAGAAGGAAGTCAGAGTATGGCTTTCAGGGAACAAGAAGGAAAATAAGTCGGTGAAATACTGATAGAACTACACATACTTGAAGAGTCAGGTAGTGGGAGGGAAGTGACACAACACCAGAAAAACAGATATTGCCTGTGGACCATGGGTTCTTTCTTTTTTACTTGAAAAGGTAAGCCCTTGTGGCTGTTTTGTTTTTCTTTTGCAGTCATCTCTAACAAACAGTGACATCATCTTTGTGAAGTTGCACGCCCCTTGGGAGGTCCTGGGGAAATATGCTGAACTAATGAATGTAAGAATGCCTTTCAGGTAGGTGTAGTTGTGTTTTGTCTCGAAAAAACTATAAAGCTAATATAACAATAAGCACCAAAATACACATGGAAAAGCTCTTCTATAAGGTACCGCCCATCTTTAGAAAGTACAAATGGAGTACCTTAGATAACCATATTCATTGCTGTTTCTTGTTAATGCCAGCAATTAACATTAAATTAAGGTGAGCTGTAGGAGTGCAGCTGTTTTCATGGGGTATTCTATCCTTAGGCCCTTTAACCCCTTCAATGCTGGAGCCCCCTGCATACTTGTGCGCTGCTGTTTTTTAAATGGACATTTCATTGAAATCAATGGGAGTTCAAGAAGATCCAGGTACGTAAGGCAGCACAGAAGGTGCATGTCTGTTGGACGTATCTGGTATGTTCAGCACCTGTAAATTGCTTGTGTAGCATATAATTATGGAAATAGAGATTATCAATAACTATCCTATCTAATAGGAAAACAATTTGGGCTATAAATGCTTTTTTTTTTTCCTGAGAAGAAAATAAAGAACTTCCGTTAAATGCAACTGATAACCAAATTCATTCCACCTTGTCATTCAGACTATTTTTATCATATATTTAATATTTGCATGTTGGTCTTCAAAATTTTCCGCATAAAATATTGATTTTACTCTGCTGGCTATCAGAACTATTAAAATACTACAAAGACTTCCACTGGAACTGACCAAAACCACTGAACTGAGCAGTCTTGATTCTTCTTTCAATTAGCAGGGATTATAGATGCATAACTCCATTAATTTTAATGGAATTACTCCTGAGTAAGAAAAGTATCAGACCCCAGAGTATGTCAATAGTGCGATTGTAGGATTTCTTCTGTTTTCCTCTTACTTAAGGATGAAAAATACCTCTGGTATGAGACAACCTATAGTACTACAGAACTTGCTAGGAAAAATGGATATGAATTAAGGACAAAATTGCAGGCTTATTCTGTAATTTGGTTTTCATTTCTACAGCAAGTCTGCAACTATTCTTTCTTGTGTATTTAGTGCTAAAGAGAAAAATATAAAAGCTATCATAAAGCATCACGACATATTCATATTCTTTTTTTTTAAGTGTTCTAGCCATAGAAACAATGGGCTGGGCCAAAAGTGTTCTTCCTTTGACTTCTGTGGTATTTCTTGAAGTGAATTTGTCCTACTAGGATAAGGTCTCACGATATACTAGGAACTTGGATTTTAATCACTGTGTACAGCTTGATCTTTCTTGATCTGAAATCCCTTTTCTTCTTTTTAAATCTCTCAGCAGATAGCAAAGGAGAGGTCATATAGATCATATGGATAGTATAAAAAAAAAAAAGATAAAGGTTTCCTGACCTGTTTCAGGATCACAGCTTCATTCTTTCCATATTCACAGAGAGAGAATTATTCCAGTGCTGTTAAAAGAAAATCAAGGTGATTTACTAATTCCTTCTGGGCAGGCTCTTAAATTTTATTTTAGGAATAACAGTACTGCTTACTGTTTAAAAGTAAGGACCGTCATTTTACAAAATGTCCACTAGTCTAGACTTCCTGTTTCCAGGTGCCCTTGTTTAACCTCTTGTTTTAAGGTCTGCTGCTTGCAAACAGGTCCCAATATTTTAGGTTGAGATTCTTCAAGATCTATGCAACAATGAATAAAATCCTTGCTGTTTCAAAGCAGGGATGCCAAAGTAGTAAACACCTCTGAATATCTGAAGCAAAATCAAGAGGTGGATGACATCTTCAGAAACACTTCGGCCTGAGACCTCCCCAGGTAGCCTACCAGCAGCCTCAGTAACATAGGAGCTGGGCTTTCCACGTCCAGGGAACTAACTTTCCATCACTTTAAGGCATTATGAAGGCCAACCATCCGAAATGCTAAACACTCATCAATACCTCCAAAACCGAAGGTGCCACAACTGAGAGATATTCTTGACCTGAAAGCTCCCAAGGTAGCAGACCCAGCAGGCCCATTAACACTGGGGTTAAGGGCTTTCCTAGTCCAGGGAACTACCTTTCCATCACTTTCAGCCATTATTACCAGACCCTTCTCTGATCCTGCTAAGTAGAGCAAGATAAATAACACTATCTTGTGAGGATGGCCAGCATGAAGTTGTTTTGAAAATTTCACTTCACCAGCACAATATGTGCACTGATAGGACATGAATGCCAAAATGTTATGTGCTATTTAAGTTCTAAGTTCTGAAAATTAACCAGGAATACGCGATACACAGAAACCACCTTGATTTAGCAATGACCTTCTGTGGATGACAAAGCCAGCCTCTGGAGGAGGAAATCAAGAGTTCAGGCAGGCACCCAAATCTTCCAGTAAGGACTATCAGTCCCAAACCAACACCTAAAAGCCCTCAGATTTTCTTAACTCTCATGAAGATGTGATTTCTTTGATGAAGGCAATGAATCAAATCCTGACAGCTGTGGTGTTAGAGACACATATGAGGAGAACAAGAACTTCCTGTAGCAGAGTGGGACAGGAGGTAGACTCCCTGATCTGGATCTACATGGGATAGTTGGGGGGCCGCTCTGCTCTCTGTAGGGCTGATCGGGGGACAGGCAGAAGACGGTCAGCATGCATCTGCTTGCACACCCTTGTCTGCTCACTTGTTCCCCATGCACACTCCCACGCTGCACTGACCACAGCACAGAAATCAGCTGCACTTGTATGAGGGGCAAAGTGAGTGGCTGAATGCCTGGGGGGAGGGGATGCTCATTTTCTTTCATAGCCTATATTCTGTTTCAAGGGATGTTACCCCAACAGCAAGCACTGGTCCCAGTTGGTAGTGCATGTGTTATGGCATATTGCAGCATCAGATACCACTTTTCTGGCTTTTCTGAGAGATTCCCCCTCGTGTTTCACCAAATGCAGCTTTAATAATTCATTAGTGGATGTGAGATAATTTATCCATATTTTTATCAGCCCTATAGAATTCCTGGAACAGTTTATGAAATAGATACACCTTTGGGTCCCTACTTTTCACGCATGACAGATAGCAAAACAGGAGAAGACAATGGGAAAATTATGATCTTCTTGCAATTCAAATGCCACCAGAGTCTGTGTGGCTTCCTGTGACAGTTCTGTTAATCTCTCTTTTAGTCTCTTCCTCCACCTCTTACAGGCTTCTGTCTTCAATCTCCTTTCCTTCCTTGCTAGTTCATACTGTAACTGACGATGGGTTTTCTTCTCGACTGGCTTCATTTTTGCTGTTCTTCCAGGAGAAAAATCTATTACCTGCACCGCCGATACAAGTTCATGAATAGGTGAGTACAACTCTTATGCTGGTCCAGTTTATGTTCATTTTGAGCCAATAACAAAAATAATAGCTAAGGTCAGTCTGGAAGGAAAAATATATTAGTTGTGTTTGTAGGAAGGGTGGAGAGGGTAATTACAGACTAGGATGTTTGCAAAAACAATATAGAAGTTGCAATTTTTTAAGGCTTTTGCAATGTGACACAGACAATTCACTTTATCAATGTTATTTTTTTAGGAATAAGGAAATATTTTTCAATAGTGGAGCCTTTTAAAGAAATATGTTAGTGCAAACACTGTACCTGTTTTATTTTTTTCATGTAGCTCGTTAGGGAGTTTCTTGGTGTTTAAGTACCACATTTACAGATTCTTTTTTTTTTTTTCATGCACCTCGCTTACTTGCAGTAGCAATGGCATTATTTATTTATTGTTTTCTCTGTGGAAAGCTTAGTGCTTTGCTGGTAGATAGGAAGGTAATGAAGCAAGTTTATCTCCAGTGTAATGTTATTGAGCTTGCAAGGTGAGTATTTTTCAAGAATCTTTGAAGCACTTTCACTCAATTATTAAACATGTTTAAGGTCATGTTTCACGCCTTCTTTATGCCTGACAATGCAATATAAAACTTCAAATGCTGCAGTCAGCGTTAAATGAAAATGTCTCTAAAAAGCCTAAAAAATATACAGGTTCATCGAAGACCAGATCATATATTGGCATTTAATGCCACAGTGCTTTTGATTAAGTTTTCAGAAGGGTGTAGCATTTGATTTACTCTCTTACTCTGAAGCCAGTGGAAATATCTTCATGAACCTCTCAGAGAGAATAATTAATTTTTTCAAGTCTGCATTTTGGAGTAAACAGCTGTATCACTTTGCAGATAATGTCAGTAGATGAACATCCATGGGAAAGTAAATGTCACGTTATCACTCTGCTGCATGAGAACATCGAAGAGCACTTTGTATATTAAATTTCATCATAGTGTGGTGGTGACTTGAGAATCCCAGCATTGATCTCACATTATAGTACTTGCTTCTTTAGATTAGCAAGCACCAAATGGGGTGTCTGTGGAATTAAGGCATTTTACCTAAACAGTACAGGCTACAGCTGTTAACTTTGGAATTTGTCTTGATTTTAATTAAGACATGGCTGCTTTGACTAAAGCATTAAATAGGAAGGAGCAGATGAAGATTGTAACATTTGTTGTACAAAATTTTGCTTTATGTTCATTTTCTTAAGAGTCGGGATGCAATTTTAAGTCAGTATGCGAAGAGGTATGATCTTTTTCTGGTATTTTAGTTCCTGAGTGATGAGAACACTTGGCTAAATTCAATTTTTATCTTCAGGTCTATAAATAGCTACTTGAGGTGGAAAAGCTATAACTGGATAGTCCCAGAGGGGAAAAAAAAAACATATTCATCTTCGTTTTCATTTATGTGAAAAACAGATATACAGCTTCAATAAAAGTATCTATTTCCTCTATTCCTAGCTCAATGAAGATTACAAGTAACTCAACCCTCGGTCCATTATTTAAGTTAAGCCTAACATTATACTGACATTCAGATAAATGTATTTTAAAGAGAACTTCTGTTACAAGGCAAAGCCCAGAGCCGGTCAACTGTAACTTGTTGACCTGTTTTGAGTTTTCTCTCTGAATAATTCTAGCAATCTCAAAATTTTAAATAACAAAACTCCCCTGATGGATTTTAGAGGAAAGGAGGGTGATCAGTTCTGCATTTGCATTGTGGTTAAAAATTAGGACTATATCTAGCGCTATGTAATGCGGCATTAAAGCTGACCCACAGATAAAAATCAGTCATGATTAAAAACATTTTATTTTTATTTTCCTAACTTCCTGTTTCCTTTGACAAAATGACTCTGTCCCTACCCTACTTTATAGTGGGAATAATTTCAAGTTTCTTTGAAATTATTTAAGAAACCTTTGTGTGAGTTAAGCACAATATGTGTCTTCAGGAAGAAGATGCTGAGTCAAAACTGGATTTGAAGAGCAGGGGCAGGATTGACATTGTGTGAACTTTTTGCCGTATGCAGCTACAAGTGTTTTTAAAGTAGGAGTTTCAGAATGATTTTATTATTAGACCTTCCGCTCTCCTCTTTCATTGTGGCTAACTCTACAATGCTTCATCACTCCAGGTACTCTACTGTTCGTGTGTAGGTTGTTCTGCTTCCCAAACGCTGTTCCCCTATCCAGCTGTATATATGTTTCTCCATAAGAGACAGTGAGATGTGGATTAGCTCTGAAGAAGTGATAAGACTCAGTACATTTTGAACACTGTGTGTCTCTGTTTATTTGCATGAACACCACTCTTTCAGGCAAGAGATGCTCCTGTAGAGTACAAAGCCTGCGCTGCTGGAGGACAGCACTGTTGGGGTGGCCTGAAGAGAATTTAAGAGTGTGATATTTTTTCTTTTCCAAGGAGATAACTAGGGGTGTTTTTTTCCCCTAGGGATGGCTTTGCTGTACTATGTGTTCTGGGCCTTGCAGAAAGCCTTTGCAACCTTTTCAGACCTGTTTGCCAGCAGGCTCACTAAGCTTGACAAGTAATCTGAGCCCTGGGAACGGCAAACTCCTCAAATTGTGGGTACACTCAGTGAAAAGCCATCATGAATGATGCATTGCTCTTAACTGAGGAAAGCACTCCGTGCCTATGTGTGTGTGCATGTGTGGCATGATAAACCTGCAGCACGCATATCTCCAAGGTGCACATTGACTTGCAGGATGAATGGGAAAGGATTGCAGATTAGCAAGGGTGTTCAACTATTAGAGATTTTTGTTAATAAATAATCAGGAGATGGGATATTTAGAAAACCCTTCTGCCTGATTCCTCTACCCCTTTTCAAACACAGGGTCACTAAGCCTGCTGAATGTACAGTATTGCAGAGCTTGCTGCCTTGATAGGGGAAAAAATGGAGGCCAAGAGAAAGTGAATTCTCCTGTAGATAAGTGAATTTTCCCTTGTCATTCTTGTCAGCATCTGCACAGACTAGCTCAAGGCTCTCAGGCTGAATGCTGCAACTGGACAGAGTTGGTCAGCCCTTCACAGCCCAGGAGTCTGACATCAGGCATGCACTCTGGCACAGACATTTGCAAACCACCTCCTCCTGTGCTCTGAACTGCTGGGCCAGTGTAAATATTGCCCATGAAGAGTTTATGATTAATTTAGCATAATTCTTATGCTCACATATGCATTCCAGTTCTTCCAAACAGTCCTGATGGTAAATTCACTTCCCGCCCACTATTCCCAGAAAGGAAATACACAAATGTTACCAAAACAGGTAGAGCTGATTTGGTTACAGTTTTCAAATGTGCCCATGTTTTAAAATTAGTATTGGCTTTCTTATCCAAGATAAAAATACCTGAGGGAAGAAGGTTGAATTTTATATGATTTATTATATTTATTTTATACAAAAGTATTTAATAATTTATAGCCACATTCACCTGCTTGGGTATGGATTGCAGTTCCCCAAACTGACTGTGCAGTGCTCACAGCATTTGCTGTCATAGTTATTGCACTGACTTTTGTCAAAAGAAAAGAAGCAACTACATTTCCAGTTCTTGAACTCATCCAGAACTGGACTTAAACTTCAATAGATGTCAATTCATGCGCTTTAGCTCCAGTCCTGGAAAGATTCATCCAGTGACTGAAATATATGCACAGTCTGTAACTCGTAGTCTATGATTTTTGCATGTAGGGTTACTGATTGAGACTCAAAAGTGTCAGGAACTTCTGAGAGAGTAGTGATCTTTGTCCCAGCCATATCTCATCTTTTCAATGTATTTTTCATTTTAACATTTTAGTTTGGATTTGAATTTGTTTTACATTGACTTCTCTAATCAGCTCTGATTCTTCGCTTTCTCTTCATTTCAGTGTGCTTCCTTGAAAGAGTGCACTTGCAATTAAATCTGCCCTTTCTCCAGCTTGATCTTAGTTTGCTTTCACCTTCTAAATGTAAGAATCTGCCTAGCAGTCACCTATTAATCTATACATTGTGTATTCTAGTTCATGGAAGTTGTAGTATTGCAAAACGCTACAGCTGAAACAAATGAACAAAGTAGCCTGTATTCTAGTGTCACTTGTGAGGTAGGATCCATAAGGAGAGCAGTAAAGGGTTGCATCTTGCTGGGGTTTAGCTGCCAAAGCTCTCTTGTCACTATCTCTGTTGTTCTAATGTTTATATGTTCAAAGCCTAATACGTCAATTAAACCTGAAATTTAACTAACTGAAAACTGAGAAATAAATGTTTAGAGCTAAGAGCTAATAATGTTTAGAGCTTACTGGACTTAATAAAATTCATAGCAGCATGTGCCACCAGCATTTTTATTTCTGGGATGAAATAACATGCTCCTCCACTGAAAACTGGTTATAATAAAGTTCAGCATGTGTAATTTGGTCTGCCTCAAAAAAGTCAAAGACATTGCTTCTTTTCCAGTTGTAAATATGAAGTATCCTAGTTTGACACCATGTGTTATTTCTAAGTGTTCATAATTTAATGAAAAAACACTATCTCAAATGCTCACACTTTTCATGTACCACAGGATCGAGAAACAAATAAGCAGGTTTCGAGGATGGTTACCTAGAAAGCCAATGAAACTGGACAAGGAGACACTGCCAGATCTGGAGGAGAATGACTGCTACACGGCTCCATTCAGTCAACAAAGGATCCATCAGTGAGTATTTTATTATATCTTAATTTCAAGATGAAGACTTTTCCTTCTGGATTCATCTTGGAAAAAAATCAATTCCTAAAGTCAAGTGCATTCCAATTAGTTCTTTGTCACAAAAAGGGAGAGACAGAGAATCCTGAAGGAGCATAAAGTCTGTCTACATTTCTAATAATTAAAGGTCCAGTGCAAAGCTTAGAGAAATCAATAGAAAATTTGTATTTGATTCACTGGAATCTCAGTTACATCAGTAGTCAAATGGCTAAGTCTCTTCTTGGGTCAGAACTGCAGTTATTATTTGCCTTTTCAAGATATGATTAAATCTTCTTTCTGTGTTCTTAGTCCAAAATTAGTCTCTCTAACACTGATGACTGAAATAAACTGATCCTTCATTTCATCCCTAGTTAAAATGGTAGAACAAGCAGAACTCTAAAGAAAACAGAGAATGTAATTTTGTTTGCATTTCTGTCTTTAAAAATACCCATAAGACTTATCAATTACACTTGTCCAGGCATACCAGTAGTATCAATGATGCAGCAATCTCTCTAGAGGAATAGTTTGATTACTGGATGTCTTTATTCACTTGCAAAATAGAAAACAGAAAAAAAAAAAAAACAATTGATTTTTGGGCCTAATTTTGAAGAAAGAGCTTGTCTTATGAGCATTTAAGGTGTTTGTGTTATCAACAGTCACTGACTGAGAAGAAAATCACAAAGATTAGGCAGCACTGACAAGGGTCCTAACAAGTCACAGAATGAATTACAGGCAGCTTAGAGTCTAAAACTCTGAAATATGTGGTTTTATTCAGGGAGAATCTCAGTTGATGTAATGATCTTAAAAACCCTACTGTGAATAAATAATTTTTCATGGGTTGGATATATTTGCTTCAATAGGAATGAATAAAATAAACCTCCTCTGCCCCAAGTAATGTCATTCCAAATAGATCAGGAAAAAGAAAACTGGATGCAAATCTCCAGAAACATGTCAGTAGGAGTCTGCTACCAGCCAAGGTTATCCACACTAAAGGTCTGTGTCCTGAATAGACATCAGGTTCAGACTACAGTGTTCCAATATTTGTGCAAAGAGATGGGTCAGTTATTGTGCCCTAAAAGAAGAAGAGTAGGTGCAAATTAGTTCGATAATAGACCAATGATAATAAAAAATCCATAAATTGGGACATCTGGGTTGATGTTTTTAACTATTAGCTTACTTTCAAATTACAGCACATAAGAAAAGGGTTTTTTTTTGGCTGGTAGAAGAATTAACACATATGAACCAGAATATTTTTTGTCATTCTTCTGCCTTGCTCACATTTGTGTTTGTAAGTTGGTAGGGGGGTTTGTCAAATATATTCTTAGTTTCATTAACTTTCTTGTTGCTGTTTGGCAACTTTGCGTCATTATAGAGTTTGAAGCTCTATTCCCCAGCTGGCCTGACATTTTCTGTTTTACCTTCTCTGTCATCCTCCTTTCCTTTTATGTTGGGACTATCAAAATGCTGGCAGAGCTGCCCTCCTCCCAAAAGCTGCTGGGACTGACAGGATTCTTGTGTTCCCATCATGCTTCATCCCATCGATCTGTCTTACTCTGCTTCACTAGAATTTTGAAATATAAGGACATGTTCAATATTCATCTAGTAAGTTGCGTGCAGGTCTTTTAATTGTTCCAAGAATTTCAGGATAAGCAGCATATTTCAGGAATATCTGTAGTATGTACTTTTAATCTTTGATTGTGGAGAGTGGGTATCAAGTAATTGGAAATGCAGAGCTAAAAAGAATGATTTTATTAATGTCAGTTAACAGTTAAGAAGTATTATGTTGGGGTTACGTACAAATTGCTGCTTACACTGAGCAAGTTGTTCTTCTTCCGAGATACACATAACCATTCTGTTGAAAGGCCCATATATAATGTACCAGTAGTAAAGATGCCCGCCTCACCCTAAACATGGGGTTATGTAAAGTATGAGTAGAAATTTATTTTTTTAATGTGTTTTTATCCCAGTGCATTCTAACTGATGTAACAATTACTGTGACTGACACCTGCATTTGAGTAAGTTGCCAGGAGAGGGTTTGAGCACTCAGAAAATTATTTCTCTTTCACTTTTACCCACTGCTAAGTGTAGTAACCTTCACAGAGGCAGCACTAATAGTTGTCACCTACTCAGAACAGTAACAGAAACACTCAGAAGTTGATGAAATCCTGCCTTCATATTAGATTAAAGCTTCCATTTTCAGTTGTCATTATTGCATTACACAAGCTTTTACTTGCTTTTTAACAATTAAAAAAGTTACTATTTAAATATAAATTAATTTTTTTTCAAAGACCTGTGAGGGCTTTTATCTAACCCAGAGATCCACAATACTGTTTAACAAATGTGATGGTAGTTAGTTAAATTCTTAAGCTGCAGAAATGATGAATTGCTATCTACAATACTGTTATGATATTTTAGCTTGCAGTTTGTCAGTGGTAAGAGAAGTCCATGCATTTTCATATTTGGTGTAGTTGAGGTCTTGCTAGAGTATTCTTTCCATATCATATTGTCATTACAATCCAATTACAGTGGAGTCTACATAATGGTCATGGACAATTATTTGTGGAGTTCAGGTTGTCTTCAACAAATACATCATCCTGTAGACCAGAATACAGTTGCAGTCTCTTCTCTGTTCCTGGGGTTTTTAGCTTGAACTCTGCATCCCTTTACACTAAAGTCCTGTTAAACCACATTCACAGCTTTTCCCTCATCCACTAAATGGGTCACTGTATCACAGAGAGAGGTCAGGTTAATCAAGCAGGTCCAGCCTTTCATGAACCCATGCTGACTGTACTTGGTCACCTAGTTGTCCTGTACATGCCACTTAACAGCGCTAGAAATTATCTGCTCCATAGCCTTTCCTGACACCAAGGTCAGACTAACAGGCCTTTAGCTCCTCAAATGCTCCTTCCAGCCCTTCTTGTGGATAGGTATCACAATGTCTAACCTTCAGTCAAGTGGGACCTCCCCAGTTATCCAGGATGTATGATAAATGACAGAAGGTGGTTTGAAGAGCACTTTTGTGAGCTCTCTCAGTACCTTTGGGTGGATCCCATGCCACCCTATAGACTTGTTTGTGTCTGAGTGGTGTAGTAGGTAACTAATCATTTCCCATTGGATTATGGGGACTTAATTCTGCTTTTCTTCCCTGTCTTCCAGCTCAGGAGGCTGGGTACCCAGAAGAAACTACTAACTTACTACTAAAGACTGAGGCAAAGAATGTATTAAGTACCTCAGCCTTCAGTTCTTGAGCACTGTGTTAAGGCGGTAGCTAAAAAATGTCACTAGTGTATGCTTTTCCTTTTTATCAGATCTAATGTATGGAATTTTAGTTTCACCTTTCTAGTTTAAAAAAAATACATTCTTGCAGATCTGGAATCCTAAGCAAGAACCTTAGTTGGAAGTTGCTGACATCTTCCTACTTTCCTGGTTTTATCTGCTTTTAAGTTTCTAAAATATTATTCCATAAATATTCATATGAGCTTGACCATATTTTATGTTTGTCCCAATATTGCAGTGGTGCAATCTGGGCCTTCAGTTCCTTATTTCTTCCTTTCTTCATAGCCTCAGACATTTTTTATGTCATCAAAGAATAGGGGTTTAACTTTTTGATCTAGACAGAGTTTTCATATCTAGGCCTCCAGTCTGATGCAGATGACATCTGAAACACAGTCTGAATAGTCTTCATTTGTGATAGACACTTTTAAAATCGTGTAAAGACCAGATGACTGACAATACTTACAATGTGGTGTCTGGGAGGGAAAACAGCAAAGACCAAAACAAGCAAGGCCTAATTAGGCCTTTTTTTGCAGTAGGAATTAATGTTTTTAAATAATAATGTACAATGAATGTGTGTGATTTTAGTATATCTCAGTGATTGTCTTTATTTTCTTGAATTTTTCTTTCCAATTCTAATGGAAAAGGCCACAAAATTGCCAGTGCAAGAGAAGACCAAAATTCATCTTTTTTCCTAATAGGAAATCTCTTTTTGGAGGAAGGAAGCTGCCTGGCTGAGGCAAATATTTTATTGGAATTGTGTGGAATGCAGAATTCAGAATGATCATTTTCTAGACTTCTGAGTAGTATCTCTCCTCTGCAGCCACAGCTTGGGAAGGGTTTTATTTACACCACAGGAGTTCTTTGGAAAATTATAAGTTGCAAGAATTCACAGTTCACAATATATGAAAAATGTTTTCCATCAGATGTGATGATAATTAGCTATTTTTCTAATACATGTTAGTTATTTCATGTAGTAAACTGCTAGTCAGCTGGGAATAGTAACAATAGTAGTTATCTGCAATTTCTTTAGATAGTTGCGAACGAGCTAGGAAAATGCTTTTAATTGATGCTTAAAGATTTCAAACTTTATATCAGGAGCTATTTTCCCCCCTTTTTTTTTTCTTCCAAAGGCAATAAACTCTCTGGTTAATTATTAGCCTAATATATAATTAAATAAACCATTGTAAAAATAAATATTTATTACTTCAGTGAAAATCAGATTTAAAATTTACATAACTATAATGACTAGGACAGTATTTGGGTTAATTAAACAAAAATGACCCTGTATATCAGAGGTTAATGGAGTTACTCTCATTTGCACTATGTCTCTCTGGTTCATGAGGATCTCATCCTGTAACTTGCCAGATTTCAAAGATGTGTTTCTCTCAGGGTGGAGTTACCTTTAAGCTTTCTCTGATGCTTGGATTTGCCCTAATAAATCCCATCCCTACCAAGGTGATCTCTGCCTATGTCTCCCTGAGCTACTTCACCCCAAGGTCACAGATGGGTCAGGGAGTTGCTACATTTGGAGATGAGGCACAGGACTGCATGTACACTTGTTTTGACCCATGATGGTCATTATTGTGTTCAAATACATCTACAGTATAACTATACATTTGCAAATGGAATTTTATAAGCAGGGAATGATTTCTGTAAGATTCCTGCTCTTAAACGAATATTTGTGCAACCAAACTTGGAAATAGACTGTAATGTAGTTTTAAAATTCTCTCTGATTCTGGAAGTTTTAATTGCCTGGAAAACAGAATGAAACAGAGCTTCCCTAAAAAAATACATAAGGCTTGTTCTGTCTCAGATGAATATTCCTAAGTGAACCAATTTACATTAAGAAGTGATTTGGGTGGCAGGGTGATTTGGGGAGAAGGACAGAAGAAAGTGGAGATATTCAGCACTTTTACCATTCTATTTTATGCTGGCAGTTTTGAGTCTGTGATGTGCCAATTCTGAAACAGACAATGTCAACAATACCTTCCTCTTTTCAAAGTGATCCTGTTTTAGGCACATGATGTGTAAAATCCCCAATACCTATTAATAAACCTTTTCTTTTAAGTAATCAAAAAAGTCAGTTGCAGCCTTAAAAGCCAGGCAAAAAGAAAATAAAATGACCGCTAAACCCATTTTTAAACAAATTAAGTACAGGGATGAGTGGTAATATTCTCACTGGAATATTGCAGGCTTATCATATTGATGCTACTACAGCTGATGATTTTCTTTCTCTGATGTTAAATGAGGTGAAAACCTGCTGTTGCCTCAGCCAACAACAGCTAGCTACTTCCAGTGGTTTACCCAGGAGTGCAGAGGCTTGGGCATTTTTTCTGTACTAAAGAATACACTTCTAATAGTGGTAACTACTTTGGACAATATCCATGCTTTTAGTTTGTACTGCTTGCAGCAGTAGGCATTGCGTGGAACATATCTTTTGGTGTGATGAGTGTCAGACATCTAATGTGTCAGTGTCTGGGGATCCCGTGGAGCAAAGATGCATATTGATATGTATATGCACACATTCTCACTTTGCAGGTTTGGAACCAGACCATGGGTGTTCTACTTTCAGATTGTGTATCTTACTAGTAAAATAGAAAATAATATTTTCTTGCCTTTTGCTTCTCTGAAATAAATTGAAAAGTAAAACTTTCTTTTTTTTTTCAAAATGGGTGTTAGACAAAGGCTTGAGAGCCAAATTTACCCCTAATGGGTTTGTACAACTTGAAAATATTACCAAAAAGAATGTATGAACAGGATTTCATTGGCAGCTTGTTCTTGGTTGAGTTCCTACTCATTCGAGGGCCTTAGATGACAGTTGGCTTTGGTGTGCTTTGTTATCCATGGAAAGATAGTTTGAAATCTCTAGTTCAGAGTCTAATTAAGCAAGCTACAAATTTAGTTTCAAAGCAGTTAACCTTCACTGACTCTCCATGTCACTTACAGTGTGAAAGTAAGAGCAGTATTTCCACTATGACATTTTTAAAAGGGACTTAATTAAGGATCAACTCCAGAACCATTCTTGCCAGAAGTACTCTCATTATCTTCATTGGTATTTTCTTTTTGAGTAAGGACAGCTCATACAAACAAGACTTACAGGACCAGGCTAATGGCTATAACTGTTGTGGAACAAATCACAGGCTTTACTATGTACCTATACGTTAACTTCACAGGTAATAAATGTAATAGTCTATTAATCCTTACCTATTTTTATCTTGTAAAGGAGATGACAAAGTGATCAAACCTTCAATGAACTGTCTCCTAAATAGTCTAAACCCTTACTGAGGCTCAAAACAAGATGTATTGCTCTTGTGAATATTCAAACATTTATGCATACTGAAATTCTAACAAGTGCACCAGAAATAAACAGCTGAGGAAACTGTTCCATCTGAAAGCACCAAGGGTTAAAAAGCTCTCCAGAAAACCTCTGCCTTATGCTCAGTAATGTCTTATGAATGTTTATGTACTCTTATTTTGGAAATGTCTTCAGCTCTGGCCCTTGTGAACTCAAACATGAAGGATATGATTCTTCACAAAACGTGAAAGGTTTTCTCCTCTGAATCGCTCACTGGATGCTGTAGACCATGAAATAGCTTTGATGGTTGGTTATTCTGTGAATATGGATTTACCACCCACATTCAGGAAGAAGACAACCTGGAGCACAAAATCTTTGAAGGAAGTTTAAGTGGAGGAGAGAAGAGTGGTAGGAAGGAATAGCTCCTACACTGAACTGCGTGATTCTCACCTGCCAGAGCAACTCGTGTCATTTTTGAGATAAATTGAAACCTCCCTGGTATTGTCCTAATTTACATCAATCTCTAACTAGGTTGCCGTGACACACAGTTACGACTGCTTGATATATTCTCAACCTTTCAATGCCTCCCTCTCATATCTCCCTACTTTGTTTCCTGTGCCAGAGCTCCCTGCCCCCTTCATTATTTGTGATACTGCTGTCTCTGGAGAAATTCTGTGGAAAATTTAACATAAATTATCTGAGTATTTGAGTTAAACAAAAGAAAAAAAATATATTCAATTATAGAGGAGGATTATATTTGACTTTTACTACATGCAATTTCATCCCAAAATAATGATATTGTGAGGGATAGTCCAGGATATCCAGAGGACTCATTTTGGCACTCCCTTTTTCACCTTTGGTGAACTCAGCATCTCTTCTGCATCCAAGTCTCCATGAGTCATCTTGGAAACCACTGAAGGACATGTTCTTGGCTTACTCTACTCACAGTGAGTTCTCCCTGTCCTCTCCCCCTCCTGCCCTCAGATACCTTTTACTGGCACAAGAACGGCAGGGCAGGACCTCTGCAGCTCATAATGATACTTCTGGGACAGGCAGAGTTCTTCAAAGCAATTATTATACTGAGGTGTTGACACCTGCTTCACAGACATATCTGGTTGTTCATTCCTGGCCACATGAGATCAAAAGCTGTAAATACATAATTGCTAAGTTTACAAATTAATGTAAATGACTAAAGTGTTTGTTTGAACAAGCAATTTTATTCTGTAGTGTTGATGTTTGCCTTGTTTTGTTCATGACTTAACTGAATCCTATAAGAACCCGTAGCTAAGTCAGGATAAAAATTATTGTGCTGTTTTGATTTCATAAGTTATCTTCTCATTTTAACATTCAGTACTGTCTGGGAGGTGAGATCTTGGAGAGGAGGGTTAGACTTTAAAAGAAAATGAAACTAAGTGGGAAAAGTGTAACTTTTCTGTTCTACTGCTATCTTTTAAATTGGTTCTGCTGCTACTCACATGGCCTAGTATAGAGCTCCAGCTTCAGCTGGAAATAGTGCTGTTCTTTCTGCTTCAGAGTTTAGTTTTTTTAATCTAATTTCCTTCATTTTCCTAATTTCCTCTGAACCCAGGACAGCACAACAATTTATGTGATGGCATTATTCCCTTTTTGTTAAAATCTTTCTTATACTTACTATTTTACTGATAATTTTCAACTAAAGTTGGTACATGTGTAGCTGTCTCAAAGATAAGCATGTTCTTATTTACTTGGTGAGCATCAGCAGCTGGAAATGCAATAGTGACCAAAATTGTTCCTGCACAGAAAAGGCAGTGACCAGTGCACACCAATTGTATACGTTGCTTAGTAGCAGCCCATTGGTAAATTGACATGCACATGATGATCACCCAATATGTATAATTCAAATTCATTTCAATAGGTATTGATGGCACATGTAGGACTTTGAGAAAAGAAGTGATGTAGGAAGAAGCCAGGAGTACAATACTGAGTAGATTGTGGGCACAGCAATAACACATATCTAGAGTAGAATGGGAAAACAGACGTGGGATAGTAATGTCTAGAAACCCAGGTTGCATGAAGAATGGTTTTCTTGGAACAACTTGTCTTTCATACCTGTATTTTGGGAAATTTTTTGCCTTTGAAGCCAAATATAAGGAACTTATAGACTGGCTTGTATGGAAAATTCAACAGAGAATTTTGATAGTAAAGAAGGAGCATATGGAATCCCCGAAGTCAGACTCCTTGCCTGTTTTTCAAAATGACTGTGGTGTTGCAAAGCCATATATGATTTTCCATGGGTGAAGTTTTATTTTGAAAAGGCAGGTTTTTTCCTTTGGGTAAAATTACCAGAGGGGAAAACTGAGCAGTAGATCCCATGTTGTACAGAAAAGAAGATGACTTAAATCCATGTTGACCTTATAATTAATATGATCTCTGCTAAACTCAAATTTGTCTGGTGTGCAGTCATATAGGCTGATCATTTATTTATCCATTCACTCAACTCCCTAACTCTTCACCAGCACAGAAGAAAACAATCTTACCTCCTATCTAAAGTATTTAAAAAATATGAACCTCTCTATTCAGTCAGTTACTAAGGATCACATTTTAAAAAATATTTGGTTTCTTCAATATAAGCATAGGATTACTTAATCAGAAACTCCATCTATTTATCCGCTTATTCAAGTGTCTAAAGTACTTTCACAGTCCATTCTTGAAGCCCTACACACCTCGAGAATCTGTAAGGGTTCTTTAGTAGTAGTTAACTGACAAGTTGCAACAATATTTCAAACCACAAGTTGTTTGCATCTTTCCAGTCATTATGATGATGATATGCCAAATCATCTTGTTCTCCTTGAATATGTGTATTGGGATCAAGAAATCTATATTAAAATTATTATTACAGCCAATCTAAGGAATAAAATATTTTTGTAGCTTTTTTTTTTAATTCCCTGGACTCATCACAATTCTGCTTGCACTATTGAACCTGCATTCATACATAACTCTGTAAGTAGCTTCTGAAAGCTAGTTTTCTACTTTACTTTAACTTCCAGGACCAAATATAGGAGCATATACTATTTTCCTTTTCTAGCATAGGAGTTGATTTTCAGTAAGAATGTTTAACCAAGTAGATGTTTCCTCTGACTCTTAATGGTAAGGAATAATTAAGAAGCCTGAAATGGAAACTAAATGTGGATTTCTAAAGCTGGTCTTACAAATCTTAAGCTTCTGCAAAATTTTGTGCAAGTATTTTGTATTTTTCAGTGAATTATCTAAGAGCGATGCTTATCATAATGAATGCTTAAATATCTTTGATCTTTCCCCAGGCTTCTCCATGTAATTCTTTGCTAGCGAATGAAATTAGTTAGTGACATCATCTCATTGGGTGAATCATCTCACTTAATCTGATGTCCTTTAATCTGCCTTGCACTTGCTCACATACTGTAGGTTTTTAGTGTGCTATAGAAAGAAATTGAACTTAATATTTACTTTAAACATGATACTGTATATTCAAGAATGCCCTTTCTTTGTGTTTTTATATAGCTTCATCATACACAACAAAGATACTTTCTTCAATAACGCCACGAGAAGTAGAATTGTTCACCATATCTTACAAAGAGTGAAATATGAAGAAGGGAAAAACAAAATTGGTAAGTTCTGAGCAATTTGCTTTTAAATGGGTGCTGGGTCACACACACACAAAAAAAAAAAAAGAGGAGACATCTACCTGGGCTTGTAACAGACTCTTTCGCTTCCCTTTTAATCACCTCAGTTTTGTGCTGCCTACATCTCACCCACTGCTGTTGTAGGGGCTTTGCCTGGAAGACTTGATCATTTCCCTGTAGTATCAGGCTGCTTTCACAGGCACACCTGTCATCACATTGGATTTATCACCTCTGAAAGGAAAGAGACTGACTGAAGCAAGCAAGGACCCTGGGCAAGCAGATAAACCTGTGCAGAAAAGCTTTTACTCCTTCATAAAAATATATTTGGAAGGATGGTAAGATTTGCGCTGCTGTGCATCTCAGGCTATAGGGCTTCTCCCTGGATATGTGTCAATCCCTAAGGGGGATGGAAAGTTCTGTATCTGTGTAGATGCTGAAAAGGGAGTTGGACAATGATGTCCTCGGTGCAAAGGATGCCATGCATAACTATGGTATTGGGTGGAGTGGACCTTTGGAGTGGCATGTATGCAGATCCAGGTGAGTAGGCAGTGACAGAGAGGGTTTGAAGTTCAAAGCAGTGGCTGCCTTCTGTTTTGTGCTACAGAACACATACTGCTTGTGTACCTGGGACATCGCAAATAGAGGGATAATCCCCATAAACTCCACAACCTATTTCATTTCCCTGCTGTTTAAACTCTGTCCTTCCTCAAGAGGTAGGGAAATATCCCCGAACTCCACTTGTTTCTTCTTCAGCTCCTGGGATGAGGGCAGCAATAGCTCAGAGCAGTGAGTGGAGAGAAGAAAGGGAAGAATTCATATAGTGTGTGCAGCCATTGCATTTAGTGCACACACTTGCAGTCCCTGCCTGCCTGAAGATCCCAACCTCTCTCACATACATACTACTTGTGTTGTACCTGCCATGAGCACAGCCTTGCATCGATCACTGGGCAGAGCAAAGCACCACTCATCTATACAGGTTTTGCTTTTCTGCCAGATGTTTCAGAAGAATATTCTGCTAAGCAGGTATTAATGCAATCACTGGAAGTGCCATTTATGTTGAATTGAATCTTCTCATTGCTGCATTCTTGCTGCTTTCCTTTCCCTGTGAATTAGGCAAGGAATAGAGATTCCCAGGTTGATGGTGTTCAAATGCCTTCAGTTTACTAGTGCCAGTATTTGGGTTTGCTTTGCCTGATAGTTGTTCAGTCCTGTTTTGGTGACTTTCCAAATGAAAGGTGCCTGCATCTCAACAGTCATTCGTTATTTCTGTCAAGGTTCTCATTAAAGAGAGACAAGGCCCGACTGAGTGGGATGTATGGTTACATTTTTGTGCCAAATAATAATACTTTTTGTTCAGGTTCAAGTATATTTTTCTGCTCTTTACTACTGCAGCCTGTCTTGTTCCTGTTCTTAGTCCAGCATCTTTCATAAGACATAAACTGAACATACTCTGCAACTCTGTTATCATATGGAAATGAAGAGTTTGAGTTGCCTTACTGTCCTGCAGTTCAAAAATGTAAAGATCTTCCATGAAGTTTTCAGCTCCCAAGAAGTATTGACTTTCATCTAAATAGTTTCCCTAGACCATAATTTATGGGATCAAATTTCAATCCTGATGTGAGGTTCCTAATTTCATTGAAGTTATGATAAAGATGGATTTGGCAAATGAATCTTTAAAACTCTGACATAATAAATGATAGATTATGATTAATACTTGAACAAGTCTTTGCTCACATTATATTTTAGTTCATCAAAACCTATGAAAGATCAATTTTTTACATGCATCTTTTGCTGCCAAGGGACATCAGACTTTATTTAGCCACCTTATGGAACTGTGTTTTGCTTTTAACTTCGCAGTTTTTCTAATCCTATTGGTAAATAATTGGATATTTTTGATTCTTAGGTCTGAATCGATTGCTCAGTAATGGCTCCTATGAAGCTGCATTTCCTCTTCATGAGGTATGTTATGTTTCTGATATTTATTCCTTTTTGAACAGAGATTTCCCACAAAATTAATTCTTAATTGCTTAATCATTTATTCTCAATCATATTAATGTTATTTACTCTCTCTTGCATTTTGTGTCTGTTTCTCACAACCATCCTATTTAGTAATGATTTTTTCTTGGAAAAAAAATTGCTTGATTTCTTGTAGAAAGAGATGAGTAGGAAGATTTTTTTCTGGATCCATTCTGAATAAAGTATTTGGGTTTGATAAAGCCATATGTTTTCCGAGGGGAAAATATCATGCTGTGGTTTTCTTTTTGGTCTTCTCCATTTTTTAGCCTTTGTCTTGAACAGCATTTATCATAAATTTCTTAAGAATAGTCTCAAATCCTACTGAAGACAGAAGAAATTGTTTTCTAATGTCATACCTTTCGTACACAAATATGGCGTACATGTAAATTGTGTTATCCATACCACTGGTAAGAAAGATTTCTTAGATATTCTTTTTTGGATGCTGCTGTTCATTAATGTCCAGATTTGTATTCTAGGGAAGTTACAGAAGTAAGAATTCAATAAGAACACACGGGGCAGAAAACCACAGGCACCTACTCTACGAGTGCTGGGCTTCCTGGGGAGTCTGGTATAAATACCAACCGCTGGACCTTGTGAGGTATGACTTTCCTGCTTTTAGTATGTCACAGGATAGGTTGAAATCAACATTTCTTGTTTGTGAAAGGGCTGTTGAGCCAGTATCTGGGGTTTGGATTGATTTGGGTTATGAACAGAAATGATTGGGCACCTGGAAGGTTTTTTAAGTGTGAGAATAATTGATAACAAAATGAGCAAGGTTAGACACACGATTGTGCCGACCTTGGTAGCAGCCTTCTTGAGTAGCTTGGTTTTGATGTTTAAGGTTTCTAAGATGCTTTAGCTTTTCGTCAGACAGTGACATCCACAGATTTTTCCATAGGTATTTTACTAAAAAAAAAAAAAGCAACCAAATAGCAGACCCTCTAGCTGAGGTCATGGGTGTCACGTGGTGGTTCAGAGCAGGTGTTTGCTCAAAGAAGAGAGGTGGAGCTGTGAGGCTCCCTGAGCATTCACAGCAGTGTAAGCCTCAGTAGCCATTGAGCTCCGCAGGGTTCAAGGCTGCCGCCCCAGCCCAGCCTGATGTTTGCTGCCAGAAGCGCACTTGTGTCTGCAGTGACATCACTGAAGGAGAGAAGACAGGAAAGGAGGGGAATGCCTTTTTCTTCTCACTTCATACATACTAGATCTCTCCTGTTTCCTTAGCTTCTGCCAAATCTTTCCTGTCTACTGCCACTTTCAGCAGCTCACGTGTCAAGTGAGCTGGAGAGTTTTCCTTGAAGAGCTGACACCACCAACAAGACCTGCTGCTCATTTCACTCACAAGTGTCTCAGTATGCATACTTTAAACAGAAGCTTTTTTAATACCAGTTCTGCAGCAGGAGCAGCATTTTTTCCCAACAGCAACAGCTACATGGAGTGTGTTTGAAGGGAATAGTGTTGTCGTCTATCCAAAAGGAGTGGTCGGATCTTAATTTTTCTACTGACATCTGGACAGAACTTAAAGCTGCTAGCAGACATTCCTCTTAACTATATGCTTTAGCAAGGCTAAGGAATAAATTACATGTAGACAATATAATTATCTCACTAATAGATACAGTATTTCCACCTCAAAGCCAAGTCACCATAATTGTGAGCTTATACTTTAGTGCTGTTTAATTTTTTTTCTTTAGCTGTTAAAATGAGGCCTAACATCTCCAGTGGTGTCAATCTGGTGCCTCCTTGATTTCACTTAATCTCATCATCTCGCTGTTATGGAGATAGTAGTCGCTAGAAATAAATGAGCAAAAGTCATCTGAGGGGAATTGCATGATTCTGCTTTCACTCTGCTTTGAAACACATGGCAGTGCAAAGTTGCAGACTTGGCAAAATTGCAAAGGCACACTTATTAATCAACAGTTGTGGTAGTGTGATTTTAATTGCACTTCTGTTAGCATTTAGTATCCATAGTTACTTTTCAGGAATAATTTAAGATCCTTAGAACTGACAGCAATTGGAGAGAGGCAGGACTCGCTATATTTTTATGCTCTGAGACAACATACATCAATGGAAAGAGTTGCAGTGATTCCTGGGGGCTTCAGATCACCTTCACACTTCCGTGGATAGCTGCTCCCCTCTAGGTTGTGCACAAATTGCTGCTGCTACTGCTACTCGTGCATGTATTATACAGGACAAAAAGGGAGGGACAAAATTGTATTTATAAAGTGATTGAAAGCTACCTAAATGAACCGGGGTAACTAACATTTTGCTCCATGTTTACATTAAAAGATTTGATAGCAAGCTGACAACACCCTTTCGGTCTCCTGACAAGCCTTCCTCCCTAGCCCATTGCTCATGAGAGCTTCATGTGTGCAGAACACCTGTTGGAAAGCTCTAGCTCCCTCATAACTTGTTTCTGTGATGTAAAAAGCTCTGTATGTTCTGACCTGCAAAGGATTAATGAAGATCCATCTATATTCTAGCGCCACGGCTTCCTTCCATGCATCTTGGAAGCAAAAGATTATATAACGAATGTTGATAAGTACGTTGTTAAAATATGAGAATATGAGAGATGAATTACTCTATTAGGGGCTGGTGGGGGTATCCACAGCCAGCTGTGGATGAAATTTTCTGTGGGAGAACTATCAAAGACAAAACTTTTTTTTCTATTCTTTTTAATAATCTGGAAAATTGGATGGCAATAAGTTAGCAAAGTCAACAAAACTGCAAACATTCTGAATGTTGGAAATTTCAGAGAGGCATTTGATGAACAGAGTGGTAACAGGTGAACTTTAAGTACAGTGATTCACAGTGATGCACCCTATAACAAACGTCTTCATGTATATTACGAAGTGCTGGGTAAAATGCCAGGTAAGAGAATCACAGAATCACAGAATGTCAGGAGTTGGAAGGGACCTCGAAATATCATCCAGTCCAACCCCCCTGCCTGAGCAGGATCACCTTGATTAAATCAGTTAGGAATGTGTCCAGATTAGTCTTGAATGTCTCCAGAGAAGGAGACTCCACAACCTCTCTGGGCAGCCTGTTCCAGTGATCTGTCACACTCACAGTGAAAAAGTTCCTCCTTATGTAAGATGGAACTTTCTATACTCCATCTTAGAACCATTTCCCCTTGTTCTATCACTAACCAAGACTGAGAAGAGCCTGGCTCCATCCTCCTGACACTCACCCTTTACAGATTTATAAACATTAAAGAGGTCATCCTTCATCTCCTCCAAGCTAAAGAGACCCAGTTCCCTCTGTCTGTCCTCATAAACTGTGAACTGCCACCACTGTGGAAAACTATATGAAATTTCTGTTATATATATATATGTATATGTATATATATTGACAGCGAAGAAACAAAGAGCTTGTTCTTTGTATTTGTTGCAACTTGAAGGGAAGGAGTGGAAGAGGTGTCTCTAAATCATCTTCATCTCCTGAGAGTTGTGATGGTGCAGGCTAACCCAGTTATGGACGAGAATAAATGTGGAACTGCTCTGCAAATGGCACCTAGGTTGGTCTCCAAAGACCTTGTTACTGCCATAGTTTGTTTCTATAGCACTCAACCAAGTGTTATCTGAGCAGAGACTTACAGAAAAAATATGCTAACTATGGGGCCAGAAGAAATGAAATATTAACTTGATCCTGATGCAGATAAGATTAGTAAAGCCTATGGAATACCAATGGTGAAGCAAAGGGCAATAGTGAAAGTTCAAGGCTGATGGTCCATATTTAAACCAATATGTATCAACATTACCTCAACAACCTGAACTTATTTTTTAAAACCTGGCTCACCTACAGCCTCAAGTACCTTTTGCTTACTTTACAGAGATTTGGGTTTCTCCCCATCATGTCCATTCTTCTTGATGTACACATGCTAAACCTTACTTAGGTCTTTTTCTAAGATGATGCTCTTTGATCTCTACATCAAAAAAAAAGAGAGTACTATGATTTGCATCATTACATGGAAAGGCTGAAAGGATAGGAGATGAAGTTGTTAGCTAGGTGTATGAAACAAGGAAGCATTCATCCTTGAATGTAGAGAATGAAATAAAAAAAAAAAACAACTTGATGAATGTTAAATTTACTTCACTATTTTGAACTATGTACATGGAGAAAAATAGGTCATAAAAATTCAGTCGAAATAAGCTCAAAATGTGAGCTTGCCTTTTTAGTGGAGCAGGCACAGCTTGACATCCTAGGTATCGGTAAAATAATTAGGCCAAAGGGTTCACTAACACTCGTTAAGTCACGTCTAAAAAAGCACTATCCAGTGTGTCTTTTTACAGCCAGACCTGTTGCCCTTGTCAGAGCTGAGCTCATTATCGTTACCTTACCACCTCTTTAGCCTGTGAATTTGAGTCACTGTTGAATGACAGAAGAAGAAAAACAGCATGACAATATTTGGCTTCTCATACAGAGCTGGTAAACTCATGTGATAATCATCAGTGTAGGTCAGTATCATTCAGCAAAGCGTGAGCTCAGCCCAGACAGATATTGCTCATGCTGCAATTTTTTTACATCCATTTAAAAACTGATGATTTTGTCCATTCCAGACAAGTGTTTCTTTCTCTTCTCTGCTGCCTCCAGCCCTGGAGCCCATCATGGGTCTTTTCCTTCTCACTGCAAATGTTTGACCAAAGATGTTTTCTCATATTATAGAGGAGCCAACAGTGCTGACTCACTGCATTCTTTGTCTCTGGACAGATCAGAAGTTGCATCATTAGTGTAGAAGTGGGTTTTCATCAGCATCTATTCTCAAATTCAGTTGATATGCAAGTTTAAGTTGTCTTCAAAGTCTCTGAAGTGCAGGAATATAATCTTGCCTCATTCTTTAAATCTGATCTTGCAAATAATCTCCTAAAATTTTCACTGTAATCATGATCATTGCATATTGATTTGAAAAGCATCCTAATCGTATCTGCACCTACTGTGTGTAAGACCATCAAACACAGGACAGTGCACGAGCCTGCTCTTATGCTGATGAGTTCAGCAGGGTTTTTCATGTGCCTGATGTATTCTTTAACACATAAATAAAGGTTAAATAATTTCTTAGAAATAATGTGGGCCCAAATAATTTTTGCTGTTATATCCATTTTAAGGATGAAACTGATTACAGTGCAATTATTTGGGAAGTACAAAGGCAAAAGTACACAGCCTAAGGCAAATTTTGAAATTAATTTTTTAAGTTGAGGCCTGTTGTGACAGGACAAGGGGTAATGGTTTCAAAATAGAGGGAGGGAGATTTAGATTGGATATTAGAAAAAAGTTCTTTACTGTAAGAGTGGTGGAGCACTGGAACAGGTTGCCCAGGGAGGTGGTGGATGCCCCATCCATGGAGATGTTCAAGGACAGGTTGGATGAGGCCCTGAACAACCTGATCTAGTTGGAGGTGTCCCTGCGTCTTGCAGGGGGCTTGGACTAGATGACCTCTGGGAGTCCCTTCCAACTCTAGCCATTCTATGCTTCTAAGCTCATTCATGAGGCAGATCACTCTGGATTCAGAAGCCTAGTTGCAAGCTTTTTCTTCAGGAAAATCTAACCCTGCTTTCTAATCTACTCTTCAGATATGCTAGAAATACTTATTTTTTTTTCTACCAAGCAAGTTGTATTGTTTATTGTGTTTTAAAACAGACGGTACTTTGGTGAGAAAATCGGGCTGTACTTTGCCTGGTTAGGCTGGTACACCGGGATGCTCTTCCCAGCTGCCTTCATTGGATTATTTGTCTTTTTGTATGGAGTCACCACTTTGAACCACTGCCAAGTCAGGTAACGTGGGCACTTTTATAATGGAAATTAGAGCTGTGGGTTATTATAGATAAAGTAAGAGTTCTTTCTATGAATGGTTAATTATTTCAACTATAACTGTTGAATGACTACTCAGAAAGAGACTGCTTCGTTCTCATAAGGTACCCAATATTGAGCTTCCCTTGTTTTGTGTTCCTGAATATGGATTTAAGGCAGTGTTTCTTGTCCAGCTGCAGTTGCTGATGGTGCTGGGAACTCATCATGAGGTAGGGAAAAAGTAGAGCTCCTTCATTACTGTTGTAACTGGCCAGCAGAAGAGTAGGAAATTTTCACTTTCTTCAAGGCCTTTCCCAAAGATCCAACACAGGAAGGCTTTCTTCAGATGAAGAACCCCCTGGACCTTCTGCTGAGTTCTTGTATGCATAAGACAAGTCACAAGAATAAGTCAAATTTAACTTTATCTGCAATCATCCTCACCCTCCTCCTACCAAAGGTCACTTAGGACTCAAGTTGAAGCTGGAAATGGTAAAGCAATACTGCTGAGCTGGCCCTGAAGGACTGTCCTCTGCAGTTATAACTGTAAACTGAAGTCTTAGACAGTCAACAAATATTAATTATGTACATGTAATATGGAACATCTTGATGGCAATTACAAAACCAATATTGTTCAATAAGTAATTGAATATTAGCGATATTAAAAAAAATCTTACCAATCCACTTTATGATTGATTATTGTGCATCCAAATACTAATTCTAATCTTTCTATTTTTCCAGTAAAGAAGTCTGCCAAGCTACAGATATCATAATGTGTCCTATATGTGATAAATACTGTCCCTTCATGAGGTTGTCAGACAGCTGCGTTTACGCCAAGGTATGTTTTAAGCAATGAAAATAGAAATGCATTCCTGGTAGAAGCATTAATTTCGCTTTTTGCTTTAGTTAGTTGCACTAGTGAGTTGGCTAGACAAAAATCTTGAAAGGACAGACCAAGCTCAGCCAAGATTAACATTCATTGTCTTCTACCAATACTTAGTTTGGTTTGTAAAACACTTCAATGCAATTTGCACTCAGAGATTCAGCAGTCCCAGAGGTTGTGTCTTAGATGCATGTGCTATGGCGTCCTTTGCATCAACCTTTATCTTATGATCCATACTTTGTATGTGGCTCCATAAAACAAATGCTTTGGGTCTGAAATGGTGCCCACACAGCAGTCAGTCCTGCAGCAGACTGGCAAATGGTCCTGTCAATTGACAGGGGCATTTCACATGTCAATGGAAAGATCCTCAAGATTGTCAGGACAGCTGCTCTCATGATCATATTAAATAGAAAACAAAGCCTTGTCATCGGAAAGTGATCACATTATTAACATATCCCTCAGGTAACTCACCTTTTTGACAATGGAGCTACTGTCTTTTTTGCTGTTTTCATGGCAGTGTGGGGTAAGTCTTTGTTTTGATACTAAATAATCTTTTTTCTTTAATATTGTGTTGCAACATAGGCCTTTAATTTCCAGAACTTTTTTCATTGAGAAAACAATACAGGTGGGATTCTTTTGTCTTCAGAAAAAGGAAGATAGAAGCGGTTAAAATCAGGTTTTTATTTATAATTTTAATTAAAATAAAAACATGAATACAGTGTGTAGTGTCTGTGTAGATATATATTTGGGGGGATGTAATTGGTATTCAATATGTTGGCACTGAGATCTTTTCACTGTTACTCTTTAGGGCAGCTCAGTCTAGAATATGTAGTAAAATGAATTAATATATTGTTTTCATCACCTTTCAGAAAGGTAGTAAAGCTTAAATGCACGTAAGCTGGTTGTAATTAAAGCATACTCTGATGATAAATGGAAGATTTAGTAGAAAGACAAATTGATCTGAGAGTGGTCTAACAGTTGCCATGGAGGCTGAATTTTGCCCATAGGACGGTTCTATTTCTGGCTCAACCATTTTTCTCTCTGTGGTCTTGTAGGCAGGATTGAGGGAAAGAGGAAACAATTCTTTCTGGCAGCGCAAAAAGTCTTTCAAACATGCCCTGAGCATGCCCAGGCTCCTAGCACCTACCTTGCCATTCTGAGAGAAGGTTGACACCTTTAGAAAATGGTTCAATAAGGTGCCTCAGAAATGGCATCCATCTCGCAGCTCCAGGTGCTTGAGCTATCCTGATTTAACCGTTGTTTCCTGTGCTTACTCACACATCTCAACTCCTTTGGAAAGGTGTCCAAATAATTCCTGTAATGTCCATTTTAAACTCTAAACCTCTTTTCTGATCTGCAAGAGATATCCAGGAGGCAACATCAGAGCCATCAGGACAACATAGATTAGTCTACTTTTCTGTTTTGATTCCTTCCTCCAAAACTGTTAACTTAGGTAACTAGGTAAATCAAGTTGTATACCAATTAAGCCTATTCATACCATTTCACATAAAATTGATGTTAATAAAATATCACAAATTGCATTAAGTAAAAATCCTCAGATCATATAGATTTTATTTTTCTCCTTAGTATTTCAGCTTTGTTGTAGAGCTACATTGCAGAAGAGAATCACCATAAAAATCTAAGCCTTAAAGTTTTCTTTAGGATTTTTTTACTCAGTTTTAGGCAATGCCCATCTATGTATCTCCAGCACCTAAGCCTACAGGGAGCGAAGAAAATATATAATAAATGCTGCTCTCTGTTTGATTTTTCTGGTGGGGAAGTGACTGTAGGACAGCAGCTGGGTGAATGGGAGTTTCCCCCACCACTTTTGTTGACTTGTACTGTGCTTATGAGCTTGCCGCCAAGAAGGACATAGGGGCAGCAACAGAAAGGAGGTTGTGAGTGTAGGGTAGTGGCTCCACCTAAACTGTCATTTCTTAAATGTGACTTTGCCAAGACAGTAGTAAGATTGTAGGGATATATCCCATAAACTTAGGGCTAAAACAGCATGGGACAAGGAAAGTCATGCTTCCCAGGGATTTTGTGGTACTGTATTTATGGGTTGGCTTTCTGCATGTCTTAAATGGATTTTCAGTCTGCAGTAGGCCTATTGGCAGCTGCAGGCATTACCATCATCTGAGTAAATCATAAGGGAAGAGAAGAAATAGTGATAGCAGTTTGAATGTGGAAATGTTTTTCTGTCAGCATGAAACGACTGGCAAGTGCATGAAAAATTGGCTGTGAAAAGTTCAGCCTTCTAGGTGATCCAGTTTGACAGACACTAGCACATAAAATAATGATGGCACTGCTTTAAAAAAAAAAGAGAGAAAAAACCCAACACCACCAAAAAAGGCAGCTAGAATTGTGTTACCTCTTTAGCCTAGCTTAGCCACTGTCTTATCATCTAAAGTACCTTCTTCACTGTCTTTAGATCCATTAGTGAACTCCCATCTTGAGGAAAAAGCCTCAGCCAATTGCTTAGGGTTTTCCAAACCAGGAGTGGTCAGGTTGGGTTTTCCATTAAGAGGTCATCTATATGGTGTTTTCTTCTTGCTCTAAAGGCATCTTTAATTGATGGGAAAAAAGTGGGTTTCTCACTTTTAAAATAGAAACAAAATGTTTCTCCAAATTATGAGCAAATTACTGGGGTCAGGCTAGGAATGACAAATATCAGTATGGACTGCTTGATTTCTGGACTAGCAGCAAGCTGGCTGTAGAGCTCTGAAAGACAGGAACCCGTCTTTCATAATGTTTCATTGTAGGATAAGTGGGTCCCATCAAAGTAAGGTTTGAATTGCCAAGTGCACCAGAAGATACTAGAATAGAAACGCACTTTTCTTCAAAACATATATTGACCCTACACCTCACTTACTGTATTCCTCTCTGGTTTAAGCAAAGTTTTATGTCAGAAGTAAAAGTAATTGATATAACAGGAAAAAAAAACATGAGACTTACTAAGTATCTCCGAAAGACTTAAGGCAACCTCCATTTTAAACTGATGTACTAAAGGACAAAAGATTCACTGGTAGTTTGTATAGACTTTTCTGTATTGGAGCTTCTGCTGAAAGGAAAATCCCTTTCAAAAGAATTGAAGCTTCAAATCCATACATTTTATAGGAAACCCCGTGTCCCTATAAATGCTAATAGTTTTTATTGGTGAACAGACTGTTGTTGATGCTTACTGAGATGTCATAATCTCAGATGCTGGAAAAGAGTTTTTCCTTTTGAGAATGGGAAAATACCATCAAGATTAGACAATGTTCAAAGTTTTCAAAAAGAAGGGAGCAGTAGCATTTTTCGTCTTTCTGTGCTAGAAGGAAACGACTATACTTTGTCCATTGTGTATGCCTTGCGATACGTCGAGCTTGATGAAGAGGTAGGTCCCATTTCTAGGAAAAGCTCTATTTTTACTGTCTGAATTGGATTCTTACCAAAGACAGAAAATGAAAGATGTTCATTCTAAATAAAGGTTGATATATAAAGTGCAGAAAAAAGTCATTCTCAGAAAAAAAATACTCTAGGTAAATTTTATAATCAGTTAGCTCCCGGCACATTGCTCTAAAACTAGATGGAATTGTAGCTTTTGCTTTTCCAGTTGAAGCACTGTGCAAAGACAGTGCAAAGATGTCTCTCTCGAGATGTTTCCTGAAGCTCAGTAGCAAAGTTCTGTAACTGTCCAGCAGAAGGGTCCTGCTATTTACGGCTTCTAATGTTTTGCTAGAGACAAGGTGGGCTGACAGTGGTTTCCCTGTCTCTTGGGTATCTTTTGGGGACTAAGGGACACAAGTCCTTTTGGCAGTTTCTTCTTGTGTCCCTTGAAGCAATTTTTCCTTTGATAAAGGAACTCATTTTAGAATACTTGCTGAAAGGCAAAGTTAGGAGGAGAAAAGAGGCCTGGCATGAAGACTATAACATTTTTCAAGCAATAAGAAATACCACAATAAAACATTTTTTCTAAATATATCAGCTAGTCTAATAAAAGATATTTTCTTACAAACCTTGCCTCTAGCACAAAACATTCATATTGATCTTCTCTCTGAGGAGACAGGTTAAGATGATTCTTAAGCAATATTCCTGCTATATAGAATATATTCCACAAGTCAGGGTGGTTATATTAAAGGATGTTCTGAAATACGATAGGGAGAGGATTTCTGAGAGAAGGTCAGTATTAAGTTATTTGCTGCGAGAGGCCATTTGCATTGCTTGGTAAAATCACAGTCAGTTTCAAAAGCATCTGAAGAAATGGTGTTAAGGCAGCTGTTTGTACAAGTGGATGTTGAGGACTAAGCTGCAAGGTTAAGCTCTAAAGCTGGGCAAGCATAGGATAGAAAAAGCTAACTATAGATCTGGGAGTTAAGGTGTCATGGTTTAACCCCAGCCAACAGAGAAGCACCACACAGCCACTTGCTCACTCTCCCCACCAGTATGGAGGATGGGGCAGAAAATCATAGAATCACAGAATGGTTAGGGCTGGATAGGACCTTAAATATCATCAAGATCCAGCCCCCTGGCATGGGCAGGAAACCAGAAGAGTGAAAATGAGAAAACTTGTGAGTTGAGATAAAGGCAGTTTGTGCATAAGCAAAGCAAACCCAGGAATTACTTCCCCACTTCCCACGGTCAGGCAGGTGTTCAGCCATCCCCAAGAAATCAGAGCTCCAGCACGGATAATGGTGACTTAGGAGGGCAAATACCATCATGCTGAACATGACATCATACAGTATGGACCATCCCTTTAGTCAGTTGGGGTCAGCTGTACCAGCTGTGTCCCCTCCCAACTCCTTGTCCACCCCCAGTCCTCTCACTGGTGAGGCAGAAAAGCCCTTGACCCTTCATAAGTGCTGCTCAGCAATAACGAAAACCTCTTATATTAGCAGTACAGTTTTCAACACAAATCCAAAACACAGCTTCATCCTACATACTATGAAGAAAATTATTTCTAAGCCAACACCAGTGCATAAGGTCAATAAAAAAAAAAAAATCTGAGCAGGAATTTTGGAGAATTCTCAGCATCTGGTTTAAATGTACCAGTTGGAAAATATAAGCACAGTGGTGTCCTGTTGAGCTGTCAAGTCAGAAAAAAATGCTGAAGTGTGATACAGGTTATTAGTGAATATTTGACTAGAAAAGAAGCAAAGAGATTTCAAAATGCAGTACTTTTTAGAAGACCTCAGTAGTACAGTGAATCAATCAAAGATGGTTATTTATAGCACATTTTAAAATATCTACTATGGGAAAAGTGCATACTGACCTGGATAGAGAGAGAAAAGTGTAGCACAGTAAAAGCTACAGCTCCATTTGCACACTGTTTGCTACTTAATGATTTGAAAATAGCTTTCTAAAGAAGCTTCAGGAACTGCACACGCTTCCTCTGACAGGTGCTAAATATATTCAATATGTTATGTATAGATTCCTCACCCCAGGTATGTGAAAAACAAAAAAGTAAAGAAGTACAGTTCAGCACAGAAGTATCTGAGAGGTTCATGCCTTTGAACTTCATACACCCACTCAAGTCCTACTTCCAGCTGCTTTTTGGAATGGAAACTGAGTGGTAGTAATCAATCAGGCTTGTTTCTCCTAGGTCTCCAAAAAGGCCAAGCTACTTGTTTAGCCTGTACAAAATAATTTAATATAAGATGATAGAAGAGATGCAGCTCCACCAGAAGACAAGTGAAGGAATGAACAAAGGGGTAGCTCAGCAGCAGTGGAGGCTTGTTGGGACTTACTGGTTTTGCTGATCCCCACCAGTCACACTGCAGTTATTACAAAAAGTCATTGAAACATTAGGCTCAGGGGGTTGAATGGATTTTGTTTATTAAATTAGATCAAAGCAATTATTACCTGATGCAACATAACTCCAGCTTTCAGGGAAAGGATGATGTGGTATATGAACATGCCTTCAAAACAAATAAATACCTCCTTAAACATGCTTGTGATATCTTACCTTGTCTGCTTGCAGGTTTCATTTTCTAGGCATATCTTAGCTGCATTGACTAATACGTTAAGATGTAAACATTCTTACTGGCTAAAAATTCACTGTCACCAAACCAATGCCAATGCTTAGTACCATCTCATTATCAATAGTCTATTAAGGAAATGCTTTTAAGACTCAACATGGTACATATTGCCAGACTATTGTGACACTGTTACAGCTGATGCTGTTCTAGCTCATAAACAAAGAGGTTTAAGTTCTCCGTTGTTATCAGTCTGATGCTTTTCAGTGAGCAATAAAGGGAAGAGCCAAACCTCACAGTGGGAGAGGAAGCTTGTCTATTGATTTGTGTTAGCTTTAGGCAGCTTCTACATTATTTTAACAAAACAAATGTTAAACAAAACCCAAAAAAACTAGTCTGTAACTATAAGAAGGCTCAGTATTAATCTCCAGAATATGAATTTATTATAAGTGCTTGATTGTTCTTTCTGTCACAAAATGGAAATGCAGTCATGTACAGGCATTTTCCACTGTCTTGAACTCTGTCAGTATGGGCTGTACAGCACACAATATTTACTTATGAAATGTTAATGCCACACCACATAGACACACTTGTGTAGTGTGAAAAAAAAATGGTCTAGAAAGGTGTAGGACAAAAGTTCACATTTCCTCAGTAGTACTCCACAAATTTGCATATTCACTTCCTTTGGGTGCTGGCTTCTCTGTATTGTAAACGATCTTCCATGAAGGAAAGTTACTGCTTTATCTGCAATAGCCGTAAGAAACCTTTAGCTTCATCAAAAATCTGCTATATCCAGTAATGATGACTCACAGGAACAATTTTATTCTTTGAGAGTCCTCCTTTGGTTGGTTAGAAATTAAACATTATCATTTATTGCTAAATGAAATCTCTAAAGCCTCAATCATACTTGAAGCAAGCAAAGTAATCCTTAGAAAGCAATGCTTTTTGAAAGCAGTTTTGATCATCAGCATGATTTGCTGTTCAAAGGAACTCATTTATGCAAAGAAATGAAAATTCATTCAACAGTTCTGTGATAGCAGTTAACATTTTCTTGACTTAAAAACAATTTTGTATTTTTCTTCCCATTTGCTCTAGCAACTGTTTTTCTGGAGTTTTGGAAAAGAAGGCGAGCGGTAATTGCTTATGATTGGGACTTGATAGACTGGGAAGAAGAAGAGGTTTGTATTAAAAAATATACTCCTTAATCTTGAATACCAAAACAAAAAATTGGTTAGAAATGTTAGCATGTTTTTCTTTTGGATTTATTTTTGATTCATTCCTCAAATTTTCATAAACTGGGAAATAGGCAGCTTTCTCCTCAGGTGTTTTTTCTGAAATGTGAAGAAATGTTCCCCTGGCAAAACTGCCTCTTTTTTTTGCACTTCTGTAAATCTAAATTAATTTCAACATAGCAGTGGCCGTCATTGAGGATATTTTCAGGGAAAAAAATGCACTTTAGGGGAAGCTAACAAGTTATGGGTGTGAATCCAAGGAAATTCTCAACAATCCAGGGTAAAATGAATTCTGGAAAATGAATTTTAATCTATCCTTTTAGATAGCCACAAGCAATATTGATGGAGATAAAGCCTTGAGAGGCTTGTACCAGGTTCTGACAGTTCAGGTGCTGGTTATCTAAGTATATACAGTGCTGTGGAGAGACTGAAAGAGACGAACCTACTCAAAGGACTTAATTCATCCTCCCTTGGTAGTGGAAATCTCTGAGGGCGGAAAACAGCTAAGCAGCAAAACCTTTTTCTGTGGTGGTTACCAGAAAGAAACAGCCCACTTAGGGGACTGAGAGCTGAGTCTGAGTGGAACTAGAAGGTTTTATTATGCAGGAGGAAAGCAAGATTCAGTGCACGTGGCAGAAAAAGTGTTCCTTGCGTGGGATATGGACACACAGGTGTCCACAGAGTCTGCTCTTCTTCATCTCAAGAAACTGTCCTGTGGCTGCAGTAATGGTCTCAGTGCAGTTGAACTTCTAGATTGCTGCCACTGTGGAAGAACTTCTTTTTCATTAATCTTGCTGGCAGAGAGAAACAGACTTCTGAGCTGTGTGATTTTTGTTTCTATGAGGCAATGTAGTTCAATGAGGCCATAAAATAGTACAATTGTTCATTTGCTAGTAGGATTTTATTATTTTTAAATGCCTAATGACTAAGAAAATAATCCAAAGATATAAAATGAAATAATTTACATAACTGGTAATTGGTTTCTTTATACAAACAGGAACATCTTTATTTCTTTATATATGCTGTCAGTTCTTGGTGATACTTCTAAACTATTGTCATATATTTAGAAAATATTCTAATAATTATTTGGGAATAATTCTCCTGAGATTAGCTGCCTGCTCTTGGCAAGGCTGACAAGTCACAGAGAGCCCACACAGAGATATTCCTGCCTGAGCTTCAAATATTCAGGATTGACCTGCAGTGATTATGCCCCCTCATGGCTAGTTGCAAAAAAAGCCACTGCTGTTGCTGACCTGTTGTACTGGCACGTTACTTCAGTTTGGCCTGCAGGATGGCATATGCATGTTGGTAAATTTTCAGAGGATAAATTCTCCCTGATGATGGTCAGCTGGTCTTCATTCTCACGTCAGGCTTCACCCAGCCATCTCTGTCAACAGGACCTCAGTTAGGTGCCCTGGGACCTGCTCCAGAGCTATTCATTGCACCTCCTTACAGTTCTGGGGGTAGTTTTTAAGTCTCTGTAGCAGGAGTTAGCAGTCTTTCCAAAAGCAGTGTGCCAGATGATACCTTTCTCTCTCAAAATAGAGGTTAAAGATGCCAGAAGGAAGTCAGCTGGCTGCTTCACAAAGATTTATGTGATCAGTCATCATAGCATCAGTATCTCACTGACATTTGAGGCATCAGTTCCTCCTTCATTCAGCATTCAGCAGGTTCCAAGAGTGGGAGCTGCTTGACTCTCAGTGGTGTCTTCTCTGAAGATGCTACAGCTGCCAGTGCCCATACCTACTATACAACTCAAGCATGTCCTTGAATTAAGGTCAGCTTGACAGCACACTGCCTCCTCCACTATCAAATGCTGCACTTTTCCATTGGCACTTTGCAGGACTTGGCCCCAAGACACTCACAGTTTCAAATCAGGTGTCCTAGACGAAAAGGTGTTGAAGTAATTTCCCTCTCCGTGATTCAAAGTCCACATCTTCACTTCAGCATTGCCTTCAGCTGCAAGCAGGATGACCTGCAAACCACAGGCATTGCAAAGGAGGCTTATTTCTGCAGGTGCTATCATTGTTGCAGGGATCAAGACTCAGATTTTTTATATTTTACAAATTCTTTTTCTATGTCTGGGCTATAGTGGACAATCATCTATATCCTGTCCTCTATCTTTGGATTATGAAGGGTAGAACCCCCGCAAGAATTCACCTCTTGAAAGACTCAGAAATTTCCCAAAAGGAATAGATATATTTAAAAAATAATTAAAAAAAGGTAATTATTCTAGTGCAGAAAGATCTGGTCTAAGGCACTGCACATTGATCCGCATTTGGTACTCCAGAAATCAGTAAGGTTTTTCCTGTGAGTAAAGAATTTGAATGAATGATACATTTTTGAGAAGTGGGAAGGAAGGAGAAAGATCTGGTTTGTATGGATTGAGAAAGACACATCCTGTGTGTTTTGATCATGAAGTGAGATATCAGTGAGAATTTTGTTACCATAAGATAAAAATTTTACTCATAAAAGCAATGATTTCTAATAAAATAACTGCTAATTAAATTTACTCCCTACATTTCATTCACTTACCTTTGGACAAAACCAGATGAATTCATTTATTAGCTATCTCAAGGAAATTAATTAAAGAGTTCTAATTACCATTTTAAGTCACAAGCTTTTGTTAATGAAGAGTTTTATTTTTTATTAATGTTATATGCCATGTCTAGTTTTTTCTTGCTTTAATTTTCATTGTCAAATTGAAAAATAACATTTTGCTACAGAGGGAAATTTATTAATTCCTACCAACAATAGATTGGGAAGAAAAAAAAAAGGCTTCCTATCTCTTTGTCATCACTTTTCTGTTCTAAATGAATAGACAAAGAAATTAAACAATTAAGATGATAGGAGAGAGAATTAATTTGTTCAGGTATGCAACCTTGTGAGTCCCTCACCACTTCAGATTTTCATCCAAGGCAGACATGCAGCAGCCTCTGCAGTACCCAGGTCTCCTGGCCTTAGGATACAGGCTTAATGTGTTCCAGGGTTTTGGTTGATTTTCCTTTTTTTGGAAATGAGGTACAAGGTGGGAGACACAGAGACTACCTAGGTCTTGGCTTGGTGTGCAGCAGGAAACCAACTGTGCAGAGTTCCTGGCACTCCCAACTGAAATACAATTTCTATTGCTGTTTACAGTTTGCTTTCTCCTTTTTCCTCACTGTCATTTTCTTTCTATCATTAACCTTAGCCAGACACAGTAGTGTTCGCTTCCTGACCCAAGCTGTGCTCAGCATTGCTGAGTGTCATTAAATGGGTATGAAGGTTCATGCCAGAGTTTCAGTTTTGTGTGGAAATGTATCAGTAAAAATAGCATTTGGGTTATCTGAATTGACTTGATATTGTAGGAAATACCTAGATTCATGGATGGGTGGATATGATCACTTCCCTATAGTGCAGATTGTAAAAGGTAATTTAACCTTGGCTTGGAAAGAGCTGCAGAGAAGAAAGGGTTTCTTTTATATGACTCAATAAGTCACCTGGCACAGCCTTTGCACAGTCTGCAGGGTGCAATTCCCAAGCACCCTGCTTCAGTCCTGTAACACTTGCATTGCTTCTCTTGCTTGATTATGGTCTGCTCAGCAGCCTTCAGCTCTTATACGTCAGGAACAGCTTGAGTAAGAGCTCTGCTTCTACAGAAACATGCTTCACCTTTGAATATAGCTAATGAAGGGCTGGTTTGCTCAAACACATACTAAGTGGCACAGGCATTGCAGCCTGAGCGTAAACGCCTCTTAACTGTTTTTAATGTTGTACTATCAGGTTGCTGCTTAAATCTGGAATTTTACTGTATTCAGAAAGCACCTTGAAACTTTGAATGAGACATGACTCCCCCCCACCTCCACAGGGAGGTTTTGTAAAAAGTATGTAGAATTTCAGGATATCTCATTTTTAATCACATTCTGAAGACACATATAAGCAATTAACATTCACCTATTCCAATACAGTCATTTTGGGTCCAGGGACTTACAACTTTCAGTCAAAGTTCAATTAAATGAAATTGAAGGGTTGGAAGTGACTGAAATCTGTAAGCTGAGTTCTTGGCTTTTACGAAGAAATGCACTGCAGAGGCCTGGTGGAAAAGCTGCAAAAACAGTCCCTTGTAGCCAGCTGTACCATGGGCCAGTTATCCAGTACACAACAGACCAGTGTAAAACTTGATCTAATGTGTATAGACTGTCCGTCTTCTCAGCCTGGTGCTTTCTGTCATCTCTGAGAGCATCCCTGATGTCAGACTCAGGTGAGGTGGCACAGGACATGTGGCTGAGGTGAACCTCCCGGGTGGCAGGGCAGTGGGGTAGCCCTACTGCAGCTGGCAACTGTGAGGTCTTACCTGATCTAAAGGTGAATCCTGTCTCCTGAGAAGGCTGTAATCAGATGTAACCAAGTCTCTCCCCCAAAACTACCCAGGTTTCATTTTGCAAAAGAGTTTTTATGGCAAAGCAAGACTTTACATTTCTGCTGCTGAAAGTTGTTCTTGCTAATGTCATCAAAGTTAGGAAGGAATTGAGCAATATTAAAAGGCATGCCTCCTTCTTCAAATGCTGAGAAACTTTTGTTGGTAATGGGAAGGTAATCAGTTGCCTAGCAAACAGCAACTGGGTTTGGATAAAGGAGGTTGTGATTGTTGGGGTTTTTTTCTTTTTTGCTTTGTTGTAGAATATCAGTATCAAGAGGATAATACCAGGCTGGAAAACCCTGTGGTATCAACCTTAAAATATCTGGCTTTCAGCCATATAGTTTGAAAGAGCATTGTTTAGATGAGTAGCTAATTGGAGAGTTTACTAAGTACTTCCAAAATGGTTTTATGGGTACAGTGATTTCTTCTAGTTCTGATGAAGAACTTCTGGTCTCCTAGCTCAGCTTTTGTAGTAGCTGTGTCAGCTGCTGAATATGAAGGTCTAATTCCCCAAAACAGTGACTTGATAAATGCTCTGATGTTTTTGACAGAATCTTTACTGGCTGTGTTGTAATGTGAACACTGTCTGTCTTCTTTAGGAGGAAATACGTCCACAGTTTGAAGCCAAGTACTCCAAGAAAGAACGAATGAACCCCATATCCGGGAAGCCAGAGCCTTATCAAGCATTTGCAGATAAATGCAGCAGACTCATTGTTTCTGCATCTGGAATATTTTTTATGGTTTGATAACTTTTATTTATTTATCAGTTGAAAGAATACGAAATAGCCTTATCTCTGTTAAGAGAGTGTGGATATGTTGGATATGAATGCTTGAAAGTGAAATAAGCTCTAGCATTTTTACTGCAGGCTAAAAATCCATACAGAAAAAATCACCTGAGTTTGTGTAAAGGTCCTTCCTTCAAGGCTACACACATAATGCTGTGTGTAGCAACACATGCCGGATTAGGGACACTATCACGTTTAGCTTCAGCTGACTGATTTAGCTCGATGATTTCCTTGCCTTTCCTGTGTAGATAGCACAGAATGATGGGGAGAGATGTCATGGGAGAGGCAGTTGTTCTTTATAAACTCTAGAGGGAACCTAAATAAGATGCCTAGAGTGCTTCATTGTATTAATACATCCTGGTTTTTCCATGTATTGAGGAGGTAAAGGAAGAAGATTCATAGTCTGGTACAATTGGAATGGAGAAGCTGATGTTCCTTACCTAAAATGAGGCATCTCTCCCCCTTCCAAAGTGCAAAACTAAGTGCAGCAAAACCTCTCCTAGCAGAGAGCTGCATGCATGTCTGCTCAAATGCCCCCATCCTCCAACTCCAGTGAAGTGTTATTTGCTGTTATTCACATAACAACAAAAGTGGTAGGACTAGTCTTGAAAACACAGCTGGCACCAACTCAGACCTTCATAGAACTTACTAGGACTTATCCATGAGGCCAGAAAATTATATATATATGTAACGTCAGGATCCGTGGAGAGTCAGGTGAGCTAGCCCAGGAGCTCTGCATTTGACTGAGATGGGAGGGCAGAGGGCTTGTAAGAAACCGATAGCTTCAAAATTGCCTGAAGCATTCTTGGACAGGAAAGGCAAGAACATTATTGAGATGAACCGTGCTCTGGTATACCATGTGGATGGACAGAGAGACACAGGGAAACACTGGGCACAAGGAACCAACGTCCTGTCTGACTCAGTCCTTGAATGCACTTGTCTTCACAGAACTGCAGTCTCTGCTCAGAATTGGTTCTATGCCTGCAACATTTTGCATATTTTACCTACTTTTTTCTTGAAGTGGGACAGTTTTCACTCCCTACCCTTTGCAAACGCAGTCATTAATATTCTTAGCCTAGTGATAGATCTTGCTCAAAGTGACAGAGAGAGTAGTCTTGCTCTGAATTGTCACAAACTGTCCCCATAACAGTCCTTGAAACATGACAAGGATTATTTTCACTCAAGGTATTTGTTATTGCTGGCATAGTGTGAGCTTCCAACGAGTCAGAAAAACTCTGAAAAATATTCCTTAAAATTATAGCTTTAAGCACAGGAGATATATGCTTACCAAAACTTCACATTAGAGCAGTTCTCAAAATTTCACAGCACTGGCTTTCACGATGCAGTTACTAATACAGCTTCAGCCAGGTTAGTTCTCTGGTAGCAAAGCAAAGTGTTCCTTCTTCCCCTCAGCACTGTGCAGGGAATCCAGAGACAACCCTTCACATTCACACGTTTTTTTTCTTCTGAGGTGGGATTATGTCAATCAATTTATAAGGAGTAAAATATGAAGCCAGTTTGACTAACATTCCATGTTTTCAAAATAATTTTGCCCAGTCGGTTATCTTCAGTTTTGATAGGTTCAAGTTGTCTGAGCAGAACCTTGGAGTTCACCTATCTTTTGCAAATAACCATCTGTCTTCTACTGAAGTAGCTAACCCATACTGGGTCCGAATTCCTGTGAGACCAGTCACCCATGCTAATTCCCAACTGTTTCTCCTTTAGATGCCTTGCTAAACTGTGACATAAATTGGTCACAATGGAAAACAGTTGTCATGTAGTGATCAACTGTTGTTTGTGGAACATGAAGTGATTTTGCAGCCTGGCTCAGCTGCATGGCTCTCAAATTACAACTGTCACATTTGCCAAAGTCTCATCAGAGAAGAAATTACAAGGGCAATTGAATTTCTTCGCTTCCCCAGATAGAATCATTCCAAAACTGCAGCAAGAAACAGCTTGCTAGGGTAGCTTGCCAGGGTGGCTGTTGAGGCAGTGCTTTCAAATGGAGAAGTTTTTTCCTGTAAGTGTGAAGCTAATCAGAGCACAAAATCCTTCCCAAGTATGACGCCATCAAGCTGGGACATCAGTTTGAGACTAGCCTGTGTACATTGTGTAATCTATGTGCAAGGAAAACTTCTAATTCCTGGAGCTGGCAACACTGTTTCCCATATAATACTAAGGAAGAGGTACATTTTCAAGAAAATGTTTTATAAATATTGTAATACAATTTCAATGATATTTTGCATGATAGAAAATAAAAAGGACTTCATAATAAGAATATTTATTTGAAACCTTTCTCTGGAATCAAAATGTATGTATGTTTCAAGTCTTTGATTGTTTTAGTTTTCAGAGTTTCAGGGAGAAGTTAACTCCTGTTCTATTGAAAGTTTTCAGGTTCTTTCTGGTTGTTTCGGGTTTTTTCTTCCTTTAGATCTGTGTGGTGATTGCTGCTGTTTTTGGCATTGTTATTTACCGCGTTGTGACTGTCAGCACTTTTGCTGCCTTTAAGTGGGCTTTAATCAGGAATAACTCTCAGGTTGCAACTACAGGGACTGCAGTGTGCATCAACTTTTGCATCATCATGCTACTGAATGTGGTGAGTAAAGCCCATCTATCCAAAGCTATATCCGAGATATCAGGTCGATAAATAGTCAGTCTGCAAACCACTGAATGCTTTTGGTTTTTCACAAGGAATAGAGTGTCTCGCTAAACCAGGCATGACATTATTGTTTATGGATCTCATTCACTATGTAAACTACAATTCCAAACCAAAAACATTACATAAAATGTGTTTGAATGTTCTGAAAAGTATCTTAGAGAGGCAAGTCCATGCTCTTGTTTTATCCTTTGTCTCTTTTTATTCCTTTCATATGTTTTCAGGTTTCAATCCATTTCATTCATTTTCTTCCTTCTAAGTTGATGTTGTTTTTTAAACACAGTGGCCAAGCTTAATGCTTATTTATACCAGTTTCAGTAATTCCAGCTTCAGTTCTCACAGTAGTTTACAAAGGAGGGTATCTGTCCGTATGCAGGAAGAACTCCCTTGGGCTGAAAACTTCAAGGGCCTCGAGCAGACATGACTTGTAACATAAGGTACCTGAGGCCTTTGCCAGGGCACACCAGAGGCATGCTCTGAGTGTGTTGTAGGGACCTGGCTGAGGTCACGTTTTTGTGGTGAACTGGTTTGGAACCAGACGTGGAACAAAGACAAAAATGGAATTTCTATGTAGTGACAGCCCCAGCAAAACAGTATAGTGTACATTAGATGGGGAATGGCTTTCATCCTTCTATCGAGGTGCAGGTACTGCTGTACATTGCTGTGATAGTAGCATGTCTTCTATTAGGTTCTCTTGGCAAGAGATGTATGGCCTTTTGCTACCAGTTTTTGTCAGCTAACATTCTAAGACTGCATTTAAGGTGGAGAAGGATCAAACAAGTCAATCAGGTACTGGAGTGAGGGCGGAGTATCTCTATCCATTCAGTAACAAGTGTGTTCTGCAAAAAGCAGGTTAGGCTTAGCTCCAGGAGATGTGCTGACTTAGTTCCTAGGGGAAGTATGAGACGTTATTTCAGGCCTGCACATGTCCAAGTGCTGGCTTAGAGACTACTTTCTCTCCTGTGCTATGCCCAAGCATTTCCACCACCTAAAAATTATTCTTAACAGCCCCTCATTTATATAGCTGGAAATTCCAAGAGACTTTGATGCAGGACTTCACTTCTCCCTTTAGCATGGAGAAGACTGCATTGGTGGATCTGACAGTCTATCAAGAACTGTTGAATTTTTTGTATTTTCCCTAAGGTGGGACTATAGGCTGAGAAAGGGCAGAAAGAATAGTTGTAAAGTGTCTCTGAATTTTGTACTGAGAGCTCTCTTCTTTTATGTTATTTTTGATTTATTGTTTGTTGTCTGCAGCTTTTGGGGGTTTTCTATAATCCACCTGGAGCACACAATAAGCGTAGAAGAAATAAAAAGTACATACATCTATGTCAGTACAACATCCATTTCCAAGCTCTGAGTATAAGTCATTGTATATGCAGTGAAACAGCAACAAAGAAATACTGCACAAACAAAATTATTTTGTTCTCAGAGAGTTCTAGAGCTTAGATATTTTTTTTTAAATAACGGAAGAAGGCCTGAAGGTGCCTTTTGAGAAACTTTGTTTTATTTCCTAAAATACATCAAATAAATAGTGCACTGCAAAGATGGATTCCGTAAGCCTTATACTCATTACCATGCAACAAACACCACGGTCTTGGATCTGGGTATAGCTCAGGGAAACAATAGATCCTCAAAATATTGAACTGCAGGTGCTTTTCAAAAGAAGGGATTTAGGAACATAATCTCTCACTTCCCATGCTGGATTAATGTAGTTTACTGAAGGAATGTAGTGAGATATCTGTGTGGTGGGGAAAAAAATCGACAGTAGCAAATCAGGCAGTTGAATCCGCTACAAACTGTGACTCAAGGAAAATAGCAGGAGAGTAAGAAAAGATCCAGTAATAAAACCAGAGTGGACCAAGATATATATAATAGTAGAGAATTCACTGCTAGGAAGCCTGGAAAACCTCCAGTGATTCTGATATGAGTTGACAACCTCCCTAAGCATTGGGGTAAAGGTCTAGACCACAAGAAACTTCTAGAATAAATACTCTGAGAGTTAGGTATGTGCACTGACACATCCATCATGACAAAAGAAAATTATTTTCAAGCATAGCATCTCCCAGAAAATCCTGCATACTGATCTCAGAACAATCGTTAGCTTTACCTAGGTTAATGAAACCTGTTAATTCCAGTGATATTGCCCATAGAAAATGCAAAGACAGAACAGAATATGACCCTAAATAAGTCCCCTCAGGACTAGTAGTGATAAACTGCAGTAGCAGATAATTAGATCCAAACTTTGTTACCAGAATGCCTAAGAGTCTTACTGTTCCAGGAGGAGTAGTAGCAAAACACAGTTTTGATACCCCCTTCTGCAGAGCAATGTACAGTTATAAAATAGTACAATCCCTCCCCCACCACACACCCAGGGATCAGGATATAAACTACCCACATATTTAGCACTTTTACAGTTGCCCTTAAGAGATGCTTTTAAACACAGAAGAAACTACCATTCTCATTATTTGAAATAAAACTGTTTACTCCAAAGGCAGCAAAAAGCTATTCTAAGCAAGAAGTGGTTGTTAACATGGACGAGATACTTCAGGATTTAAGCAGGCAGTCCGATCTTTAAATTGCACATTATTCAATTTAAGCAAGAGTTTATCAAAGCTTACAAACAAACAGAAACACTGCTGATATGCACTTCAGGAATGAGCACATATTTGACCCTGACACCTGAGGAGCTTTGTATCCCTCTAGGTATCAGCGAGGGGTAAGGGTCTCCAGCATTTTGTGGGAACAGTCTCATTTAAAGCAAATAGAATATTTTTTTATTAATTTACTAATTAATATTACTGATTAATATAACTGATGTTGGTGCTGTACTTTATAGGTTCCTTGTTTGATTGTATCATTATTGTATTGTTACCATATAGTTTAATTATTGTCATTATCAGAACATCACAGAGACCACCTGGATGTCAGGTTTAGAATGCAAGAGCAGTTAGTCTCCCTAGAAAGCAGTTGAATATTTTTGAGCAGGTCATGCATCTAAGAGGCTATTTCTCCTCTCTTACAGCTGTATGAAAAGGTTGCTCTTTTCCTGACAAATTTAGGTAAGCAATGTTAAATAAAAATTTGAATGATATTATACTGATTTTTTGGTCCCTATACCGTGATAGCATTCAAACTGTCTGAATAAGCATAAAAATACTAATTTGTACTCTAAGGAATTAATGTCTGTCTTAAGTTTTTAAGTATATAAAGTTGTCTATAGTCCAATTCAGTCAGTGGTGACAACAACCACCCACATTCCATGTTTGGTTCTTGTTCCAACCCCTCATCTTGTAAGAACCTGAAGAAATTGTTAACCTAGGGGGAAAGAAACATACATTTTCAGAGAGACTGAACACTCATAACCCCCAGGTTCTGTGAAGGCCTGGAAATGTGGAATCACTTTTGGAAGCCAATCTTACAGCTTGAAACCAAGGTACTTATTGACTATCAATTATATGCCTTTAAGAGGGGCAGCAATTTGGAAGGAAAATAACTGAATCATCAACTCTACCAACAGCTAATGGTGTTCTGAGTTTCAGTAATCTTTCCAGCTCACCCACAGATGTGATCTTTATACTTGAGTAAGGACAGCGTGTTTTCTATGGACAGCCTGTGCTGTTCCAGGGGTAGCAATAGGCCAACACTCAGAATCACAGAATAACTAGGTTGGAAAAGACCATTAAGATCAAGTCCAACCATACCTGTCCTCTCCTAAATCATATCCCTGAGCACCTCATCTACCCATCTTTTAAGTACATCTAGGGATGGTGACTCAACCACCTCCCAGGGCAGCCTGTGCCACATCCTGGCAATTTTTTCAGTGAAGAAGTTTTTCCTGACATCCAATCTGAAACTGGCCTAGTGCAGCTTGAGGACATTTCCCCTTGTCCTATCACTTGGCAGAAGAGACCATCACCCACCTCTCTACAACCTCCTTTCAGGTAATTGTAGGCAGTGATAAGGTCTCCCCTCAGCCTCCTCTTCTCCAGACTAAACAACCCCAGCTCCCTCAGCTGCTCCTCATAAGGTTTGTTCTCCAGACCCTTCACCAGCCTGGTTGCCCTCCTCTGGACACACTCCAGGACCTCAATGTCCTAACTTGAGATATGGCCTCACCAATGCCAAGTACAGGGGAACAATGACCTCCCTAGATCTGCTGGCCATGACATTTCCAATACAAGCCAGGATGCCATTGGCCTTCTTGGCCACCTGGGCACACCGCTGACTCATATTCAGTCATCAGACTCATATATCCACGCCTCAGGCAGAGTGTCTGGAGATGCTGATCATTCTGAAGGATTGAAGTAGTTGGTGACTATTGGCAAGGGCTCCTTAGTATTGGGAAACCTGAACTGAGACTCATGCTGAAGGCCTATTAAGCAAACCTTATTATGGCTTATGTGGAAGTGGTTCAAGGTGATTATTCTTATCTTCTGCATACCTGCATATATTGATGATGTTCTGTGAGATATTTTTGACCAGATGGGCAAATTTTAGTGTTTGCTTGGAGGAAGAACACAGCTGATTTTAGCTAGTGCTGGGTCTTTTCTGGTTCTGGGAAGTCAAAGGTGATATGTTCAAAGCATGTCTATGTAAGATAGCATTTTATTCTGTTGTTGCTTGTTAGACTAAGAGTTCTCATTTGTATGCTGTAAATTTAAAATATTTTTTGCTATCCCGTATCTACAGAAAAGATACCTGCCTAGTTGGAGTTGAGAAATGACTTTCAAGCATGTGATCTGCACAGGCTATGTCCTTTTACTTCCTGTGATGCCCTGGGGACAGTAAGATATGGTCTAGAGACCTTGAAGCTTGATTACTTTCTGCTAGGTTATCATCAAGGTCTGCTTCTTGTAGCCTGTACAGGAAGCTCTTGTATGAGGACTCAGTGGCTCAAGCTGTTCTGACAGCGTTCAGAGCTATATTTTTATATATATTTAAAATAACAGGTATTTCCAAATCACTAACGCAGTTGTTAATTTATGGTCTGTTTCAGGGTTTTGTTGATGGATCTATCTGAAATTTCCTCATGGATGGGGCAATTCTAATTAAAGAAAACCTAGTTTTTCATTGTTGTCTCCGTAGTTCCAGCACTGTACTAGGAGGTCCTTTGGAAGTAGTATTTGAGATACTCAGAATCATCACTACCTATGCTCCTCCTCTGATTACTCCTGTTCATGGCAATGGGTGATTAATAACAAGCTCCTACCAACTGCAGAGTAGTTCCAGGACATTGTACTGGTGTGTTGTCATAGAAGCTGTTTTGATAACTTCTGTCTCAATATCTCATTAGGTGGGGATTAAGGGTCTGTCCAAAAGGAACAATATGTCTTCCCCTTTCCTTTACCCCATCCATTGAAAAATATTTTTTCTCAGTCTTCTGTGATGAGTTTCCAGGGACAAGGAAAGGGAGTCATGCAGTGGCACTCCACTGATACCAGTGCAGAGCCCTTATGTGGGCAAATCCGTGAAACAGAATTGCAAGGAGGATTTGCTCCAGCTCAGTGTGACATCAGTAACAGAAAGACACTTACAGAGCTTGTAGTGGGGAACTTTCGGGCAATGTCTTTACAGAGGGTTGCAGAAAAGGAAACAAGAGCCTGAGCCTGTAAAGTGCACAGGAATCCAGGAGGAATGTTTAATATACACATTATCTTGATTGCTTTCTCACAGTCTCTTGGGGATATAGATATCTAGACATCAGAAGGGATTTCCAAATGTTTACAAGCTCACTTGCTGTGTGCTGCTTTTGTATACAATTTCTTCTGTCAGCTTATATTTTTAAATCAGCAGGCTAATTTACAAATACGCTGCCAGCTCTGATAGGTGTGTGCAGTCTTTGTGCCAAGGGAAATTGTTCATCTGATTAAACCTCTGAAATCCTGCTCTCTTTCTTCACAGAGCAGCCTCGTACCGAATCCGAGTGGGAGAACAGCTTCACTCTGAAAATGTTTCTTTTTCAATTTGTCAATCTGAACAGCTCTACTTTTTATATAGCATTCTTCCTTGGAAGGTAGGATTGATGTATGCACCCTCCTCATATGTGCAAAATGAAGTAGAGACAAGAAACAAAATTTTTTGTAATGAAACAAAATGGGACCATATTATCACACATCTCAAAATGCAAATTCCATTCTAACAAAACTGAACAGATTGCAGTTTTATTTTCATTTCCACAGCCCAGAAACAGATGTAGTTTTCATTTCCTAGCACCAAATTGGCTCAGTGCTAACTTTCAGCAATTTCACTATTGGGAACTGATGTGTCCCACAATACTATCCATGCAGGTCACTTCACAATGTCTTTATATGTGTAATTTGAACAGGTAAATAAATAAAACTGGGATAGAATAGAATAGAATAGAATAGAATAGAATAGAATAGAATAGAATAGAATAGAATAGAATAGAATAGAATAGAATATTCAATCGGAAGAGTTCTACAATGATCATCTAGCCCAACTGCCTGAATAATTCGCTGATCCTATTATATGCTTTGGACTGTTATAAGCCATCAGTTGAGCTTTTTTTCCACAGAAAATGAAAAAGAGAGATAAATGCTTGCATGCCTCTTTCTGAAAGTACCCTAAAACCAAATGAAAAGCCTTTTGAGTAGAAGAATCCTTCAGTATGGATTATTTGCATGTGGGAAGTTGTGGAAACCATTTGGAGAGAAAGCATGGGAGAATAGTACCAAAAAAAAAAAAAATTTACTTTCCTGATGAAAAGTAACATTTTAATTGATTTCACCGAAAGGCAGATATCACAGCCCCCTTTATGGTGCATGGAAATGAACTGGCAGTTAAAAGCCATTTTCCAAACTGACATGTCCAGTTTTATTCAGGTTTTCTCTCTTCTCTTCACATACTGAATATGCAACAGCAGAATATTTGGTATTGAAATAAAACTGGAAGTAAGAATGTACTTAGCCCTTCCAGTAATCCCTCAAATTGTTCTGCAGCATAATATATTTTGCAGTTATATCTATCATGCTAAGATGATATTAGATTGAAACAGTGTGAGCTTTCTTCTACTACTGTGAACAGACTGCTTACACAATATAGTTGATGTATATTCCTGTGTTAAAGATTTACAGGACACCCTGGTGCCTACTTAAGGCTGATAAACCGGTGGAGACTGGAAGAGGTGAGTGTTTGCTAATTCCACACTGATTTATCTTTTACCCACAGATACGGTGAATGCAAGCAGAGGCAGACACATAGCTCTGTCTAGTTATTTTTGAGTGTAATATTGGGTTTTCCGTGGCCATCTAACTCCACACTACTGACACTACCATCTGCCACAAGAACATCTATGTATTGATATAGATACGTCCTTTTCAATGCTAGCAGTTGTAGTGTTTGCATCACATTTGGATAGCGGTATATCAAATGTTTTAAACATACTCACATTTCTACATTGGAAATATTTCATCCTTGAAATGAATGAGTCCAATATGAATCTGACAACTTTCTGATTTGAAAAAAAAATCCTTGATTCTCAGCTTTTCTAGCCTTGCTGACCAGGGAGCTAAAATAATAAAAGACTAATTTAAAAATCCAGACACATAAAATGTACTTGAAAATTGACCAAAGCAACTGAACAAACTTCCCAAAGGGGCTACTGACATAATGCTCCATGTCTATGAAACCAAATAGATTTGGAGAGCAATGAGAAGTTGGCTTTGCAAGTCTCTCAAGGACCAATCTGTTTTTTGGCAAATACATTCAGAGTTGAAAACGACTTTGACAGCTGTTGGAGGTGAACAGCAACAGTTTCTAGACCAGCCATGTAGTTTCCAGTGCTGCCATTTGCATGCTCAAATCCCATGGTTTCTTCCCTGCTTCACAGCTGAATAACAGAAACAACTTTGCAAATATCAATTGACAAATGGAAAATGCAGGTCTTACACTGCCAACGTAAATCTACAAATGCTTCCAGGTATAAATATTTCGGCTTACAGACATCATACGAACACAAAGAAAAGAAAAAAAAAAAAAGAAAAAGAATACTTTGAACAAACATGTTAATTCGGAAGTAGTGAATTCTGTACATTCAAGGAAAAATTACCTAATGAATAGGCAGAGAGAAATTCACTGAACATCCCTCCAAAGACTGAGAAGGCCTGAGCTGGCCTAACAGCTTGCCACTGCCAAAAGATGACAGTTCCATTTTTCCTTTGAGCCTTCCTTCAGAAGTTGGTTCCTTCCTCTTCCTCTGCTCTGTCTCTGTCTTGTCCAACACTGTGAGGAGCCTATTCAGCTCCCTGTATCAGCAGGACACTCTTCCTTTTTATGGCTGAATTATTTTTCTCATGGGTGACTGGGATAAATCATGTCACACCGAGGGATCAGAGACCAGGGAAAGAACCTCACCTCTCTGCAGGAGCAAAGATGGGAGGAAGAAAGAACCAAGCTTGAGAGAAAAGTGCAACAGTGAGGTGTTAATGGGTTGGGTCACTTGCTGGTGGAAGCTACTATTTGTATCCCTAATATTTTGCTTTTCTCAGAGCAGAAATAAAACTATAATAACAAATGTCTGATTAAAAAAAAAGTCTTGACTTTATTGACCATATCTATGCTAGGTCTATGCCCAAATATCTCTCCAATGGCATCCCTCTCTTCACCTATTGGATGAAGCCAAGTCTAAGATATTTAATACCACAAAACTGTCTAGTTTGGTGTCCGTGGGCATACTCCGACCACAATGTATATATCAGTTATGTTTGTAACACCACTGCTACTTCATTAATGCTGCACCTACCTCTCTCAGTTTACATTGTGTGACTGCTTCCTAAAAGCAGAAGGATGATGATTTAATAATAATGCAAGAGAAGTTAATTTTAAAAAAAATAAAATTAGTTATCTGCCACCCTGTTAATCTAAAGAGAAGCTGAATGAGGTCAACAGAAATCCCAGCAGAGACCCAGGTTCTGAGCATTGTGTAATGCAGCATATGTAAGAAATTCATATCACATCTTGCTAGAGGTCATAACTAAAAGAAAAACAGTTCCCAGTTCATGACAGTGATTTGTTCCCATAATACCCAGCTTGGACTCTAACAGTTGGATCTGCAAATTTTTTGGTCCTTTTCAGTCTCTTCCAATATTTATTGAAAATTTGAAGAGTTTCCTAGAGTTTTACTAGTTGAGCATCATTCCCAAAAGCAGCACCACTTCTTCAAGGTCTGGAGCCACTATTAAAGTGAGCAAGCACTCAGCAAGAAACACTGAGAATTGGTGTTTGACAATTAGAGATTTTCAGTTCTTCAAGAAGCGAATAGCTTTGCATGGTCCAGTTAGTTACATACATTAAATAGGACCTGCTAAACAGTCTGTCCTCATCATAAACTGTTTGCCTCTGCAGCCAGGAGAATTTTTTTTTCATTCTTTTACTCTGTCAATCTCAAAAACTACTGAAATGAGTAAAGAAACATTGGAATTTAATTTCCCTTAAGTAAATTATCTAATACCCATTCCTAGTCTTTAAGAAATGCTTTAAAACTCAGCATTTTTTCTGTTTAACCTTTTGTTTCTATTTCTTTTTTTTTTTTTTCTGTAGTGCCACCCCAGTGGATGCCTTATTGATCTCTGTATGCAAATGGGTATTATAATGGTGCTAAAGCAGACCTGGAATAATTTCATGGAACTGGGCTACCCGTAAGTAATTATAATGCTTATGCTACTGATTTTATGCTTTCCTTATGACTAAGTACATAAAACTAAGATACAGTAGTTGTTAAATAGGATGTATTATCCTAATCCCCGTGAGGATATGGAAGTGTTAAGACATATTCCAGATGTATAGAGATAGATGGTTTAGGGGGGGGGTTCGACCTGGTTTGCAAAAGTTGAAGTGTAACATAAATGTAAACAGGTAAATAATATATGGACAGTGCTTTATTTCATTAAATTGTATTCCATGTTTTAAAACCCCTTAAAATTAACTATAGGACCACTGTATTCCTTACACGGGAAATATTGTGTGTAGCATTTTTTTAGCTATGCCAGTAAGTTCTAAATTGGATTTCTCCTTACTGGGTGATAAAAGATGCCTGAAAGGGCATGAGCTGGAAAAAATGCACTGCTGGCACATACACTGCCAGAGATAGAAGCATGTACTGACTGGTATATAGGCAATTTCCCTGGTGATTTTCAGGATATTATGGACCTGTGCCCTAGCAAAAAAGGTTGACAATTATTAATTTCCTATTGGTTCTTTCCTTATTGATTAGTATTTAATGAGCATGTTTAATCTGATTAATGTCGATAGCTGATGCTTGAGACAGTGTGGCAGGTCATCAGGGGAAATTAGCATGTGTGAAAACATAAGAGAGACCTGACATTGTCAAGACGTTTGCCCTTGCAAAGTTCAGAGGGATTTGCTGTGCTGCAGGATCCACAGCAGAGCTAGAGTGGAGTTCCGTCCCTCAAGTGCAGAAACGTGTCACAGCAGCGATTTCAGGCAGCCTCAGTGCTGCTCACACCTAGCTGTAATGAAAAGGGAGTAAATTATTTAAATACACGGAGTATTTGGCAGTGGAGACACTTAGAGCTTGGTTTGTGCCCTGCTTGCCAGGGTTTTGCAGCTCGTAGGCTGGAAGGATTATATGGGGTGGGGAGAACCGCAGCAGCAGTATTGATCCTTGTCTTTCCACTCCCTCCTCCTTTTGTCAGTTTTCATTAGATCTTTCTGCTACCTATTAATAGAGATTTCAAAACCTAATAAAGAGCACAAAAGGGGATTAAAGCAGGTGATTGAAGGAGATCGGTTGTTTAAGAACAAGAGATTTAATATTAATAAAGTGCTTCAAGTAAAGTCAGTCCCTTCACATCCGAGTCAGAACAAAAATGAGAACACAAAGCACTCAGTCACAACAATGTGAGATGCTTCAACTTATTCCAATAAGAAATGTAGTTCCATCCCACCTGCCAGTCCTGAAATGCCTCAGGCAAGTGCATTTTCTTCTCATGTGACAAAACCACAATCATTTCTGCTATAAAGCATGACTGGAGCCAACACCCTGTGAGTGGCCAGAAGATTTGGAGTAGTTGAACATCGTTGCACCTCCACCTATTTCTGGATAAGATAGGCTTGAGAGAGGAGCCACAGCAGACTGTTTTGGGGAGCATTGTTTGCATCATTTGAGGGTGACAACCCAGGTCTTGTGCTGGCCTGTGGTCCCACAGTGACCACAGAGACATGCAGGGCAACTAAGAAATGGCACTCAGACCTCTGGGCCTTTGTTAGTGGCAGGAACCTCGGCAACCTGCCTTCACGTTGCTCATGGATAAACGTTGATATGCCTACTGAAATTTCTGCCTGAGAGTCAAAAATGGGTTGCAAAGATATCAAACAGAGGCCCTGGGGTGTGTGCTAGGGGTTGTTTGTGTAGCGGTGACAAGTTTTAGCAGAAATACCAGCACATTAGAGTTGTGTTTCTGCTTCACCCAAACACCTCCTTGAAACCTTTGGAAATACGTGTCAGTTCTCCTCTCCTGTGTAGATACAGGAGCAATAACTAAGAAACAAAGTATAAATTATTGTTTCATTTGGAGGTGGGAAACTGCAATTTCAAGTTGATGTTTTTCCCAGAGGAAGAACATAGATCCCTACTAAAGTCACATTGCATTGCTCACATTTAGCTCACCTAGAAATCAGAAAAAGACATCTCTGAATTTCACTAGGAGCCTGCAATATCAGTAACAGTGGTTATAGGGTTTGCCTCTCACAGAGGAACTTAAGTGGGATATATTTACTCCAAATACTGTTCTTCCACCCACCTCACCCCTTGATTTGCTGCCTTTGCAGGAATTCACTTCTCGACTCTCTCACTTGCTCAGGGGCTGGACTGGAGATACGAAGTCACAAAGGGTGCTCGGGACTGCAAAAGATTCACCCTTAACTAACCCACAATCCATCAGTCACAACCATGGTCTTTCACAGGAAAAGCCTTTTTAGCCTTTTTACACACCTGTAACTGACTGAAAGGTGCCAAAACCAAATATGTTATTATTTCCTTGTACTTCCAGATTTTGACTTGAAGTCCATGCTTGTCTTTCTAAATATTTTTTCTTGCACTACTGTACCACCTGTCTTGATGAGATGAAGGAAGAACCACAACTTCTAAGAAAATCTCTAATTTTTTTCTCCCTCTCTCTGCTAACTGTAACTCATGTCCTTCACTGGCCAAACTAGTGCAAGTCCCTGGCCTGGAGAGGCAAAGGTGTTTATTTCAGATGTGAACACTGATCCTTCTTCTGGCTCAGTGCTTCCCACCATGCCCCGATACATGCAGGGCCAAGATATTTTCAGGAAAAATATCTTTCAGGAAAAATATCTTCCTCCATATCCATAGATATGGTCAATAAAGTCCAGTAAAGCACCCCCACTCCCGGAGATGGAGGTGGCTCTCCAGTCAGCCATCCACCTCTTGGCCACACACTTCTTTCTGCCCTTTGTTCCTCTGAATTTCTGGCTGCAGACATGATTCAAGGTTGTGTTTTCCCTTCAGAGATTGCCCCAGGACTGTTATCCCACACTCCAAAGAGAAGTGTAGTGATGCTGGCTCACACACTGGAAGGGATCAAGGAGCATTAGTACTCAATTTACTGTTTTGTCAATTAGAGCTTCACTATCTCCACACAGCATTGGTTTCTGCCATGTAAGCAGACCCTGGAGTGCCATTCTGTGTAGAGAAAAGCAAGGTGAATAAATAATGAGAAAATATCAAAAGCCCTCTGCGGTTTTAACAATGTCTAGGCCTGGATTACAGCCCATCAGCCTGTTTCCATGCCTCTTAGGCCGTGTCATCAGCCATGTGTATTACTACTAACACTCTATTTTCCCCATGCAGTGGGAAATTAGTTTTGCAAGGTATGTTGTGCACACTTAGCCTCTTCCACTTTTGTGATAGATATTCACTAAACATTGTTTACGTTGTTTCTTTAACTTATTTGAAAATGTAGTTTAATCCAGAACTGGTGGACCAGGAGAAAACTACGGCAAGAATATGGCACACAGAGAAAAACAAGCTTCCCACAGTGGGAAAAGGACTACAATCTGCAACCTATGAATGCTTACGGACTCTTTGATGAATACCTAGAAATGAGTATGTCTCTGACCTTAGTCTTCTCTCTTTTGCTAGGTTTTAATGCTGTTGCTTTTTATGTTGGTGTGGGCTGGCATATTCTTTTAACTATTGCTGTATGAAGCTAAAGAGGCTGCAAAATGGTTTTCACTCTCACAGGTCAGGTGAGGAATGGGAGTGAGTTTGTAAGAATGAAACCAGTGTAGCTAACCACACTGCTACCATTTGCTAGACCTTGCATCTATGGAACGCTTTTCATTCTGGCTTTGTGTGCTCCAAACCAGAGACCACCTCTCCAGCCACTTACAGTTCAGGAGAACTTTGCTGTTCCTTACTAAAGGAAATTCCCTTGGGTTTTTATTTTTACATTGTGTGGTACAGGCCTGCACACTTGTTTTTGTTTTAAAATTCACCATTATTTACTATCTCATATTTACAAATGATATGGCTGCCAAAATGCATTGTTCTAGCTGGAGGAGGGAGAGGGGAGGATAACTGCTCCAAGAAACTTTAAAGAACTTTTGCCCTATGTCACTGAACTGTGAATGTCATGATTGCTTTTTTTTCTTTTCTCCCCCACACAATCCTTAATTAAATTCTATTAATGGGAAATTTGACAGGCTGAAAACCCACCTCTAGAAACTTCACGAGATTTCAAACTGCTCCCCATCTGTACTATACAAAGGAAGGTATTCAACCCTCGTCTTTGCAGGTATTGAGAGATCCTAGCTGATGCTGGAGTAAAAGCGTCCCTTTCTAAAAGCACAGTCTGTCCAACTCCAAACTTCACTCCAAATTATATCATTTAGTTGTTGCTGTCCATCCCGGGGACAGATGTGCCTTTGCTGTCATCCTTGCTCAAAACTTTTGGCAAGTGTCACTTTGGCTGTAGAAGTGTGACCAGACTATTGTATGGTATAAGAAGAAATGTTTGTATATACATGCTCTGACTTGGCTGGCTCTGTTTTCAGCAAGGAGTTGGACTTGATGATCTTCATGGGTCCCTTCCTACTCAGTATATTCTGTGATCTATACATAACACTGGTATGCATATGTTATTTGATATCTTAGACCTTGTGATTAGATCTTAACGGTTATGCTGTGTTTTATCTCTCTTTTCCCTAGTTCTTCAGTTTGGGTTCACAACCATTTTTGTGGCAGCTTTTCCACTGGCGCCGCTTCTGGCCTTACTTAACAATATTATTGAAATTCGTCTCGATGCATACAAATTTGTTACACAGTGGAGAAGGCCTTTAGCTTCCAGAGCCAAAGACATAGGTGAGCAATTTTCATGTATGTTTGTTAGGTGTGTGTTATTTTTAAGGCAAAGCATTGAGTACTGTGTCCAGTTCTGGAACCCCCAACACAAGAAGGACATGGACCAGTTGGAGAGGGTCCAGAGGAGGGCCACAAAGATGATAAAGGGGCTGGAGCATCTTTCCTACGAGGACAGGCTGAGAGAGTTGGGGCTGTTCAGCCTGGAGAAGAGGAGGCTCTCGCGAGACCTTCTAGCGGTTTTCCATTACCTCAAGGGGACCTACAAGAAAAATGGGAAGAGGCTGTTCAGTAGGGCCTGTTGTGACAGGACAAGGGGTAATGGTTTCAAAATAGAGGGAGGGTGATTTAGATTGGATATCAGAAAAAAGTTCTTTACTGTAAGAATGGTGGAGCACTGGAACAGGTTGCCCAAGGAGGTGGTGGATGCCCCATCCCTGGAGACGTTCAAGGCCAGGTTGGATGAGGCCCTGAGCAACCTGATCTAGTTGGGGGTGTCCCTGCTTCTTGCAGGGGGGTTGGACTAGATGACCTCTGGGAGTCCCTTCCAACTCTGATCATTCTATGATTCTATGATTCTATGACCACTTCAAGAAAGAGCAGATTAAGGTCTTTCTCAGTCATCTTCCACACAAGTAACACACAATTTGCTTGTTAAAAAAATCTTCAAGCGTCTAGTGCCAATCTACTTACACAATTAATAGTCTATATCGGAAAATGATTTTTAATGATTTTATGGGTGGCATAATGGCCAAGATGTCTTAATGACGTGATTGGTGTTCTCTGCAGGTTTTCCCTTGTGGCAGACACACTGTGTGACCACATGCTGCTGCTCAGTTTGAATGTAATAACCAGAGTAGCTGAAAACATCAAAGTCCAGCCAAAGCAGCCACCATCCTGTAAGGGAAACTGCATTTTATATTTACCTGTCCAGAACCAAGCTTCCCTGTGACTCAGGGGCTATGCCCACTAGGTCCCTGGTGGGTGAGACAGGGTGGGTCGAGATCCCAAGAGACAACTTGTTCGCAGTGAGGCACACCTACATTGCTAAACACAGAGTTCACATAACTTTGAGGTCACCCAGCCCGCACGGGGCTCTCCAAATGTATTTTATCTATAAATCTCTTCTGTCCTTGCAGTGTGCAAAAGCAGAACACCTTTAAGAAGGACTCTGTAAAACAAAGTCATCTGCCTAATGCTGAATCCCTGGTGTCTTTGGAGGGGTAAATAGGATACCTTGTTGCCCATCTGCATTGCAAAAAACAGTAGCCCACACAATGAAATAGCAAAGCACAGGCTTTGTGCTCTCAGAATGGTCTACCATGTACCTAAAGTCTCTGTCTGTGTAAAGCTTTGTATGTGAACAGGGTGGATCTGTGAGTTCAGGTACAAGCCTGGACACCAGCCAGTACACAGCACACACCGCAGGCATAATTCATGAAAAAAAACCCAAAGCTTTTAAAAGCACAGAAAAATAGAAATATTTTTTCCCCTGGGCTGATTTAGTTGTCATTTCTCAAACTAAGTTGCATTCGCTTCCTATTCTGCAAAGTTTTCAGGGACAGCTTGATGCCTCATTAAAATCAGTGGTTATGTCGAACCTTCCTTTTGTGTGGTTCTCAGAGTTGCTCTGTTCCTGTACTACAGGATCCATCATCAGAGTGCTGCAGATGGGCCAGAAGCCCAGGTGATGCCCAGGGGCTGCAAGCCATGGCGTAGCAGTAGCACACCTTGAAGATTTTGATGCTGATAGGTACATGCTGACCAACTGTGTGCGAGTTTCACACAAGGCTCCCATGAGAGACAGCTCATAGGCTCCATATATTTGTGGCTGCCCTGGCAGTCCCTTCTCAAAAGCAGGGTAACCATCATCATAAGCAGGGATGCTAACAGCATTTCTTAAAGATGTCCACATGGTTACATGGATTGGTGAACCCAGACCCTCCATGAGCATTTTTGCAGTTTCTTTGAGATTATTTGCAGGATAAACACAATTCCCACCTGGTGAGAACTGAAATCTGTCCTGCTGTGATTCTGCTGTTCAATAAGAAAACTTATTCTTACTCAGTGACTCTTGGATAGAAACTACATGAAAGGACCTTGGGTGGTGGGGACAACTGCTTCAGAGCATGCAGTATCTCAGGTACCTTTGTTCTTTTTTGTCCTGGAGCTAACATACTCTCCTTGTTGAACAGGAATCTGGTACGGGATCCTGGAAGGCATTGGAATTCTTTCTGTTATCACAAATGCATTTGTTATAGCTGTTACGTCAGATTTCATCCCTCGCCTTGTTTATGCTTACAAATATGGACCTTGTGCTGGCCAAGGAGAAGCTGGACAAAAGTAAGTTGGTTTGGGAAAACAGATGCACATGAAAGTCACCTGCTGCTTGAGTAGATCCAGCAGTGTTCTCTGAGTTCTGATTCCACTAACCCCAAGCTCTCACTCCTGCTTGGGTAACGGGTATCAGCCACAGACACTGATGCTTTGCATATTCACAGACCCGATTGCTGAGGGACTATAGCTCATGTTAATTCAAGGAAAACATGGCAGAGAAAGGAGAAAAGGAAAACATACAGAGATTTGGGGTGTGGAACAGTGCGTTGCACAAGCAGCACTTCCCGGCTCTTGTACATGGATATAACGCTCTTTTCATTCTGAAGTGATGCCAATATTTACCAGTGACGGAGTTAACAAACACTTTAACCTCACTAGGCTTCTTTCCCTGATGTAGCACAGCATGTATTACTCAAAAAAAAAAAAAAAAAGAAAAAAGCTTCTAACAAGAAGAAGCAATTCCCAAATAATAAATCAAGATATACTTACAGAGCAAAGCAATTTGTTTTTCTTCTAAAACTAGGGTGTTTAGATTAAATCTTTTAAGAGATATTTGTGAACTGAATCCCTGCTGCCTAAGTGGATTTTCTTTCAGTGTTGCTAAACGCTGAGATTACATTAGCTTGTGCATATTACTCACAAGTATGTGTATAGCTGCTACATGGCAACAGGCTGTTGGACTGGGGGAAGGTCATTGAATCCAACTTGAACACAAACAGACACAGTTTGCAAATTATATCCTAGCAGCTCCATTAGCAAGGACCCTATTGTTCAAAGAATCACAAGCTTAACAGCGGACAGTGACAGAGAGCTTAAATTCTGCTATTAGACATATGGCAGATTGATTTTTCTTCTCTGCCGTCAAAAGCAAGTTCTTCTGTTGCCGCGGTTTTGCTGCCTTCTAGCTGTCAATACCGTTTAATCAAACTGACGGCAGAAGGGCAGCCGGTGTGGCAGCTCCGGATTAGCAAGTCGAGAACTTGATGTCCTGTGAGCAGTTTAGCATTTTAGTAGGTGCCAGGGGAAATGTTCCATTTACTTTCAGGAAGAGTTAAAAGTCCCTTTACAGATAAAGTGTTTGGTCCGATGCCAGTTGTTCCTGAGCTCTGGGGCTCTGCTTGCGACGTTATGAAGATCCCACTGTCAGCAACTTCAATGGCTTCTGATTTTCTCAGGACCACTGTGCATGAGAAAATAGCACCTTTAGAAATTTTATTTTTATGGAGACTCAAATATGACTCACTGGCTTTGAAACCAGTGAAACTAGTTTCTTGCCATCTTTTGATGAATCTTTTGCACAGTGCTTTCACACTTTTGCTGCTTTTCTGAGTGAATTTCTCAGACGAAACCATCAGATATTAATACCTTGAAGGAGTCACCTTGGATAAAACTATGTCAGCATTCTGGATATTATTATTAATAAGTGCTGTTGCAAAAGCAGGAAGCTCTTAAAAAATCCACAGGACTATTGAATTTTTTTCTACATAAGAACTCAGGAGCATCTGCTACTGAGTAACTTAAATGAGAGGTGCTTTTTTTCTTTCTAAAAGCATCTGTAAGTATTAGATCCATAGTGATACTAGAAAAAAAAAGTGTAATTAAAATAAGTTTCACATCCAATCAGTTTGGAGACTTTGAGACAAAGCCAGATGGTGTTTAAATGCAATTTTTCAAAGACTGTAAATCCATATATATAAAAAAAAAAACAAAACCCAACAAAAAAAAACCCCAACCCAAACCCACCAGCTTTTACTGTACAGAATACTCTGCAGTAAACTGAGCAGTGTGCCTAGACTTACCTGGGCTTGAGCAGTGGGGAGTGAACAGGACACTGCTCTTGACATATTTCTCCTTAGCTTTATCTACACTTCTCCTGACTCCCACAGCCCTTCATTAGGTGTTGTACATTCTCCTTCTCAGTGTTCCCCAAACTCTGCCTGACACCCCTCCCCTAAGCTTAGCCACTGTGATCTTTTCACACTGAGTTCCTCTGATTAATTGGACGTTTTGTAAAACGCTGGTTTACATTTATTGCCTTTCTACCTGTTTTAAAGCCCCTTTGTGCTAGTATCTTGAGGGTAACAGTGGGAATATTCCAATTATCTTCCTAGTGCTACTCATTATTTTCCCTACCTCTGCCGTGCCACCTTTTGCCACTACCAGTCTTCCCCACTCCTTCCCACACAGAAATCTGCCATTGCTTCACTTTTATTGTTCACCTGACCTACTTGACCAATTCTTTTATATTGCCTCAACATCTCTTTCAAATATTAATAAGCTTCACAATTATACTGTGGATTTCAGGAAACCCAGAGAATATCCTCCTGGGTACAAAAGTTAATGGAAAAACCTTGCTGTGTCCTGACTGCAGGATTTTTCTTCCTCTCCAGGTGCATGGTTGGCTACGTTAATGCCAGCTTATCGGTATTTCTGGTGTCTGACTTTGAAAACCGTTCAGAGCCAACATCAAATGGAAGTGAATTCTCTGGTTCACCATTAAAATATTGCAGGTAAGTATCTGAAGAAAATGCCACTCTGCTTTAAGACGTCGCAAGGAGAAGCATTGTGCTGAACTTGGGGATGGAACTAATTTTCAGAACTTAGAGAACTGTAATAGAAAGAATTAACCGTGCTACTTAGGGACAAGCTTATGGTACTGCTTGGCTATTACTTGAATTATTCCTTCCTTAGAGACAGGAGAAACTGGAAAGTGGATATCTGACAGGTGTTCCTATTGCAGGATTTGTATGGTGTCATGGCTTGAATGAGACACAACCGTCATGGAGAAATGTGGTATCAAAGTGCCAGTAATAGGTGGCCAATTACGTCTGTAAGATGAAACTTTTTCTAGATTATAGCATAGCACATGCACAAGGATGTCAAGGTTGCACAGAAGGGACCACGCTGAGTTATTTCACAGGTCTGTCAGGCATAAACATTAGTTTATGACAAAGTCAGTCATACTTTGTGATACCGTGGCATTTTTATTAATAAGTTGAGTGGTGTCATGAACTGGGTGGAGGGGCATTAATGTTTTTGTTTAACTAACTGATATTTAATGCTGTTGCAGTTTATTTGGCAGAAAGAACATCCCAATGCTGAATCCATAGTGAACATTTTGTATGGAGCAGGTCCACTTTGAGAGTACACCACTCCAAATTGTTTGCCATAGGACCATTTAGTAATGTTTGCAATTCTGACCATTCTCCTCCCTCTCTTTAATTCCTTTCGTCCTCATCTTCAAGCATGACATTGCTGCTACTTAAAGTTAATGGTGGAAATCCCATAAAGACAAAAAAGTTGTCCCCTCAATATTCCACAAACAGAACACTGTTAAGGATGGAGCCACAAATCTCCAGAAGACAAGTCTGTTATTTTAGCGATGCTGGTTTGTTATATATATCTACCCTTGAAAGAAAATCAACATCTTTCTTTCTTTATCTGAGTTTATCAGCTACTTAAACCACCTGAATTCTGCTAAAACAACAGTCATCTTAATTGCACTTCAGGCCAGATATTGATAGCAAGATAAGGAAATACTGTGTTCCACTATGCAATAATGTGGGCATTGGGGGGGTTGGACTTAGTGATCTTTCGAGGTCTCTTACAGCTCCTAATATTCTGTGATTCTCTGATTTTCCCAGGCAGGTTGTTGGTCTGAACACAGAGCAGTGGCCATGCTCAGTTAATTTCTGCTCACTTGGAACCCAGTGGTGCTGTGTTCTGGTTGTTTATAAAAGGTTTCCCTGTTTAGAATCACAGAATATACTGGATTGGAAGGGACTCATAAGGATCATCACTTCTTCACATGTAGTGCTTGTTTCCTAGCAAGTACGAAGAGGTCACATATTCAGCTCACTTGGGACTTGGTCCAGTGACTTCTGTTCTCAGGATGGTTACACTGTTGTTATACATCCTAAACCACGAAGTCAGGATTCTGTTTGCAGAGGGGAAGGTCACCTCAGTTTTGAGAACCTGCACGGGAGATACTGCAATGAAAGAGAGGTTTATTGCTGGCTAAGATATCAAGACAGAGTTTATTTCATTTTGTGTAGCACTCTCTGCAATCTGTGAAGATGAGCTCCCCTTCAGGGAGCAGAGCAGACTATCACAGAGATGAAATAGCTGTTTATTTGTTTTACTCATCTGAGTTTTTCATAGTTTCTTAAAACTTAGAGGTCAAGAGTATTATTTACTATGTTATTTTCACTATTTTGGGGGTTTTCTGTCCCATCTAAGAAACAGACTAAGGAGATAACAAGCTTCCCACTACTTCTAAATTAAGTTTCTGCAACAGTATTTTAGAATTCACTTACTGCTAGTAGAAACAGGCTCCGGAATGTGTGACCTAAACAGATTCATGATTTGTTAATGGAATTTTGGAGTCTTCCTGGATCCAGCTTGCCCAATAAGTATCTCTAGTTACTTTATTCACACCTAAAGTCTATTTATGATTTTACAGTGAACTTGTAGCGGGAAGAAAATGGCCCTCAGAACAAGAGAGCATCCCACCCTGCTCCTTGTTCTGAGGAGGTACCTGCAAGGCACACGTTTCATTGCCAAGGGAGCTGCTGTAGGGTCAAAACACTGGTGCTGAGCACCCAACATCATCTGTATTCACTTCAGCAGTTTTACTTCATGCAGGCATTGGCCCGGTCCTTCGCTCTGAATCTCCATTAGCAGCTGGGGCACCAAGTGCATGCCTGGAGAGCGTGTCTTGCCGTTAGGCTTCCTCTGAACATAAACCCATTTTGGTGAGCCAAAGCACGGCAAGGGGAGGTGATGAGGACACTTGCTAACCTGATATAAAACTCTAGTTCAGGCCCAGCCCAAGAATCAGGACAGTGTTGTGGTAACTTGTAGGTCTGAACAGAGATTGTTTTGGTGCAGAAAATGCAGTGATCAAGAGGTTTTGGGTTTGTCTTCCTCCCAGGCAGCAGGGAAGGAGCTTGCTAACTACTGTGCTCTGCTTGTCTTTCAGGTACAGGGACTACCGAGACCCCCCCCACTCCCCAGTGCCCTACGGTTACACGCTGCAGTTCTGGCATGTCTTAGCAGCGCGGCTGGCTTTCATTATTGTGTTTGAGGTCAGTGACCACTCAGGTGGCAAGTGTGTTTGCTTCTCCCTTTTAACAAAAACAACAAAACCAAACAAATTTGCCTTTGAAGCATTTTCATTGGGCTGATCTATGGCGGCAGCTCTGGAGCTTTCTGTTTTAGTTTCTGCTGTTTATATTGTGCTTTGTGTACTCAGATCTATTTTCTGAATAGTCACAGGTATTTAGGTTCTAACAAAAAAGGGGAATGCAGCACTTTGAAAACCATAACAGTGGCTTGCAAAGAGGGGAAGTAAATGAACCTTTTATTTACTTTCTGAGTCTTAGCATTTGTATCCTGGCTAGTCCGGGAAGCTGCCCGCTGACCAGTGTGTGAAGAAGGGGGGAAGGAACGTGGAAAGAAAGGATGGAATCTGAGCAACTGAAAAGTGAAGATAGTTTAAGTTACCATGTTTCCACATCTAGATTTTTTCTCTATTTTTAAATACCATTCCATTCTCCAGAATGATTAGCATCACAAAGATGATGACGATGATGATGATGAAAACTATTCAATACCTTTGCCAGTGTTCAAAATATTAGTACTTACTGTCGGTATCTCAGAAATCTTGGGAGACAAACCAGAGAACATAATACCAACTTCACATGGCTGGTATTCTCATACTGATTTTAAAAAAAGAGAGACGGGAGTGTAGATAAATAGGATGAGATCATTTACAAAACAAAATGCAGTTCTTAAGGCCTGAATTTCAGGTGCCTGAATATCCCTGCCAGAAACCAGGGACTCAGCATCTCTCCAGCACAGGTAGTTTGAAATCCTTTTTGTGCTGTGAAGAAGCCAAACAGGGAACAAATGATTTTTAAAAACTCTTTACTCAGTCCTCTGCTCTGAAATCATAGCAACAGGGCATCCAACACAGATATGGAAGCTGTAATCACCATAAATTATTGGCATAATGTTCATGAGCACATACGGCATTTCTGACTCACATTACTGTGTAAATTCATTCTGAACTGAGCTTTTGAAACACCTCTTTGGATCACATGACAGAAGCATTTGAATTAGAGGAAAGGTGAAGGGGAAACATTTTCTAGATTATTTTTTGAGTAAGGATGCCTTAGTGGCTCAGGAGAAGCCCAAGGTCTGCAGTGAATTCCCCTTATTGTCATGGTCAGTCCTCCCCAGACAAAGGGGGAAATATGGCACTGTAGGTTGGGCTTTCTACATGGGGTGAACTCATTATAGGTGAGTCCTAAGGAGGTGGTCTCTTCCATCTTCTCTGGCACACTCAAGGAAATGTTAAGAGTAAGAAAGAAAGAAAGAAGGAAATAAGAAAGACTTGTTTTGATAGAGGCCTCTGTGCTGGACTTGAAATCTTCATTTCTGTTGGTACTGAAAGCCAGGTTATCTGTCTCCAAAAAGGACCACAAGAACCTGCTTTGGCACACAGGCCTCAGCAGTTTTAAGATAGAGGAGAGCCTGGCTTCTTGATGCACATTTGGCATAAAGGCAGTAGCACAGCATAAGGACAAAGGCCACTTAGGCAAGAAAAACCAGCCTTGTTCAAGTCTCAGTGCCCAGCCAAATTTGTGACCAGCCATGGAAGAGATTTTTGTTCATTCTCAATACTTGCACAATAGAATAGACTTTGCTTTGTGCCAGCCAAAGCCCTCAGCAGGGGCCACTCTATTTATTGCCACTGCAGACTGTTTCCTTAACTATAGCTATGAAATCAGAAAGGTAATTGCAGCAGAAACCATGACTATCGTTCTCTGTAGAAAACACAATTGGGTGTATTGTGATTGCTACAGCAATTACAGTAAAAGATCGTGCTGAGAGATAAGTGATTCAAGGTAGGGTTTTTTTAATAAGTTAAATGACTACATGAGCTCAGATACCTTTTGGGTGCTGTGGGTGTGGTTATTTTGGATACCTTGACCTCCCTCAAAACCAAACAAAAGTATTTTCTATCACTGAAAAAGGAATTATTTGTCCCGGCTAAACTGACAGATTTTTTTTTTTATTTTTCTTGGATTTTTTTCTTTAGGTTTGGCAAAAAACCCAGCAATTAAAATCATTGTAGGTTTATTTCTCATGAGATGGCATGAGAAAACATGTTACATTTTCTTTCCACTGGCTCTCAGAAGAAGGGTTCTGCTTACAGAAGAAATGCCTTTGTTTTCCCAATCTAGAACAAGTGTCTTTTTCTGAGATGAAGGATTTTTTTGTCTCTCTGCCCCTCTCTCAAACGGAGTGAATAAATCTCTAAGCAGCATCTTTAATCAAACAAAAAAAAAAAGGCACTCAAGCAATCCTCCCCCATCTCACTCAAGCTTTGCTGCTGCATGCCTAAAACACATGAGACAAAGGATCAGTTACCTTCTATTTAACCGCGATGTGTGGTAAATCGCAATATGTCTTTGGGTGAGACAGAGTGTAAAAAAACATGATTTTTTTTGGCTAAGTCATTTATTGGTTCTGATACTGATGCAAAGGGGTTCTGGCAACAGGAAAGTATTGTATCATTTGATCCTCCTCTTCCTGCAAAGCAACCCACTAAAGCCAGGCCCAGCCCAAACAACCTTTTGGCAAGTCATAACCTCATGGGACTGAACACACAACAGTTTTGAGGCCTTTCTGAACCCAGCTACTTATATCCTATGCTGCTGTGTCCATGCTCTGCTGACTTTCACTTGAAAACTTCATGATTTGGTTTCTTCAAATTTAGTAATGGGTTTAGTTCTAACACAGTATGTTTTTGTGATTTGGAATGGGAGGTTTACAGAAGCTATAGAAAATACTTGTTTTCTTCCTAACATTTTGATTTTTCATCCCTTCATTATTTTCTCAGCACCTTGTCTTTTGCATAAAGCACCTGATTTCCTACTTAATTCCGGATCTCCCCAAAGATCTGAGAGACCGGATGAGGAGAGAAAAGTACCTGATTCAGGAAATGATGTATGAAGCTGAACTAGAACGCCTGCAGAAGGAGCGGAAAGAAAGGAAGAAGAATGGAAAATCTTATCACAATGAGTGGCCATGATGGGGTGAGGAAGAAACTGCTTAAAAGAAGATAGGAATATTATTTTTTTTTTAATTTCCTGGTTCACTACCATGGAGAGTGCAGTGAAAGAAATAGTCAGTAACCGTTGTGAGCACTTAACACACGTGCACCCGTGTTTAATAGGGTCCACATTGTTGTAAGCCCTTTGAAATCAGAGGTCTTGCAAGGCTTAGTCTTCTCCAGCATGAGCAGATCAGTCCAGTGCTTAAGTCTCTGCATTCTTTTCAGGAAGATCCCAGGCCCTAACTTAAATTTTGGGCCTTGAACTTAAGTGCAGTTACACATCTTACAGAGCTTTACACAACTCGGTGATCTTATGGCTCGTTCTCATGACCAAGTTGCTACTTCATAACCAGTGACTGCACTTTAGCAACATGGCAGCGCTCATCCATATGTGTGGCCACCACCTGCAGCACATGCATGGCAACGTTGCTCTCTTCCAGAGTGGACTAAGCTGTGTTAGCTTACATTTACCATGAGTTAAGGTCACGTACATGGGCCACTGCCATTACTCCAAAAATACCAAAGCACATTTAAGAGGAGATGCTTGATCATGAGTCTAATCAAGTGGTCTAATGATGCTGAAAATTTTAGGTGTGTGGAGTGCTGACAGATCAAAAAGCACCCAAATGTGGCCAGAGGTGTCTGACTATAAGGTCATTTATTTGGAAATGATGCTGTGAAAAGCTGGGAATACATTTTGAAGATTTGAACAGTGCCTTTACAGCTATAGGACTGTGTGGTCTCTGAAGGAAACAAATCAGGGTAGGGCATCTTGCCCAGAAATGTCCCTGTATTTGTACTGCAAGATCACATTGATGGCGCGCGTATGATGGTGTAAGATACATGTAACAGAAGACAGACTGTGTCTTAAGACCTATCTGTGTAAGTAAAACAAAAAAACCCAACAGATGAATGAGGTCAGCAGAGCAAAAGAATACAGTCATCCTGAATCTCTACTCCGGTAACATTCTCTTTATTCATCCTTCCGTTACTGATGGAGGGGTGGAGGGAAAAAATAAACCAGATTGCAGAGTAAAATAGCTTGAAATCCTTCATGCAGAGCAATTGTACACAGGGTGCAGCATTAGATTTGTGAAAAATGGATCACTGTCTATATATCCTTCTGCACATTCTTTGGTATTAAGAAATTACAAGTACTTCCTGGGTTATTAAACCAAATGAGTGGAGTTGGAAGTGTGAAGACTGCAGAAGTGTTGGATAGAGCAACATGAACAAAATGCTGAGTGTTCTGAAAGCTCTAACATGTCTTGCCTCAAAGTGGTAACACTCTTCTTGCAGAACATGCAGTGGTGTAAGCAGCCACAGCACAGAGAAGGAAATTCAAAAGCCAAGAATGTAAGAAGGCAAGTGGAAGCAAGACTATATCCTGGTGAGGATGCAACTAGATACAAAATACCAGGCCCAATCCATTCACCTAGCCCTCTTCCAAGAAACTTGAGCTCCATAAAAATTATCATGTTTTAAAAGTCTTAAAAAGTTGTGACCTTGTTAGTTTGACGATATTTAAGAGGGAGGAAAATTCAGCAGGTTGTTTCTACAAGCTCTTCCATGAACCACTGAACAGAAGAGCTGCCCATCTGGGCAGACCATAGAGAGCAAGACCTTATGGATGGATGGATGGATGGATGGATGGATGGATGGATGGATGGATGGATGGATGGATGCCTCGGGCTCCATAAGACATCAGGACTGCTTGCACCAAGACTAGATATTGCCAGTATAAATCTTATTTCCAAACTAAGCTTATTTCCAAACTGCAAGGGAGAACTGTGCAGTTTCTATATAGTGTGGGAGAAGGTTTTAATGAAAGGTGATACAGCTTGAGGAACGAGCAGGGAGGAACCACTGCCTGCCTACACTTTGCTTCCTTGCAGTGAGGAACCTCGTCCAGTTGTGACCCATCATCCTACAAGAAAAAAATAAATGTCACAGCAACTCCCATTTATTGGGTGTTCCTGGCCCAAGCCGGAAGGTCCCATGAGGCAACATAACCACTGAAGAAATTTCAGGATTAATCCGTTGACTTGGTGCCAAAACAAATGGGGAACACAATGGTTGTGGGGTGTAATGAGGAAGCAAACTACTTCCTCTTTGCCTCAGCTCACAGTATCTGAGAACACAGCTCAAGCGGGCAGTGGGGAAATGGGTATTTCTGTCTCTGTAAGCAGGGGGTGAGGATAAGGCACTGTTGTCTTTTGATACTTACATGCCAGGTGGGTTAGGATTTACCATCCACCACCTATGGGTGTGTACTGCACTCGCAGTCTGGGGATTCCCAGGTGGGATCGCTGGGCAAAACCACATTCAGACCAACCTCACATGAGCAATCGGATCAGTCTGCATACACTGTGTTTAATATCTAAAACAACAGATGACAAGAGCTTAGAAACTGTTCACTAAGTAGTAAAGTGAGATGTGAGTCATGCAGAAAATCAGTGACACCCATATGAGTGAGAACCTTTGCAAACTCCTGGAGTAAGATAGAGCTTTGTCCATGTAGATCTTAGTAACTTCCCAGAAGTGAACCAAAACCTAGCACAGTATAAACTGACTTCAACTTGAGGGGAACCACCGCAAGATACCATGCCAAAACAAATAAAGTGCAGCAGAAATACAATAGATAATAACTGCTTTTGAGACTAGTTTTCCACACAGCTACATTGTGATGAGTTTTCACGGTGATACTTTAGTAGAAGCTGTGTCCCACTCTGCTCTAAATGAGAACACGAGCTATAGTGGTCTCTAGATAGAAATTTATGCTGCTCCCTTACTTCTGATCTGACGATGGGCTTTGTTTAAACTTCCAGGTGACCGTCCTATATGTTGTTTACTTATCCCGGCTCCACAAGAGCACTACCTTCAAGGGAACGAGGAAAAATGCAACCTCAATGCATGCCACAGACATTTTACATAGCAAGCAGGACAGCACACAACAAAGGAGTTACTGTGAAATCATCTTGCAATCAGTGTAGGATTGATCTCCATAGACCACTCTTGACAGCAAGCATGCACTTCATGAGCAGTTACACATCAGTTTTTAAAACCAAGGAAAAAAATTGTATATTGGGACTGTTTTTCAGCCTGTTTGCTACGTTTTTTGCATTCTGTCCCATGTTGGTTTTACAGATCTTAGAATAAAATGTAAATGAACCACCTGGATACTTTGGCAAAAGAAAAAGCCTAGGTATGAAACATCATCTCTGTTGAAGCTACTAAATACTACAAAAGAAACCCTGTTTACAAATTAGTTCTTTTTTATTTTAAATCTTTCTGAGGGGAGTTATGTTATTTACCATATATATATATAATATATATATATACATAAAGTATATAGGGAGATTGTTTATTTGTAAATAAAAAATCCTATGGAGAAGAATGTCAAGTTTTCACAGTTCAAAAAAAAATCATCAACATGAAGCCATGTTTAATGCTTGTATAATGTGATGCAATAAACTTCAAAATAAATTATGCATATGAAATATTTGCTGTTTGGCATTCATGAGTTTTTTCTTTTTACCTTATTTGTTCAGAAAGCAAACAGACCAGTCGGCTGGAAGCAAACTTAAATGCAAACCATAAAAGGGCCAAAATCTATCACCAGTTTCTCCTTGTGAATCTTTTGTTTATTCATGTAGTCAAATATTCTTCCTTTGGTGTGTTTTTAATTCTTTTTTCAAATGTTCCTGCTTGTTTTGTCTCTTGACCCTGCCAGGTGCTGCATATAATTCGGACTGCGTGGAGTTCTCCTGCTCCCATGGGATTAATCGGCTTCCAGCATCCCGCATTTCTTTGCCGGGTGAGCTTGTAGCTGGCAGGGATGAAGAATCAGGGTGCAGGAGTGTGATGGAGACACCAAGAATTATCTTCTCACCTTTACAGAGACAAGGTCCTGACCAAGAGTCCAACTAGCAGGGAACAGTATATAATCCCAATGGAAATATATAACTCAAAATTAATTGCTCTAATTAGTGATGCCAATTAAAGCAAGAAACATATAGAAAAAGTAAAGGAGAATGAGTCACTTTCTAGTTCTGCAGCAATCATGGGAGGTTGGTTAGCAAAAAACGGGGCAGTTGGCAGGGTCACCTCCAAAGCTGAAGAATGTCTCTCAACTTCTTCCAGCACTGTTCTCCCCAGTGAAAATTCATCTTGAGGCTGTGATTGCAGACTAACAGAAATCCCCCGGCCCAAACTTTCACTTCATACCAAAATTAGTTAAATGACTGCTGAGTGCTCAGATAGCGACTTCAACCAGACAGGAAGATACATTGGTCATTTACGTGTTCTGTTTTAAACAACTAAGTGAATTCAAAGTACTGAGAAATGAAACCCCACCTATCTAAACTACAACTGGGGAGATTACTCTTCCCAAACAAAACAGGTAGTGATCGCAGGTCATCCAGGACAGCTTAAGGCGGTGCCATTTACAGCACAAAATCTGTGATCTCAGCACCTAGTGGTGCAACGAGGGCGACGCTGACGCTGTTTAACACAGCAGTGATAGATTGGTCACCCTCCTGAGAAGCAAATCCGGATGGGAGCTCAGCAGTTGTGCTGGGTGGGCTGTAGCTGTACCAGTAGGCACATATGTCAGTGCTTTGCTACAGGCTTCTGTTCCCTCTGTTCGCAGCTCACTGCGTGTGGGTACACAGAGGTACATAAGTCCATTTCGGCACTCTGCAGCAGAGTGGAGACACCTGCACGTACCCTTTTTCAGACCTGTGAGCTGAAAGCACCCAGTAAGTACAAGTTATTATACTCTAAGGCTGAAGAACTACTCTGTAGGCCAAAATGCAGTATCTATTTCTGGGTCATGGAGACAAAGCACCAGGCTGGATCAGCTGCACTTATCTTCTGAGACTTCATAGCCAGCTTGTTCACTCAGTGGAACAATTGTCTGAGTGACTAGGATCATCCCAGAACAGAGACACCTGTCCTGTATCTCAAAAGACTTCATTACGGATGCTATCGTTTGTCCCAGATCTCAGATACAAGGACACAAGACACAACTCCTGGGATTTGTCGCACTTGCTTACAGCCCTGCCACACAGTGGTTCCAGGCATTAACCTGCTCAGCAGGGGGCTGGGAGATAAGGGTCTGGCCCTAAACTGCGCTGGATCCTGCCAATTGAGAGCTCCAGGAGGCAAAGAGGAAACCTGCCTCCATCAGGGGTTTTGCACTGGGTTAGCTGACAGAGACACGCTGCTGGTGGCAACCCAGAGTGCTGCCTGGCCCTTGCTCCTCTGGTAGAGTCTGCTTCTCAGAGCCCTTTTTTTTTTTTCCTAATGTTTTCTGATCCTGTCAGTTCTTCTTATGCAGCAGATAATCGAGAGCCCTCTGTCACCAGGGCACAGAATAAACTGATTTAGACGCTCAAGGTCAAGGCAGATAAACTAGCACTGAGTCACATTCCAAGTAACAGCAGCTCAGCACCCTGCACAAATGCAGCATAACTTTTACAAAGCATTTAACGCATGCAGTCAATGTTTCATCTGATTCTCAAGTATGACCCCTTTATATGCGTCAAGGCTCAAATTTCCTGCTATAGTTTTCATTTTCCAACTTGATTCTACTCCCATGTACAGCGATGGAAAAAAGTCTGCAGTACAAAACCAGCACCATGGGTCAGAGTCCGGTTCTTGCTGCCTCAGGACGCACATAGGATAAGGAAGGAACAGGGGTTTCACTCTCCCAAACCACAAGTAGAGCACATGGTCTGGAGCAGGTGCACCGCTCGGCTTCTCTTGGCAGCACAGCTAGAGAATATGATATATATTCTCTATATCATATATATAGATATGATCCCCCGCCCTGTAGCCCTGAAAAAAAAAGCCTTCACCAAATGACAGTCTCTGTGATTCCTTCCCCATCCCAGGGGACTGCCCAGTGGATGAAACATGCGGCGTGTTTTTGCCTGATCCGGCCTAGCCCTGAATGTGAATGCCCAGAGGGACAACAGGGACTGCATGAGCACAAAAGGCTATGTGAGGTTTCAGCTCACATCTCCACAGGTAACACCAGCATCAAGTGCAGATGCAGCCTTCCTCCTTGTCCTGTACAGCAAAGAGGACTCTCTTCTTGCATCAACATCTCTGCCACACTATGCTCAGCTCAGTGCAAGAGCTGTCCTAGGCCAGCACACTGGGCAGGATGTATGAGTCTGCTGGGGTTCTGAGACATGACATTGAATAAAAAGTCCAAATAGCTCATTTCCTTCATGAGGACCAGCTTTATAAGGATAAAACAAGGCAGAAGGGGACGGGGCATGAAGGGAAGAATATAACTGACTTTTGCCCCTACCCTTCACTATCTCTTGTAGCTTCCAGCAGTCAGCACAGATAAAGAGATGCAGGTAACCAGGGAACAAGTGGCTTAATAAAAACAAACATACATGACAAAGCCGGCAAAATAAATATGGTCTCAGGATTAGTTCTGCAAAGGAACCAGAAGGCACTAAATGTACCTCCTGTATTAATAAAAAAGACCCACTGTTTCTTGTGATCTGGTGCAGTCCTGCAGCCCTAATCTCTTCATACTTTCAATGCCTTAAAAGAAAAAAAAAAAAACCAAAAAACCAAAAACCAAAACCCAAACCAGGAAAACAGCCATATCTGGGGGAACAGAGCTCTTACCAAATAAAAAAAATTTACTCTTAGAGTGAACTGAGATTAAAAGCAGAGATTTTCCAGGAGGCTTAAGAATATCAGGCAAATATTTCACAGAGAAACACTGCCCTAAGGCCTGTCACCAACAGACCCACAGTGAGGAGAGTGAGGCAGTGCAAGAAAGACCTGATTCCTTTCTTGATGGATTTCAAGGTCATGCAAGGGTGACAGTGCCACGAAACTCATCAGATGCCAGCCCATGACCCTAACAGGGCTGGTAACCAGTACAGGAATGTCAACGTGAACAGAACTGTCCTCGTGGGCTGACCATGGCCCCAAGTCATATATGAAGGCCATTGACTTTGTTCTTATCGCCTGCAACATCCATTTCAATGTGGCTGAAAGCAGGGTTGTCAGTTCCTTCGTCTGGCACGGTAAATGGTTTCCAGTTCAACACTTCCACTTTCTCCGGCTAGAAAACAAAAAGACAAAAGCCACGCTGTGAAGTGAAAGAACCAGTCTTCACTTCTTTGACCTGCACAGGAGCAGAGTCAGACGTACGGAGTGCCTTGAAGGAAAACACATGATGGTTGCTGACAGAGCACAGATAATAGCTGGCATTTTTCCAGGGAGCACAGGAAGTTTCTTATTGCATAAGGTACTAGTTGTGAAAAATGTTCTCATCACATAAAATGTTCTTGTCCTGCAAAGTGTCTGAAGTATTTTTGGGTGTGCAAAGTTCTAATTGCTGTTCTCATGTCTAGTGATCTGTCACTACCAGGGCCATGGCCTAATGACTCCCAAACCCTTAGTCCTTGCCCCATCTTTGACACAAAGAGTAGATTAACATGCGTCATTGCTTTGATGTTCCACCCCTGTATAACACAATGAGATGTTGAGCTCTTCATGTGCAGAAAGTCGCTGGGTTGCCCCTCTTTTTTTTTTTCCTAACAATTTTCTGCATTCTTTGTGATACCAACTGCTTGTTTTCCAGCTCCTAGCTGCATCACCAGCCTGACGCTTGTTTCTGATCTGGGCATAAAATAGTATGGCTGTGGACATCAGCTTCCACATGGGTGGGTTTGTTTCAAAAGACTTCAGACTATTCCCAGATAGTGAAAACAGAAGTTGGCCCATGAAAGAAATAGAGTGTATGACAATAACTGGATCTCCAGTCCTAACATGGGCAAGCATCATTAGAGTAGTATTGTAAAAATCCCTCACTGGTGCATGTCTCCAGGAGATGAAATATGTGATATCATACTAAAAAGAGTTGTCATCGTGGAGGAGAAACATTTTGCAAACTGGACCATCTCAAAGATGTGATTGCTACCTGTGCTGCACCACTTGAAAAGCACCAGAGAAAGCTGAGCTTCAATGTTCAGCATGATGACAAACTACAGTTTATTTGAAAAAAGAAAAACAATCCTCTAGATTCTCCCTTCTAAGGGATATTATTACCCAATAATACTCCTTTTTTATATATCTTAAGAGATGGAGCTAGAAAACAGATACATTGACTAGAAATGTTTTCTCTCAAGGAGTACCTGAAGTTGCAAAAAATCTAGGCTTCTGAGAACATCTGCTTACAAACAAAGGAAGCTTGAGTTCAAGGTGTGCCTTAGGCCAGCTTCCAAGAGAGTTGTAAGGGAGTATTTTGGCTGAAATAATGGTCCCTTGTCTCAGCTGCTGCCCTGTTGTTCAGTGAAGTCAAGCTGTGGCCAAACACAACTTCCCTGTCTATGCTAGCTGCTTTACTCCTACCTGCCTTGTGCTCTGCTACATCCCTAGAGCAGTCAGTCCTATCAGGCAGCATCAGGTGCTATTCATCCTGGTGGGAAAAAATAAACCAGGGGCTGTTTGCTTTTGTCTCCATGAGGAAAGGTTGATTTAAATCACCAATGCAGAATTACACTTACTTTCTCAGATTTAGACCATGAGAAGTTGGACAGGAAATCTTCCTTGGTCAGCAGGAATTTACGGTCTATGTTCTGCTTTAGTCCTCCTGCAAAATAGGCAGGTGTCAATCAGCCAGGTTTCCACACTCAAAGGTATGTTGGAGCCCAGCTACAGGCACCACGCCAGGTGAGCAGGACAGAGTCATGCAGCAAAAGCCATCCAGCAGTCATGGGCCTTAGAGATCATTTCTTTACAATGATGTATAACCTGCACCTCTCAAAATACAAAATGATCCCTCGAGGTCTATTTTAAATGCCTTGGCCATTTTCCAGAGTTTCCTTGTTCCCCCCTCTGACTTCTAACTGCATAAAAAACCCGAGACAATCATCAGGAAAGGATGAATCCCATGCAATGATATCTGGGACCACACTGCCAGCCCAAGAGCTGTGGTACTAAGGGCTGTGCTGGAGCCTCTTCTCAGCTCCCTGTCAGCAAGATTCCAGAGTCACTAGCAATTTTTCTAGTGAGTTATTTAAGGACAGCCTCAAGGTGGTGAGATGACTGTTAACAGGATGTTTGGGCATTTTCTATGGCATGAAAGATTAACTGTTCTTTTGTGTGTGTGTGTGTGTGTGTAAAGAAAGGGGATGCAGGTGCTGGGAATTGGC
>VXBZ01000389.1:112994-135120 GCA_013399135.1 Heliornis fulica | reverse complement strand
AGTTTAGGTGTTTGTGTGTGTGTGTGTGTGTGTGTAAAGAAAGGGGATGCAGGTGCTGGGAATTGGCTCCGATTGCCACCTGAGGCTTCAATGGGATCTTGAGCCACAAAAAGCAAAGTGAGGGTGTGGTTAGGTGGGTTTTTGTAGTTGTTTCCTGGGCTGAGGGTTTTTTTTATGTGGATTTGGTGAGTTATCTGGTTTTTACACTTTGCATCGTGGCCTACTGATGACCTGATTCCCAGCATGGTAAGAGGCAAAATTTGTCTACAATTGTCACTATAGCAATGGAAGATCTTGTGATGTGTAGGAATGGGAACACATCCTCCAGAAGTTCACAAAGAACAGGGAATGATAGAACTGTTGCTTCTGCTTGTTAGCTGGTAGGCAAGAGAAAGCTAGCACAAGCAGGTCTGTCTGCTGGAGTTTGGAGTCTTGTAGTCTGGATATAGTTGTGGGTCAAACTAATAGGTCTGAAACTGAACAGGCTCAAAGATGTGTTGGGCCCTGGAACAGGCTCCCCTGGGAAGTGGTCACAGCACCCAGTTTGGCTGAGTTCAAGAAGCGCCTGGACAATACACTCAGTCCCATGCTCTGACTTGTCCGGCCCTGTGTGGAGCCAGGGGTTGGACTTGATGATCTGTATGGGTCCCTTCCCACTCAGGAGGTTCTATGAGAGCTGTCATAGGCATCTGGCTGGGCATGCCCGGGAAAGCCATGAGAGCAGCTGCTTTTATGCTATTTCTGCCATGCATAATGTGGGTGACAGGCACACTTTGCATCTGACCTAGATGTGAAAGAGGTGAGGTCATGGGCCGGATGAAGTCCCGGCTCTTACCCATGGAGTGCTGCTGTTTGCCCCTTGCACAAATAGTAAAGGGGAACTGAGAAACTAAGACAGCCATGCACGGGGTCTGCAGCTCTTGGGTATGTCCTTGGGGAATGTGGTGAAAAGCATGCACTGTAAGGGTGCAGACCAAGCCCCTTGAGTGCTCTGAACTCACTCAAAGTAAAACTGCTTTTGTCCTCTAGAAGCATGGAGGTATCTCCTTGCTTGGAGCTGTTGCCATGTTCAGGGACAACCCTTAAACCTCCAGGCCCTGCTGGCATCTAATAAAACAGGAAAGACAGATGATTTATACTTTTTCCCTCCTCCCACCTCTTCTCAGGCTAAAAATTGGTGAAACTTCTTTCTCCTTAGAAATCTGAAGTAACTTTTGCTGTGAGTGGACACCAAGAGTGGGATGTAGAAGTGCTGAGGGGAGGAATGGATGAGTTAGGATAGTAGCTTTCATACGTTAGCAATAGTGGTGCTGGCACTTCCTGGGGCAGTGACAGCTCTCTGGTCATCTCAGTTTGAAAGAGATCTAAGATGCGCTAAATCGCAGCTCTGGAATTAGTACCTGTTAGGAGGCTGATAAGTATTCCCACAACTATTGTGATAAGTGTCCCAAGTGTGCTGAAGTAGAGATAAGACAGGGAATACCAGTTGTCTGCCAGGGCAGGCCTGAAAAAGATCAGAAAAAGGTATTAATCTCTGGCTTCCTATTCCAAGCAGCTTGAAAATGTTGTCGGTTTCCCTGAGTATAAATACAGAGTTACTTCTGAACCAAGCAACTTGGTACTCTTGAACTGCCTCTGTACAATAAAACATGCACTGAAAACACATTAAAATTTGCAGGACAGGGGAGGAGACTGGTCAGTACCCATGAGGACAGGCATGGGATCAAACAGGTGAAACAGGATCCTCTTGTCTCCGCTAGGATCTAGTGCAGAGCTGAGCACTCCAGCTAGTCAGAAGAAGGGATAGTGTCTTTAGAAGGGGGCACATTATTTAAAGGAGGGAATTCAAAGTTAGGAAATCAGCCATGTGTAGCTCTAAACAGACTGGTACAATAGGGCAACTGTTACACCTTGTTTTGTTCTCCCTGACAATGTGCTCTGGTGCCATATCTGCTTCTTTGCAGCCATGAGCAATGCTGGAGGCCTTGCGTGAAAGATGTAGTATGTGACTCTGGCTGTTGGGGACCCATGGTATCTGCTGCTGATGGTACAATGCTTTAAGGTGTAAGGACTGGGAATCCCTAGAAATGTGTTTGCTTGGCTTCTTTCTCTTCCTGCTGTTTCCTATATTGTCTTTTGTGTTACATTTAATTGTGACTGTCCAAAGTGAGACACAAAGTAACTGCAGAGGGGAGAAAATCCCTTATGTTTTGCCCATTATGTGGATGATGCCCCTTTCTGACTTCCCTGAGTAGAACCACTTCTGCACAGACAAGCTGTTGTAGGTGGAGCTGTTAAACTGGCAAATTGCCCTTTAACTGCCTTCTGCTTTAATTCATGTGACAGACCGTGGAAGTCAATCCGATAATTACAAATATTATGTTTTCTTTAACTCTATGGTTTCCAGTAAGGCATATCCAAGTCTTAAGGCTCAAATATTGAGCTTTTCAGATCAATAGAGCAATTTACTTTGACTTCTGTTCTGGGATAACTCAGACAGGGGTGGGAAATCAGAAAAATCCTTCATCTTAAACAGCCTGGTAGGTAAACCATAGGGGTATAGTCACAGTAACCCAAACGCTAGGCAGGTGCTTGTGTTTCTTTAAAACACAAGCGTGTTTTAAAACACAAACGTGTTAAAATACACGTTTTGTTACGTGCACATGATAAACTTGTATACCTCTCTATAACTGGCGTGCTGAAGATTGTTGTTAATGGATTTGCTGTTGACGTCAAGTTTCCTGAGGTTATATTACAGCCCACAGTGGAGAGATATAGTGGCTTGGTCCTCTCTGGGAGCGGAGGATAAATCTGAGATCCGATTCCAACCCAAAGTGAAATAACAAAGCCACTGACAAGACCCACAAATGCACCCTGCAAAACAGAAAATGAAACTTGGATCTACGGGTTGAAAATCAAAAGGATTTTTAAAAAAGAATAACCCAACACCTAGATGAGTAAGAAACAGTAAAGATAATCTAAACTGTAGGTTTCATAGCAAAAATTAAATACACAGTTGAGGAGAGCTGGGGAGTTTACTCCATTCCCTTTGGGGAAACACAGTGTTTACTCACACCTCTTGAGTATACCTCTTTTTATTTTGCCTCTATGCCTTTATAATAAAAAGGATAGCTTTGGGCTGCAAGACATACAAAGTACTACTTTATTTGAGGCCCTCTAACAAATAAAGAAGCGACTTTTCCTTGTGAGGTTTTTTGTGGCTGACAGACAGTAAATTATTTATTTTTTTTAGCATATGCAAGAAACTTCAAGTGCAAAGAGGTGAAGGTGAGTGATTAGTGAGCCTTTCTAAACAGCAATCTTGTCCAACTAACCTATGGACCATATTCCAGAAATTCATCAAATCCATTTTTTGATGGAATAACTTTTTCCTTTGGGAAAGAACATTTAATGATGCTGAAGCAATCTCAGAGCACTCCAATCCAGAGAAGTGCTTGGGCCCCATTTTCCTAGCCTCACCCCCTTTTGCTCAGACAGGCCAGCATCTCAGGACACAGAGTTTTCTGCTTCTAAAACTGTTTTCAAGAAATCTTTTATTCAAAATTGTATTGCTATTTAGACTATTTCTTTTTCCCTCTCTTTGGTCATTTAAATCTCTTCATGGGATGGAAATTTAAGTTCCTACACAGCCTTGTTTATCAACTCCTTGGGATAAGGAGGAAAGGGAGTAAGAGAAAATGTCCTCACAGAAAGTATCAACGACATCTCTCTTGCTGCCCAACATAAAATTACTGGGGCAAGAGGAGGATGAAGATGCCCAAAATTATCAATGACTTTTAGATGAACAGGACTTTAAATGTCTACTTACAATTCCATTTGCAAAGGAGCAGAGGATTCCCAAGGCAAACAGTCCTAAAAGGGGGCCACCAACCATGCCAAAAATGCTGAGCGCTGCCTGAGTGGAAAAGAGATTTCTATCAGGTCCTGCACAAGAAAGTTAAAGCCTCTGACATGTCAAGAAGGGAAGATGTTGAGAAGGAAATGATGAGATTTTATTTAACTGGTGTGTACCCAGCTGGCAGGACCCGGTACAGTTACATGGGTGCTTAAAGCAGAGGTTGAGCCATAAGCTGTTTGAGGCCAGTACCCAACAAAACAAAAGCTAATTTCATAATGGTATGAAGCAATTATTTTCTTATGTAATTCATCCTGTGTCATTCAACGTGGGCATGAAAAAGCAGTCTGACACCTACCTGCAACAAGGCTCCCAGGAGAGATGCCACCGCAGCCATGGCAATGCAGACTCCACCATAAAACAGGCCTGTGAGGGAAAGGCAGAATTAGGCATGAGTCTGCCAAAGTCGAAAATCCCCATCAGAAATGTTTCTGTCTAATCAGAGTGGCCCCTGATGTCTCTGAAATAAAAACCTGCTAGTATCTAGAATTTTTTTCCCCATAGAGTCTGAACTGACCAAAAGGTCAGGTTTCTGTTTACATTGAGGTGATCATGCAACCTGATAAAGTCCTCTTCCTGTGTATTTCTAAAGATTAGTTACTAAATGACAGCTAAATAGATTAGCTATAGTGGCAATATGGCAATACCACGTGTATTGTTTGTATTTCTCAGATAATCTCCTGTGTCATAGTCCTTATTTTGAGGGAATGATATTTTTGTTTCTCAGTCTGAAGTCTTTGGAGTGAGAAAGTAAATGCTGGCAGACTACTGGGAGCTGGCACCATTGTGATAAAGAACATCCCAGGTCACCAGGACGTAGTGTCTCTCTCCAGGACCTGTAACACCAGCTTGTTTCTGTACCTCCACCACCGCTGAGCTTCACTGCGCAAGCATTAGGTTAATCTCACTGTTTAATGCAATGTGTCAGGTGCATCAATGCTAAGATTACAACAATTTTGGCATTAAAATTGTTTGCAACAATGTTTAATAAAGTGCTCTCTTCTGCAGATACTTAATACTTGCAACCTGCCACCAGTTTGCTGCGCTCACTGGTACAAGCTATGGTACCACATCGGGACCGTGGTTTTTCCACGCTTACTACAGTGGCTGTGGTGTGCTACACCTGCAGTGGATCACAGGCAGTACAGCTAGAAAAGATTGCTATTGCATTTCGGAGATTTAAAACATCTGCTCAGCCTAGTTCTGACCCTCTTCTTTGAGCTGTGCTAACCAGAGGACCTGAACAGACAGAGTTGGAGAGTATGTCAGAGATGATGTGAAGTTTCTCATTCTCTGGAATGTTACTGGGACACAATGCAATCGCTCAGGTATTGCTTGGCTCAAAAGGTTTGTCACAAAATTGTTTCCTATGCTTCTCAGTTTTGACAGATGAAAGAAAAATAACAGGTGCTTCATCCTGAGACATTTGGCTTTGCAGCTCTGTGAATCAATGTTAAATACGGATGCAGTGCCTCTTTCCCGCTTAAAGACCAAACAAGACAGTTTCCCTCTATCCTCATGCTGACTTGAAATAGCTCGACCCCCACCCTGTGTAAATCTATGCAGCCGATCTCATCTCCCCCAAGTTCTGCACTGGTGGGAATGCACTTACTCCTGACTCACGCTGCCATAAATGAAATCTGAATCGAGCAAAAACTACTTCGTAAAGCAGAAGTGTAAAAGCAATTTTCCAGACATACTCATCCCCATGGAAATCCATGACAGTTTCTTTTCAGAGAGGGATTTGAAGTATGGCCTAATGAGGTCTTCGACAGTCACAGCAGCCAGAGCATTGATGCTGGAGGACACCGTACTAAAGAAGGCAAGATTTATATAATTACTTTTTTAATCTCAGAAACTAAAATGCTAGATAAAAATGGGTTACTAGCGGAGAGAAACTGCTGCTGTCTAGAGCAGCGTCAGAAATCTAATGTGACTCCAGTACTAGTTGAAATAACTTAGTATCCCAGGTGAAGCAGTTAATAGCTTAAAAAAAATGTTTAAAGTAATTGCATTTCCTGCAGACAAGGCAAATCTCGATGAAAAGATGGGCCTGAAGAAGTTACTGAAAAAATCTCTTACATGTAGTTAAGCTGTAAACACTACTGGTATATGTGATACCTTTGCAAACGATCTGCACAGTATATATCCAGGTAGGCAAAATTACTACATGCAGGACCCTAATTACTTTGAATGCAGGAGGAGTTGGATGATCTAATTATATTAATGTATACATTAGGCATCTAGTCCAAACCAAACTATTCCAGGCTCCCTATGCAGACAGAGAGGCCAGCACTCCTAAGGCAAAATTCTACTAAGGTGATTTTATATCTGTGTGCACCTTGCTCTTTTTAGTCTTCCCTCAGTGTGTGAAAAGTATCCCTCTATCTATGTAGCTACAAATATTCAGAATGGAAAAAAAAATATTCTGGTGTCATTCTTAAGTTTCCTCATGCTTGTTTATAGACGTACTTGAAAGAGGCAATGTTTCCTTAAAAATCTGAACAAAACGCTTCTCACTGAGTTAGAAGGGGACTGATTTGTCTCCTTCAGCAAAAAATAAAAAGTGATTGTTTTTTGTTGTGGGGTTTATGCAAGACAACTGAAGGTCCAGGAACTCTTTTGTAAACAAGACTCTGAAGATCAGGGATGGGGAAATGGAAATTACTTTAGTTGTGCAGGTTTGAAATTGGAAAATTAAAGATGAGGAGTAGGAAATTCCCTGAAATTATTTTGTGTAACAACACATCTATAATACTTAAAAATTCCTCCAAGAAGAGGGGCTTTAAAAACACAGAGGAGGATTTATTGGTGCTGTACACCATGTGTGGCTGGCTGTGTCCTCACACTGCTAGTAGTGAACTTCAAACATCTTTGAGTTCTGGAACCCAAGAGCACCACTCTTAGAAACTAGAGATTTTTTTTAAGCTGCATCACAAAAGATCTTCCAGTACTTTTTTTTTCTTTTTTGAAAGAACAAAAATTTGACAAAGAAGTGAAGTGCAAGAGTTTTAGTATAAATGCAACTTTAGCTGTAACAAAAAAATAACAACCAAAAAAACACACTATGTACCAAATGATTAAATTACCTTAATGTCCCACTGTAGGCACTAGCCACAAAGAGCCCTGGCAGTCCTGGAAAATCATGGAGAATATCCAGCACTAGGTATGGCATTAGCTGAAAAATTCAGAGAGTAAGAAATATTAATATCTTGCCCTAATTTTTCTTTTTGTCACTGTATTATTTTCTTACAGCCTTTCGCTGGATTTCTGCACAGCTGATCTAGTTTTGAGTGTCCCACCTTACACTATTTGTTTTCTACAGAGAAGATTAATCCTAAAACATCCACTCAAGGTACAGCACTGTCTGTTTAGACCACCTGGCAGAGGTGAGCACAGAGCCATGCCATTAGGCTTGGTTTCCAGTGACAGTGGTATAACAAGCTAGCGCTGGGTAGTGGGTAGTCTGTATTCTACATCACTGTCTTAAGTGCCACAGCATGTGCTTATGTGTGCTGTGGTTCCACAGAAGTGGGGTTTAGATACAGTACAATAACCTCAGTGTACCTGAGAACCATTTTTTCTGCTGGGAACTGTGTGTCACTTGTTGACCTTTGCAAGATCAGAAAGAGATGGGAATTTCAAGATTTTATTCCTGTGAAACCTTTTTTTTCCACAGACAAGTTGGTCTTTTCCCTATCTCCCTTTCAGTTCTAAAAGAATTTGACAGGAACAACTGAATTTCCTTCAAGTTTCCACCTTGGCTTTCCATATATCATATTAAAAGAACAGGTGGTCCTGCCTCAGGTACTCCATTATCAGTGCTCTTCTCCTGGCTTTCCAGCTATTGTCCACGGGGTGTTATTCAGAGCCTATGATCATCCCAGGAAATATATTTTATTTATTTAATTATTCCTTGCACCCTGATTCTTGTCAGTCTATGGGCTCCCAGAACTCTTATTCCTATGGTAAATCTGCTGCCTGTGTCCTATTGAGGGAGAGGCTGCATTGGTTATGAGGTGGTTCCTCCGCAGCATAGTATGACGTGGTTAGATCTCTCGGCTGTCCTCTGAAGGAGGGGTGGATGCACCATTGCTAGTGGAGAACTGCCTGCTGGTAGCCTTTTCAGGTGGGTGCTTTGGGCATGATTATGTTTCAAATCTGAAAAGGCCTTGACATAGAGCGGTTAAGTCGGTTGCTATAAAACAGCTTGATGGGGCCCACAGTCACCCATAAGTACAGGTGTTTCAGCCATCCCTGGCAGCAGCTTCTTCTCCTCACCTCCCACCAATGTGGTTTCATGCAATGCTGGCGCTCCCAACCATGTTTTGGGTGAAAAACACAGGTACATGCAGAGGCAGGTGGACTAAGCAGTCTCCACATCACTGCTTTCCTTCCACCCTCCCTACCTGGTGCTGAGAAACCCCCAGCTCCAGGACACTTGGGGGATTCTGGGACAAGGACAGGTCTGCTGTGATCTCCAGGGTACTCTCCCCCACCATAGTCTCACCTTAATCCCTCAGCATTGCAGACCCACTTGCTATAGGATTTGGGCATGTCATTACTCCTAACCCCTTCTTGAACCATACACTGTCTGGCTATTATGGCTGCAGAGGAAGGAAGCCCCCTCACCATCTTTCCCTGAAACACAGGGCCCTACCTGGTCGAGGGATGACACCTGGTTTGCTGTCCATGGGTCGCAGTCCTTGTAGATGGAGTAGAGGGCCAGGCCACACAGAGTTGCGCAGGCCAGTATTGCCCAGAGGCCCACCAGGTTGATGTAGAGGGACCTGCACCAACAGGCACAGAAACACCATGTTAGAGCTCAACATCCTGCAACAGCCTGCCAGGGCCAAGAGAGTAGCATGGGCCCATATCAGCACACAATCACAGTGTCAGGAGTTGGAAGGGACCTTGAAAGATCACCTAGTACAGCCCCCCCCTGCCAGAGCAGGATCACCTAGATTAAATCACACAGGAACACGTCCAGATTGGTCTTGAATGTCTCCAGAGAAGGAGACTCCACAACCTCTGGGCAGCCTGTTCCAGTGCTCTGTCACCATCACAGTGAAATAGTTTTTCCTTACATTCACACAGAACCTCCTACGCTCCAATTTGGACCCATTGCCCCTTGTCCTATCACTGGCCATCATTGAGAAGAGCCTGGCTTCATCCTCCTGACATTCACCCTTTACATATTTATAAATGTTAATGAGGTCAAAGCATGGAGCAGACCTCTTGGTGGGTGGCTGCCCATTGGAAAGGAAGTCATGATTCAGCTCCCTGCATATCACCTGGTGTGAGATTTTTTTGTTGTTGTTGTTGTTTTTTTAAATGTACAAATTACAATTCTGGTTTTTATGGTATGGTCTGAATGACCATCCCCTGGCAAAGTGTACTTGGGAGATGATGGGAGTGATATGGAAATACCCATGTTTCATCATGTGGGTAAGTTTTACATTGCAGGCAGGTGGCAAGAAGATATTTTTCCCCTCCTTGCCATACCCCTTGGTAAAGATGGACAGATTTGTAAGATGGGGTGCCCCAGATCAAAGTGTGGGGTACCTTTTAGTCAGCACCAGCACTCCTTTGCCTTTGTAGCCACAATGCCACACTTACACAACGCTGGACTTGCCCTTGTACAGCAACAAATCCCAAATTTCCTCCAAGGACAGCCTTTGTATGAGGCAGCAATGAGGCACTGGGACCTGCTCTGGATCCACTTACAGTTGCCATTTCTAGAGATCAGGGAGTTGCCACCAACTCCAGGGTTTCCCTTTTAATAACTAAACACCTTGGAGCCTGGTATGGCTCAGTAACCCTAATGCCTCTCTGTGTCTTGACAGCGAGTGTCAATTAACAGTGAAAGCAGAAAAGCATTTTCATCAGGCACCAACGCCAAATTTTGCCACATACTAGGCAGCCTCTATTGGCAGGGGAAAACAAATTGTTCTCTTCAACCAGTGAGGGCTTTTACCTTCCATCTAACTATCCAACCTTCTGAAATGTTTCTCAGCTCTTGATGACTCCTGGGTCATGAAGTTCTTCTCACCTAAGGTGGACAGTTCAAGCAAACACACCCACTGCATGCTTGACCTTGAAAAACTGTGTTCCTTTCCAGGAACTGATAGTGATTTATCTGCCTGACAGATCACAGAGCATGGTCCTGTGGCAACCGCTAAGACCTCTATTGGGAGGACCTTTGGTGTCTGTGCAAATATATCTATCTTGCAGTGCTTCAGGAGGCCTTTTAATGCTTTCAGTTCCCAACAAGGTAAGGGGCCCCATCCTTTGGGCTGCTCTAGAAGGACCATCAAGATGAATGAAGAAGTAAATCTAACTTTATAGGCCTTGTTAGGGACTGACATTTATATTTTCAGAAAGGGATAACATAGATTAACTAGTTGAACTGCCAGTTTTATGTGGTGAGCCACAGTTTTATACTGTAGAAAAAAAACTACTGGCAAGCACAATGTGAACTCTTTAAAAAGACCTACGTAAATAAAAGCTGATTTATACATAGTAGGTGAAATGTGGCAATTATACTTTGTATTTGCAAACAGAGATGGTCAATACACAGAAAAAGCAGCACTTGAAATTTCTTTAGTGAAAAATAAGTAATCCTCTTCCTATAAATGCTTACATATTGGTTGCGTGCCTTGCAGGCATTCAAATGAAGCTGTTCCCATCTTACTTTGATTTGGCACAAGATTTAACCAATGAGAATGAAAGGAGATGGCCAACCTCTTTTCAGAGGCCTGTGGGGACAGGACACAAGTTGGAACATAAGAGGTTCACATAAGTGTAAGAAAGAACTTCATGGTGAGGGTGACGGAGCACTGGAAAAGACTGCCCAGGGGAGTTGTGGAGTCTCCTTCTCTGAGATATTAACTAGAGAAGGACCCATCTGGACACCTACCTGTACAATTCTGTGAGTTAAATCAATCTAAATCTTTTGCACAGATGTAACAGCAGGATGATAGCCTGTAGTAAAGATTAGGAAGTCCAGAGAAACGTGGAAACAAAAGAAATGTTTATCCGAATCTGGATATTGTGTCAGTGTTTGATAGTGAAAAGAAAGCTGGTTCGTTTTTATTTTTCTTCTGATTTACATCCCAGCTCATGTTACACCCTATGACTAAGCACAGGAGTATAGTAATTGTAGGACTATTGGAGGGAGGAGTTCCCATTAACTCTGAGTAACGTGGGGTGGAGTTTGGGTGAAGTAGGCACTATGACTACACAAGGCTTATTTTCAGTTGTTTGTTTCAGTCTGGCTCTAATATTTTATCACTGAAACGTGCCAGATGATGACCTTGAAAGGTCAGTAGAGAAAAATCTGTCATTGGACCATATTTTTCTGAATATGTAGCTCTCCTGCTCTGAGTGACCGTTATTGTTTATATAGGAGCATTATTTTCTATTTGCATAGTTACTGTTTGAGAATGATAGCATGTGCTCCTACCTACTGGTGAATTTCTTGAACGGGGTGAAAACCTTTCACAAAGCCTGAGAAAGTTGCTACTCTTGTGCCGCTGTTAAAGGCCTTCCCTAAACTGCAAGTTGGGATCTGTGAAAGAATTATTTTCTCAGCTCTGATTTAGTATTGTCTCAGTAAATGCCACAGAGGAACAAAACCCTATTACTTTAAACCAATAACATTTTACACATCCCTGTACAGACTAAATGGCAATTAGGAGGTGCGGGCCACTGGTGTGACTTGACAGATGTGTCTCCTTAGATTTGCAAATGAACCGGACAGTTACCACAGAATGGTGGTGCCTATACTTGTAAGAAGCTTCAACCATTATATACAAGTGATTTCTCCAAGCAGGGGAAATTTCCTGCACAACTGAGGCACAAGCAAGACGCCGCAGAGCCCAACCACCCATGCCAGCAAGAGAGGACTCCAGTGATTGAGACTGTGCCATCATTCTGTGATCATTAATATGGTATAAGCTATAAATGCCATCCAAACCCTTCCACAACCAGATAGTCTCCAACCATGGCCAACAGCTCAGAAAACGTGCCCTGGAGCTGCGACAATACCAGCCTCCCCTTGGCCACACACCACTTCTGGGATATCTTGGAGGTGTCCCTGTTTACAAAGAGGGTAGAAAGGATGCAAGAGAGGAGCACAGCCCTAAGTGTAGCATGTGCTTAGGAATAACTCTCACTGGCACCCAAACCTGGCACAATGAATGTATGTGGCTGCTTTTATATATGAAGTCATGCCAAGCAGCATTACAGATGTGGGATCCACCTCCTGCCTCTGCAGTGCCAAGAGCCTGGAACACAGCCACATGTCAGAGATTGTGGAGAAGCCACATGGTGTGTTGGAGATGTAGCTGATGATGAGCATCAGCTCGTTCCTGTCTGCAGCATAAATAACTGAAAAGTAGATTTTCTTTATTGTCATAACCAAAATACTTCAGTTTAAAAATGTACATGATGTTCTGGGTATTTTACTGACTTTAGTAAGTAAAAGCCTTCATAAAACTCTTTCTCTGGATGTCACTGCACTATAGAATAAATGGGGCATATAGTTGTGATTACATGTATTTATTTCTATTATAAATTTACTTTTTGTGCTCGCTAATAATTCTTAAATCCTGAACTACAGGAATAATTCTGAAGGTAAGATAACAGAGTTAGTAAGTATACTCCATTCTAGAGTAAAAGGTTGATCTGAAATGTTTAAATTGAAGGAAAATAGAACTCTGCCACTTTCCATAATGAAGCTCTTAAAAAATCATTATTAGGAAAACAAAATACATAATTCCTCAGCACTTTTATCACTGAATAAAACACCTCTGCATTTTCTCATGCTTATACTCATTGACATGAAAAACTATTTTAATCTTTACTTATGCAAAATTGCTACACTAAGATTCGGGTTTAGTAGAGTAGCAATTCAAGATACTGTCTTGATACAGCTTCAGCATAAGTACTGTATTATTTGGTCATGAGGTTGCATATAAACTTAAAGCATCTATTTGTATGCAAGAATACTAGCACAGTGAAACATTCTGACGTGAAGTGCAGTCTTACAGCAATGATATGTAATTCAAATGCCAGTATTTATTGTGCCAATTTGTCTTCTGCCAAGTCCACAAACCAGAAAGCAAAAGTTGGTACTCTCTATAAAAAGATTTTATACAGACAAAACCAAGCCTTTTTTTTAAAAAAAATCTCCCTCATAAAGAACAGTCACTGCACAATTCAGACATTAAAACTTACAGTTTTGCGTGGAACCTGCTTTTGCATGCAATGTATCTCTGTACTTGAGACTGGTTGACTCCATATATGCCGGTCCATGTGAAGGTCCCACCTATAACAATTGTCCAGAAGGTATGTCTCTGCAAAGGATTGGGATTAAAGCTACAATGACAGGGAATAGAGAAAACAGATTCAGAATATAAAAATCTTCTCATTAAGAGAAGATCTTAATGGCTAGGAGAAAAAAAAAAAAATCCTTATACTTGTTCTAATACAAACTCTCTTCATTTTGCCAGATTTTGGACATTCAGATACATGAAATCAGAACTCACGGAAATCAGATTTAAAACTCGGAGTTGAAAACTTAATCTAATAAAACATTCTGATCTGTCCAAAGGTAAACTTTAACTAATTTATTTGCCTGTAAACTATAGTCTTATGTAAAGCTCTATGATGCATGTGCGGTGATGAAATGATGCTCCAGTAAAAAGTTCAGTATACTGCTTATCTATCTTATCATCAGTCTGATAGCAATATAAAACTGCGCTTGCATGCGCAGCCTTTGTGGCCAGAGCCTTTCTAAAACATTTTCCTGGTTTAGCACTAAGTCAATAACAGATTCCATATGGAAAGTCCCTAAATATACTCTGTTCCTTTAACAGGGTAAAAAGAAAATAAATCAGGCTTTAATATAGCAACAAATTATGCTATTTTAAATGAAAATGTAATACTACTTCACCTATTAGATGCCTTCTTTCCTTTTCCCATGTGTGAACTCTATGATTGGGAGAAGAAGCAATGCAGTACAGCCACTGCAAATCAGCCAAACAGAATAAAAAAAAAAAGACTATTCACAAGAAGAAGAAAAAAAAACTAACAGCGGGTGAATTATTTTCTGAAGAATTTGGTGAAGAATTTTACAGAACAAGCTGATGAGTGCTGCGAACTGACAGACAAGAGGACAAAAGGTAATACTTGTGACACTAAACTTTCACTAATAGCATTGGGAAAAGTTTCTCATCAAAAGTACAATAACTTTTTTTAATACCTTAAGGTAGTTTTTTGATTCAACACTGTCAGAACGAATGTTCATGACCTTACAAAATAATATTTTCAGGCTACAAATAGTTACAATAATGGAAGATAAAATCAGATTAAAACCACTTTTTTCTTTCAGGGAAAAAACTCAAATATTTCCATTTTGTCAGACTAGACAAAAACTATTATCATCCCAGTTGTTATAGTTCAGTGGCTGGAAGGCTAAATCAACTGTTTGCAAAGTATAAATGTGATTGTCCTATTCACCATTCATTTTCAGTGGAATCCAAAACGTCTACTTGACAAAGTTAAAAAAGTTTTGCTCTTAACAGGATTTTGCCTGGTGTAAAACCCAAGAAATATTCCTCAAACTAAGTTTTCTTTTAAAAATATTTTTAAATTGTCACAACTCCTCCTTCAGTAGCAATTTAAATTCACAGTTAGTCATATGGGCTCTATTTGTAGGAATTAGAGGCACATCATCTACAAGTACAGACTCACTCCCAGAAGTTTAATCTTCCTCCATGGTAGGAATCATTTACAATGTGTCCAATGCCGTTCTGAACCACCACAGCTCGTATAATCACGGATGAAAATCCAGCGACCATGATTCCAACCTGGAAAACATCTGTCCACACCACTGCCTTCAGACCACCCTGTGTGAGGAACAGCATGTGTCAGGTACCACAGAGAAGCGGCGTTCTTGCTTTGCGCTCATATTCAACTAAGAGAAAAGTTACTATGAGGATTATGCATAATATAATAATTTTCACCCCTAACAGAAATAATTATGCACTGACAAGTTTAGGAATTAGGTCCTGAAAAGTGTTCAGGACATGCTGGCCCTGTTTCGAAATGCACTGGAATTTGCTTTGGCCATACACGTAGTTTATTTTCCTTCATCTGATGCAAACTTCTGAAGCAAATTATCAAAGATAAACAGGCAGATAGTGCTCATCTTACATATATACACAGTGCTACTAACTCCAGGAGGTGTAACATTCATGTGAATAAAAATAAACATGATTTAATCCAACATATGCGAATAAATTCATGTCACTGATGTTCCATTTAATAATTTCTGAATATTTGGCATATTAATGTTAATCTAAAAGTCAATCTGTTCATGCAGCACTGCAGTTTTCAGTGGCTCCGTGCAGACAGGACCATTATAGCTGCAGTAAGCAGGTGCTTGACAAATTGCACAGCCAAACCTCACTAAATTAGAAGAAAAATTTTAAAAAAATATTTTTAGGAAGGGAAATCTATCTTTTTGCTTTTCTTTCAGCAACAACAGAAGCTTGAATATATCAAAACAGAAAAAAATCGAGTCACATCATGACTACCTTTTCACCCAGAGAAGCCCCTGGATGAATATGGGTATATGGCTACAGCTATACTGAGAAATGTGCTTCCAGGTATTAGCCTAGTTTCCAATACATTCCAAATTTTATGACAATGGTGAAAGGAACAGAATTTTTTCTCAGATTAAGGGCTCACATACCAGTGTGCAGTAGAAAGTGCAGACCACGCCAGTTGCCACCACTGCACCCCACAAGTCGAAGCCGGTGACTGAAAAAAAAAAAAAAAAAAAGAAAGAGGGAATTGGCACCAGAGTGAACTAGGCATCAGGGACAAAAAAATATCAGGTTGATTTTTCACCCCAACCTGCTTGCTGGGAAAAAAAAACAAAACAAACTACTAAGTTAAATAGGAGGTAATAAAAAATGACAATGGAAGATTTGTGTATCTAAAGGAGGTCATTTACTCTGAACAATTCTTGTGAAACAATTGTAACAGATGCTGGAAACTGCTAAACAGTTGGATATATTTCAGGATCTAAGATGCTATTTATCTTCAGTGTGAATGCTATCAATCAACTCATCCAATATTCTTGTAGGTCCAAACACGGGACAATAATAAAATAGATGTCCTTCCTCTGAAGCACCTGGGTAGTCCCAAATCGTCCTTAGGCAGGGATTTAAGCAGGTGAACAGCACAGTGATGCCCCACAGAAGGAAAGTGATTCAAGCATGGTCTGGAAGAAAGGGCATCAGACTAAAAGCCTTTTATTCTTCTTTCTTTTAGGGAAACATGATAGTATGTCTATGTCAGACAACACTGCTGTGGTTAGCATACAAGCTGTCGCTGTACCAGCCTTGCACACTCTCATGTTGCCAGGCAAGGTACCGTGGGTCTCCCTGCAAACAGCATCGGCTCATGAGAAACACTACAACAACACTAACAAAAATCATTGCTTCTAGTTGGGAGCCAGTTAGGTCATAGCCTGGTTTAGCATGTATTTGCAGGGCAAATATAAACATCAAGGAGATAAAACCTGAGGGGATTATACACTGGAGGAGACCAATGCACACAGTATTAGGGTTTTTTCTTCCTTTCTGTTCAGTGAGCAAGGAAAAAAAAGCCCAACAAACAGAATCAGTGTGACTTCCATCCTAGAGGAAATGATTAGTTTTTATTTGCATATTGGTATTGCTTTTCCTTGCCAAGTTGACAAATTAATTGTGTCAGATTAAAAGTTTCATTTTGTTCCACATAAAAGCTATTTTCCCATTTAAAAATCAATGTGGCTTATTTTTAAAGGTCATTTTAAATTATAACATGTTATTTTCATTTTGTAAATATCTCAACAAAGATCTTAAGTTGAAGATCTTTGCGGTTGATTTGGTTTTTTCCAGGCAAAATGATAGGCTGACTTAAACAGTTCCAGGCAGCCCAAAACTGTATTTACTGAACTTTTGTCTAGCTCTCTTCTTGAAGAAGAATACTTAACCAGGGGAATTAAATGTGTATTTAATGTCTCTATTGCCTTCAAACTTTAGGGGTTTTAACTCTTTTGAATATATACATAACCTAAGGATATTGCATGAGAAGTAAATGAGGGTAGATTATTTCCCTTGAGTCTCTTCTATAATTTCTTACTACTTAAGGTACTGGGATTCCAACTTTCAGCTCTATCTTTGGATCTCTGGGTGTGCATTATCCAAAAAAACCTCACGAACATACCAGTATTATATGCAGAAAAAGATATACTATAGAAGACATTTGCAGTATACTCATCTTACCTTGATTTAGTGCTAAAGCTGGAGCGTAAATGACAATACCAGTGTATAAAGTCTAAAAGGAGAAAAAAAAAAGATGTAAAGTTAGAAGAAATGTGAATTCCTAGAAAAGGTGATAGCTTTCTGGGATGGTTTCTCTTCAAGCATTTATGCAGCCTGTATATCCTAAATTCATGACAGCCAAAAAATAACTGCAATTGTTAGAAAAGGGATGTCTAAGACAAACCAGCACTGCAGTCTCACAGCCTAGTGTGCTTACAACAAATGTCATTGACTCTTGAATACTAAATCCCTCCTCAGCTTTTCCTGGATTTTATAATTTACTTGTTTTATTGCTTTAAAACTGCAGTCGTATGGTAGAAATAAGAGCAAAAGGAAGTTGTACACAGTTTCCAAGGAATCTATTGCAATTTATTTTCTCAATCTTGGAATCTATATGACTCTTGGTATGCAACTATAATGCACAGAAGTAAGGACAAAAACTGCATTATTAATTAGTTCTTATGGATAGCATTATAAGGGATTACTCTACCATAAAATGAAGCCATGCATGATTATCGGCATATTTGTATTTTTACCCAATACAGGAAAGATACAGACAAATGAAGGAGCAACTCCATCCACTTTTAAAGGCACAATAGGATTCATACACTGATTTCCTTTATAATTTCTTCCTGTATATGTTTAAATCCTGTTTGCCTTTTTACCACCATTATTTCTGCCTTGTACTACTAGGACAAGTTCAACTGTGACAATATCTGGGGGGATATGGCTTTCAGTGTGCCAACAACTTCTCTCAAGGTCCGTGGTCTTGATTCAAAGGATCTAAATAAGAGTCAGGTCCTCAGCTGCTTTGCATCAGCTTTCCACAACTGAATTCTTCTAACACCCTGACTTACAGGGGTTGGACTTGGGCATGGAAAAGCAGTAGAAAAAGACATCATCCATCCATCCATCCATCCATCCATCCATCCATCCATCCATCCATCCAGAATGCCTTTGCCTTTCTCCTAAGTGTGTAATCTGTCTCAGGCACAGGCTGTAAACCACAGCAGGATGGCTAACAGGTGGATCACTCTCTGTGACTTTTGTGTGTGTCAAATCCAGACCCTGTGGCGCAGCAATATCACACAGCTAGCTGCTACACTGGGGAGAGAGCCAAGAGGTAACTGAAGTGGGTGGCAATCCAGCTGTTGTTAGTCCTTGGCACAGAAAGACATCTATAGATCTTTAGGCAGTTCCTTGGGCACATATTTAACTTGCATAGAACTGTTTTTCTATAGCTTTTTTTTCTTATGGCTTGTTCCAACTTATTCAAATGTATATGTCTTCATATATGCTGGTGGAACAGTGTCAGGATTCACACATGCTAGCACTCTACTTCTCCTATGGGCTTGCGTACCTATAAATGCCAGGTAAGCAGCAGTGTTCAAATAAGTGATCAGCAGTGCATTGACCACCATCATATCGGTACAAGTGTGATTGCCCTAAAACTCTTGCTGTCTTTTTAAAAGACAAAAATGGGGAAAAAGCAAGCATGTAACTTGAAAGACTTTCTGATTAAATATTCATTCTTGCTTTAAGTTCCTCTAGTAGCCCACTTCAAAACTGTGAAAAGAACAGATTTTTGTTTCTGGTGCCTCTGGCACAAGTTCATGGTACATTTAAAAGCTGCTCTCATACTTACTCACTGAATGGGCTGCATACAGCCAACTGTACCAACAGGTACAGTTGTACCAACAGGTACAGACCCTAATTGCAGGGTCTGCTTTAGTTTCAAGGCAGCAATTTGCTACCTCGCAGTTTGCAGACACCCAGGTATTTTTCCAGTGGTGGTGGTACAAACCCTCCTGCAGCAAATAACAGCTCCTGACAGCTTGTTTTGTCACTTTTCACAGACCCTCAAGAATTAGACTCACAGAATCCATGGACCAGAGGATGGAAACTGCCACTATAGATAATTGGGGCATGTTTACATTTTGAACCCTTTGTGGGTTTCTCCAGCAGGCAGGCGAACAACTGCTCTTCACACCGCTACCCTGCAGTGAAGGGTCACTTGTCTCTGGGCACAGTGCTGATGCCAAATGACTGCTCAACAATGCACGCAGAGACCAAAGGGGCAGGTAGCCCAGCATCTGCTCCTCACCTCATTGCTTCAGAGCAGCAAGAGCTTTGTTTCTCCCACTTCCAGCCACCTATGCACTGTGGTAACCTCATCAACCATTCAGAGAAAACAGAGGGTTACACTAAGCTGAAGAATCCCGGTGGCTACAAGGACCACAGAACAGCTTTGAGGTTTACTTGCCGTTTGTATGATGAAGAGGACGGTTCCACAGAGACGCAGGTATTTATTAAAGCGAAGCTCTAAATACTGCAAAAAGAGAAGGAAAAACAAATGTTTATCAAAACTTGGCAGTAATAGTAGGTCTAGAGTGAAGTGATAAGCAATACAGAAAGGGCATAATATTATTTTAACCCCTTCACAAGTGGCCAGAACTCCCAAAGTCCCCTCAATTGACATCTTTTTCAACTTGATTTGACATTTTTTACAGACCTCATCATTGGGTAACGACACACAAGCTAGTCAGTATACCATGGGGTCTGCAAAATGGAAACTGGTGTTATACTGCTGCCTTGAGGCACCCAATAGAGAAGGAGCTGTGCATCATGACCTGGCAAAGACCAGAGACATTGAATATCCCAAGTTGAAAGGGACAAACGAGGATCATCGAGTCCAACTCTTGACTCCACGCAGGACAACCTAAAAGTTCCCAATGACATACCAGCAAACAACGAAAGGCATTTGTGTTGTGAAATCAGAGAGAAAAAGAAAACGTTACAGCCATTCCTGAGACTTAGTCATTTTGGAGACTGGTATTATGTGTGTCCCTCTGAACCACTGTAAGAGAAGGCAGAAGGTTTTCAGTGGTCAGCAGCTTCCTCCCATGTTAACCTCACCTTCTGCACTGTCCAAAGCAGCTCACCATATTCTACTGGAAAGTGGAAACCTAGTCTTTTATAGATCAGGAACCCTCTGTTTTCTGTCTAGCCCAGGACAGCATAAGCTCTGAATGAGTCTGTCACACCATAGGGCAGATTTTTTCCCATCTACCTGTCCTAACAGCCCTCTAGGGTGTGTGGTTGTACAAAAGAGGTCACCTTTGCATGCCAATCTGTTGAATTGACACCAACACTGAAGTATCTCAAAGTTCTAACTTATACATTGAGATTTAAAACATGATTTGTGTGTGTCCATGCAAGGAAGCTGTGCTGAACCCCTGGACAGACACAATAAGTTATTTAATCTCTGAACTCTGTCCACAAGTAGAAGATATATCTTTTATAGGTGCACAGCTCTGATTTAACCCCAAGATTATCAGTGAGTTTTCAGTCATAATTACAAGTCTTTATTTAAAAGAGCCCTATTTTAAGTATCATCATAACTGACAGTCCAAAGATTAGTAGTTTAAAACATACTGGAAGGCACCAGAGATTTCTGTTGGTGAATTCTTATCTAAATCTACCAACAGAAAACCTTGTTTTCAGCCTTCAGTGCTGCAACGCCCCTGTTCAGTGTAATAAAATGCAAAGGACCAAGGACTTTCACCTGCACCAATGCCCCTTTCCCAATATCCTCCTGTGAAAAGAGCAATTTGCCTCCAAATCTGGATAACTATCTCAATGCAGAAAGACAAGCAGGTTGTATAGACCTCCTAAATCAGAAGAGAGTCCTGACCAGATGATTCCTCATCCCAAAACAGTCTCTGCACTGCTAGCTATAGCTTTTAACTGACACGCTGAACTGAAGAGCAGCTCAGCTGTATTTTGGTGGAGGAAAGAAAACTCTTGCAGACACAGAGCACTTGATGACCTTGCTGTATAAGCATGATGAAGAAGACATTCGCCAGTGGGAACAGCCTCAGGTAGAAAGAATGCCTCCCCAAAATCTCTAGGAACAGCATAAATATATACTCTGCCAGAGGGAGACTTAGACACAATTTGGAAATCTGGTTCTTATGTTAGATGCTCTTTCACTCTGCTCTTTGTATATCAACTGCACATCCTTAACCACGTCATCACCCAAGCAGCACGAGGATTAATCCACCTGCTGAACCAAGTATTTGGCGTGAGGAAACAGAGATGGTATGATGCATGTTCCTGAGGAAGTACAGCAGGGCCGAGCATCTCCTCTCTGCAGAGGCAGTGTGAGCAGGCGTGGGGATAGAACAGGTTGCACCCTTGGGAGTGTGGATATATGGGATAACGCAAAGTGCATAGGGATTTGGGAGAAGAGACTGAAGGGAGATGTAGAAAGCAGGCATGAGAAATCCCCCAGCTCCTTGGAGGCTGTGGAAAAAGCTCCTTCTACATTTATCTTACCTCGTAGGTGCTGGTAATGCCCAGCTTGTAGAAGACAGGCAGGAAGATCTCGGCACTGCACAGCACCACCAGGCCGTAGGTGATGGCGAAGATGCAGAAGATGGCACCATAGCGGTAGATCTCGGCGGGGGTGCCCAGTACGGTGACAGCTGACATGAAGCTGGCGGTGAGGGACAGCGCAACAGGGACGGCGCTCATGCTGCGGCCCCCCATGAGGAAGTCCTTGGAGGTCTTCTGCCCCCCTCCCACGAAGGCGTAGTAGACGCCGATGACAGCCGAGACCAGCAGCATGGCCGCGAAGACCACATAGTCCCAGACGGTGAAGCGCCCCATGTTACCGGAGGGACTCGCCCTTGGAGGCAAGGATCAGCCCCAAAACCAGAGGGGCAGCTGCTGGCCCCGCAGGGCCGGCGGGCGCAGGAGGCTGTGAACAGGACCACGCCGGGGTGCTGCCGTACCGTGCCCGCCGCCGGGGCAGGAGCGGTACGGT
>VXBZ01000389.1:100159-112982 GCA_013399135.1 Heliornis fulica | reverse complement strand
GGAGCGGTGTGAAGCGCTTCCCCCGCGGTGGGACAGGTGTGGAGCGGTGCGGTGAGCCCCGCGTAGATCTCCGCTCCTGTGCTTACGCGGTGGGGGGTGGGAGGGGGGTTGAGGCGAGCTGTGCCGGGAACTGCGTTGCGAGTGTCTGAGCCGGGACGGCGGGCGGGCCTTATACGGTCCCGGTGCCCGCTCCTCCCTGCAGCGGTAAGCGCCCCCGCGGAGCGGGAAGGGGCGGCGATCCTCGCGGCGCGGCCCCGGCCGGGCCGTCCCGGGCTGTTCCGGCCGTGTGTCACCGGGCGCTGCGGCACCGAGGTTGGCGGGATGGCCCCACCGCGGGGCCCCACCTGAACGGGTTAACACCGCAGAGCAGGGTCGCGGCCCACGGCTTTTGGACGGGAGACGATTCGATTCACCCGCTAATGCCTCAGGATGGTGCTTCCTACCCTTCTTCATTAGTATATGCCACCACCACCCCAAAGGAAGGCGAAAATATGTTTTCCTATATGCACTCCTGTGGGTTGAGCAATCTGGAAGATAACTCACTGAATCAGCTATCAGAGCAGATTTGCCCAGGCGAGTTGCTGAACGCTGCAGTTATGAGACAGGGAAACCACACTATCTGTGCTGTGCTCATGGAAGTTTTCCTAACAGTCTTCAGTTGCAGGTTCAAGAGTTAAAGTGCATAGGAGTATCATGAATGGAGCTTCAAATAGGGGAAGCACGGGGGAATGCATCAAAAACACGTATGGGATTTCAAGGCCACAGGCGGCAATCAGCGGTATGCTTGTTTCTGTAGCAAGCAGCACATTCAGGGCAGCAGAAACATCATTTGGCCACTTCGTCATGTTAACAACCCTGTATGTGGGGTTAAGATGTGAAGGTGACCAGGCTCAGGTGGGCCTGCCAGCAGCACAGCTGGCAGACAGCACACCTCACAGCAGGGCTGTGCACCGAGGCCTTACGGCTCAAAGCGTGCATTGGCAAAGTGCTATGCTGGACATTTCCTAGCATGTCAGCACCAGCTCGAGGATAAAAATTCCTTCGTGTCAGGTTGGTAAATATCTTTCCTGTGCAGCCTCTCCTGGCTCTTATCTATGGATGGATTTGCTGGAAGTGCTCTGGGTTCAGCACAAGACACTCTCACCAGCCTAAATCTGGCTAATTTGCGACACAGTTTTCAGTAGCCTTCCATATCAGACAGTAATTATTGATCAGATGCCCAACAGCCAAACTCAGCTTACAGAGTGCTTTTATCCCCTTGGGAGCTCTAGATTTGGCAGGCCATTTGGAGCGATTTCTGAGTGCGTGTCGGAAGGATAGGGGTTGCAGGTGGAAGTCCAGGCTGGCAAGGTTACTGGGATGCACTGTGAAATCACATCTGTGTTGGCCTGACCACTAGATGCCCATCTGAGAATATAAATGTCCCTGAATATAGAGAAGCTGACCACTGATGCAAGTGGCGTAGCCTAATCTCAGCACATCAACTTAGGGCGTTGGTCTCTCTGGCCCAATTTCTCTTTAGTTACTTACACAATGAGTAACAGCTTCCAGATGTCCTGCTGAGGAAGAGCAAAGAAACTTACTTTGTAGCTCTACCAATTAGTCTATTGAGCTATTGATTATCTGAGGTGGTTACCCTAATTTGCTATCAGCTTTTGACCACATGAAAGACAATAAACCCTCCCAGCAAAGCTTCAGTCAAATCAACACCTTCCTACCCAGTGCAATGAACTGGTGTTGTCCATCAAAAATTCCTGTTGTCAAAAAACATGACCTACTTTCAACTAGCCTCCTGTTTGGACCCACAGCATGTGCCACTCAGAGCTCTACTCTGAGTTCACTTGTTTGCACTCTTCCAGGTGTTATGTTGCTCAAGCCATTCAAACAATAACATGCATTTAAAGTATTAATTGCATGGGATTAATACAGTTTTGATTCTGCTTCTTTATCATTTTTGACATAATGTAAACACAGCAAGTGATAACATGTATTGAAAAATAAATCATGTTTCTTAACTGAAACACAAGCAGCTATGAGGAAATACCCGTCACTCTGGTTTCAGGTGGCATCTTTGATTCTTTTTACAGGAGTGTTAAGCAAATTGTCTTTCAAATGTCGTCATGACCGATACGGCAAGAAAAGCTGGATCCGCCCATTTGGATGTTTCTGTCTGAGGAACCAATAGCAAATCTGTATGATGCCTATGTCCTGAATCACTGTAAGTAGACCTGGAGAACAAGACTGTTTTGTCTTCTGGATTTTCACACACAAAATCAAATTAGCTCCATGGAACACAGTGCGCTTGTGCTGTGCAACAGAAACAGAACTGCAGGTGTTTGCTTTTTCTTGTTGCTACAATAGATATTTAAATGTCTCCCAAACTCAGAGGCCACATTTCCTTTTTTTCTTGTAGCACCTCCTCACATCTCCAGCAGGTCTCATGTGGTCCCTCATTTCTCTGGCTCTGTGACTCTACTCACATAAGGTCCCACTGGCATCAGTGGAATCTGGTGTTTTATAGCAAGCTGTAAGATTCACATTTAATAGCAAGTGTAAACCTCACACTTCTCCAGCACCCTCAAGTTAAAAAGCCTGTAAATCTGCCTGAGCAAACCCCAGACTGCCCTATAGGTTCCAAATGGTTCCTTCCTTGTGCTGGTATTGGGTTAATTTCCAAACTGGACACATCTCTGCGGTGTTACTGAAGTGTCTGTGTTACTTGGAAGAGCAATCCCTCCCCACTCCTTTTCTTTTGGATGGGCCACAGCACTGGTAGGTCAGTGGGATGGGTTTTCCTTGATAGGTAAGAGATAAATACTTACACTTAGAGACATCCCGCCCACCTCTCTGAACTAAGTTGTGAAAGGCTGTGACAGGAGCTGAACCTCCATTAGATAACAACTAAACCATAAGATTTCTCTTCTTAAAAATACCCAGCTGCAGGTATAGCTTTTCTACTTACAGCTACTCATACAGAACCCAACCAAAGAAGAAACAGAGCTATGGGTATCCACATTCTATTTATTCTTCTGTTTGTGGATCTACCTGTTCAGTTTCCTTTTGCTCACTGTTATTATTACAAATAATACATCAAAAGTAATCACTGAATCCAAATCAGACAGTTTGATTTTTCTCACAATGTAATGCACTTCTCTTACTTGTGGAAGGTTTTTGATTCCAGGAAAAATGAATAACACCATGATTACTTCCCTCACAGCATTACTTACCACTTTGAAGAGCCTGCTCAGATTTTGGTGATGGTGTTTTACATTTCTAGAGATCAGTTAGTGTTTGGCTCCATCGTAACATCTCTGGCTTGCTGTACTTGTGCACACATTACTGTTTGGAATTGGGCTTGGTAGAGCTAGTTACCTGAGTACCATCAACAATGAGTTTGCTTCCCTTGGTTTAATGTTACCTTAGACAAATTTTTGACAGTGTAATTTAGCAATGTTCTTTGCTGCCTGTTTAATTACCTTTTTGATGTCAGCTCTGCTTTTGTTAATAGTGTTTGGACACAGAATGACCCTGCAAGGGTATTAAAAAAAAAAAAAAGCAGTATAATCATCAATATTCCTTCTGAAATTCAGATTAGTTCTATAGTAATAGTCAGAGGCAGCTGGATTTTGAGCACTGGGATCTTCTTGTACAGAGATGTCCTGCAATTGTCACCTCTTTCTTTATTTCCATGAACATCACTACAATATCTTTCCAAGCACACTTTTAAAAACTTCTTTCCAGCTAGTTGGATTTCCAGTGTCCAAAGCACAGAACGGTATGTTTAAAACACCTCTTGTGCAGACTGTGTGCTGTTTGTGGGCAACAGCAAGAATGTGATGAATTTACAAGTGTGTCATACCTTAAAATACAACCATAAACACAACAAATTAAATATTGAAGAAGCATAGTTCCCTAATTCTATATCTGAAGCATTTCCGATCCTTGTCCTATCCAAATCCCAAATTTGCAGAGGCAAACAGTTGCAAAAGGTTTTACTTAAGACCATAATCATGGGAATTCTTTCAGGGTAACAACTTGTTTGCTTGAAGTGCTTTTCCTCTTGTGCTTAGTTTGTTTATGACACACAGAGAGATGGAGTGACTTCCAGAGAAAGAGATCAATGGTGATAAAAGTTCCAGATGCATAAAAATCACAGGAACAAATAATGTTTCTACTGACATTTTAAATTAAACCTCCTTGGTGGTTGCATTTTCTATTTTTGCATTCCACAGAAATTTTAACAAATGTAATTTACAAGCAAAAGGACTTAAACATAAATGCTTAATGGTTTTGAGGAGGAAATTTCAGATTGTGTAACCCCCTAATACCAACACACCTTTTAAAATCAATAGCCAGTGCCTCTGGATTGAATCAAGTACTTAAGTTAGCCTTGAATACTGAATATTTAAATCTGAATGATTTGGAGACTATAATTTATTATCCTGTAGGATTTTTCTCTTCCATTTGAAAGAACGGATTTCAAAATTTATTTAAGGGCAGCCCACATGGTGAGATGTGGCATGCATAATTATTTTCTCAAGAGTATAATTAGTATGGGAATAAAATTGTGGTACATATTTCACTCCTTTAACTGAAAAGGACAAATAAGTTACATGCTTGAACTTTATTCTCATGGTGTTGGGATCTTTTGTTTATTTAAGGTGTTCAATTTGGCATCAACAGAATTACAATTCAACTAGTTTGCTTACTTGCAGTTAATGTATGAGAAAGAGCTGTCAAATGTTCACCAGAATGATCAACAAAAATTGATTTTTTTTTAGTGGATCTTTTCTGAACTTCCTTATTTTAATTCTGTTGTTTTCCTTGTTTCCACTACCTGCAAGCCAAACTATTTCTGTTCACGTTCTGGTTGTTATTATTTTGAGATGTGTTTGCTTTAGGTGTACAGTGTAGGTACTTCAGTTATGCAGCTTGGCTCCTTACATTTCCTCTAACTGAAGATCAGAGACAGGCTCTTCAGAAAGAAACTTTGTGGCTTTGATATGCTCCCTGGAGGAACCTGCCTCTTTCCATTATCTAAAGAGAAAGCCTCTGGGAATGAGCCTGATAACTTTGGCACTTAAAAATACTCTGACAAATGTTCTTTGCCACTGCTCCAGTGCCCTAAGTAGCTCTTCTTTTTGATTAATTTGGTTTATTCTTCCATTCACACTACAGTGTCTGCCACTATTTCTGACATCTGCCTTGTTATCTGTTTTCCATCCTTCTTTGTAATTGCTACTGCTAAATCTCTTGTGCTTCCTCAGAACTTTCATCCCCCTGAATCCTTATAGTAAGAATTCTTTCTCTTTCTCTTCCCTTCCACATTTCTTCTGCCTGAATCCCTTCCTTTTTGGACCCAAGACGCACTTCCCTCCAAATTGTTGGTTGCTATACAGTTTGTTCTTCCATTTTTGCAGTCTCTTTGGGCCGATAGTCTTGCCTCTCTTTTAACCTCCATTTTGATCCTCTCCAGACCATCTTCTACTCTCTGTTGAAGTCCATGCTGAAGGTCACACAAATGAATACATAGCTTGGAAATGTTTGAAGACAGTTATGCATACTTGCCCCAGCTCTGTATGTTTAACTGGTTTGCTTGTCAGACATCCTTAAAGCTACATTCCTCACCAAATGGAGGTAATAAAGGAGGATTTCCTTTGGGTCCAACTGTCAGCAGCTGCTGGCTTTGGTTTGGTTTGTTTCTGCTGGTTTTCTCTCTAACATTGGACTCATTGCACCTATTTCCAATGTTATCTGGACATTTCAAGTAGCCAATCTCTAGTTTTTCAGAGAGCAGGAATACTTCCAGCATCCTTTGTCTCTCCCAGTATGTAACTGGGACATACTGTAGTTTTTGTGACCTCTTGGACTACAGACCTATGCCTGCTGCAGGATACTGGGGAGTGGTGAGTGATCTGTGGTGGGTAGGGGACAGTGAGCATGTGTTATGTAGATTTTCATGATCGAACTCCATGGGAGAGGGACTTTACCAACCCAGGCATACTGGGACTCTTACTGTGACCGTCTGTATTATTGCAGCGTACCAGAATCCAGTGTTAGCATGCATTCAAATAGGCTATTGCAGGGGGGTTGATGAAAATGTGGATTGTGAGCTAAGGAACATTTGTGTCTCTGAAGATTTAAAACAGATCAGTGTGGATCCAGCATGATAAAGCTCCCACAGCTTCAGCCCAGTAAGGTTAATACCTATACTGGAAATGCCCTGTCATAGTGTCAGCAACTTGAAAACTCAGTGAGTGCCATGATGCACAAGGAAGCGCATATGAAGAAATGGCAGTCAAGGAGAAGCACTTTGGCCACAGGTGGTTTTAAGGGAATCCATCTCTTGGCACAACAGATGTTCTGTATCTGTAGAGTAGCATTAGCTGATCACCATTTTAAGGGGGCTCATTTCATCTCACTTCAAAACAGGTACCTGTGGAGCACCTGTTACCTGATCCATGCAGCACGCTCAATGCTCAATGCTCAATGCTCATCTTCTTCCACTGGCTATGAAAGCCAGATCAAATATAGCCCTCTGTGCAGCAGGTGGCTATAGCAAGAGAGGGCAACTGCACCCATGTGGTAAGTACCTGCTCAGAACAATCAATGAGAACACCTGTTGGGGTTTTTTTCCTCACTTGGAGGCTGATGCTCATCTTTTTTCTCTGTTTCTAGAGTGTCAGTCTCTACTTGGATACCTTTTGCACAGGGTTCTGTTATTTCAGTATGATTGTTGTTATATCAGTTGTTTTAATGGATCCTATGTGATCAGATCATAATTTAGACCCACAAGTCAGCATTAGAAACAGCAGAAGGGTCAAAAAAACTTTTTTCATTTTGTGAAAAGATAGAGCAGTTTGTTGCCTCGGTGTTATCAACATTTCTGCAGTCAGAGCATTGATAAAAATGTGTATATCTTCCTCCAGAGAGAATTGTTTTCTGAGTAAAGTGCAGTTGTATCTCCTCAAAAGGTTGTAATCACAGACAGGACTCACTGACAAGCAGAAACTTTGGGTGCTTGTAGTTATGAATACACACTTGAGATTTCCCTAAAAGTCCTACTGCAGTATGACTAGGGGCATTTTTTGGAAGGAGTATTGATTCTGGTGTCAAATCCTTCTTCTTCAGGTAACATGGAGTTTTGGAAAACAACCAAGGAAGCTAGTCAGGGGGTTTCTTATGATTTATATAGACCAATGATGGAACTTGCTTATGATCATCTATGATATAGTCAATGACTAGTGACAGAGTGGAAGTGGCAAGAAAGGGTGCTTTGACTCTAGATATAGGCCAGGAATGGTTAACTGAGATACTTTCTCTACTGGAACCCGAAAGCAAAGTTAGAACTGCATGAATATTAGGACAACATGAATATTAGTACAGCTTAAGCTTCAAATATGGAAAAAAAGAAAAAAAAACACAAAACAAAACAAACAAAAAAAAATCCAAAACAAAACCAACCAAAACCTCAAATCTAGGTACCTCAATTTTGGATCTAGCTTGTATGATCCATATGGATGCAGAGACATGAGGAATAGTATCAAATGCTTTGAATATTACGTTCTACTCAGTGACTGAATCATCCCATTCATATCAGTAACAAAATGCTGAGCCTGGCCTGATTTGCTGAATGTCATGCACGACTGACATTGCAAGTTTTAAGGCACGAGACAGTTTGCAGAAAGCAAATATCTCTGACCCTGTCTTTATATGATTTTGTTTTTTCTACTGCAGTTAGCTTCTCAACATCATCATAAGAAAATTGCTGTCTTAGATTATTGATTTACAATTCCCTTAGTGGCAGATGGAGGAACCAATAAAGACAGAGCAGAAGAGGACAAAAAGAAGAGAAAGAAAATTGTATATGGGAGATAGTAATGAAGCATTCCCTTCCATGTACCATTTTACAGAATTCACAGAATGTTATGAGTTGGAAGGGACCTTGAAAGGTCACCTAGTCCAGCCCACCTGCCAGAGCAGGATCACCTAGATTAGGTCACACAGGAACACATCCAGATTAGTCTTGAATGTCTCCAGAGAAGGAGACTCCACAACCTCTCTGAGCAGCCCATTCCAGTGCTCCATCACACTCATAATGAAAAAGTTTTCCCTTACGTTTTTCTAAGAGATGCTTACCATTTTTCATCTTCCCTTTTTTGGAAGGTTTAACTTTGCCTTAAAACTTATAGTTGTGATCCCAATTTATCAACTTAGGAATTTCAAGCTTGCAAAGAAACAAGGGGGATTGGGGTGAGGTGGAAGGAGAGATTTGGGAGCATAGCTTCAGATTAAAGCCTAAAGGCTTTATGATTTGTTCCTGGACATGCCAAACAGCCAAGTTTTGAGACAGTTGTCAGAAAACTGAGTTGGAATGTAATCAAACATGTAGTAGTCCTAAACAGCTCACAGTCTGAAATACAGATGGTCCCTGTCAAATCCAGATGCCCCTCCTTCTAGTGGTAAGGGGAAAATGCAGGAAAGAAATCACCTCAATCCTTTCCTGTCTCACAGCCATCGATATAAATGCTGTTTCTGAAGAAATCACACCCTTTCCAACACTAAACTCTACAACTTCCTCCCTACCTCATCAACAACAACAACAAAAAAAAAACAAAACCAAAAATCCAAACAAACCCCAACCCCAAAAAAACCAAGAACCACTAACCCAACCAAATAAAGCCAAGGTGTGGTTTCCTACTCAGCAGGAACCTTGGGATAGTACTAGTTGGCACAAACCAAAATTGTGCCAGGGACTGTCTTCATGATTAATAAGTGTGGATGATGCCAGTGCTCTGGCACTACTCAGTTCAGTTCTAGAGATGGAGCTCGTACAGCTCACCTGCTCCAGCTCTGCAGCAAGATCCTGTCTTGAGGAGCCACTTGACCTAGATGTCTCAGGGGGCTGAATCAGAATCTCAGTGCCCTATCCTGTGAGCGCAGTCCCAAAGTTCAGGATATTTCAGGCACAAATGCTCACGCATACACAAATAGCTGCAGAAATATGGGATCTATATTCCAGCTCCAGTTGCCCAAAACTCTCTCTTTTGTAACCTAAGAGCAGGTGAAATTGTCCCTAGGACACAGCACTGACCATGAGTTGGATTATTTGCAGAATCTCTTTGCTTCGGGCGTATTAGAAAAAATGTGGTCAAACAGTTCCACCAGTTTGCAGAACAGGATTCCAGTATCTTGTCTGCTTTGTTTTTTGAAAATGCAAGTGCTCTCAACTACATCCTACATAATCTTGTGAGACTTTCTCCTGCAAGGCAAGGCAAAATGCCAGCTAGAAGTTGAGAAGGAAACTGGCAGTGAAAATATATCATTGTGTTTCAAAGATCTCTTCTTATTTTCCAGATAAATTCAAAAGACAAAATAAATCTGTTTGCTTCAGTTGAAAGAGTACACCAAAGGCATGATGCACCTGCATAACCTGCCTTCACATCCATGCCAGCTTCCTGCTCAGTGAGGGTTTTGGAGAGCTCCTGTTATGCAGTGGATTTCCAGCCATGCGCACCCAGCCTGAGCTTCTGTGAGGTGACTTGAGACAGGCAAAGAACGATTTCTAGGTTCAAACCAAAGCAGGTAACCTTCATCACTTCAGGACGCCAATTACTTATTTAGTGGCTTTAATATTAGATTTAGGGACCCACCTTTTGGCATCCAAGCTTGGAAGTAGTTTGACTAAATTCACGGGTATTTTTGTTAAACTATTTGCCCGTTATATCTCATTTTGAAAAGCAAGATCTCACAATGAAATTCCTTGTATGAACACCTTTCCTGCCACATCTCCATGATGCCCATATGAATATAGTAGAAAAATGAAAATTTGATCTCACACCTATGCACCTAAGCAATCTAAAATATCCTGGGTTATAAACAAGCTGCCCTGGGAGTCTGGCTACTCATTACTGTGTACCAGATAGAATGTCCTTTAGGTTAGAAACTCGGTGTCACAGCAGCTTCAGGAATATGTGTTGTGCTTGTGATGAATACACATAAAAATATGATGGAATAGAGCAACTGCAATAATTCGAATGCTGCATAGTTTTGTAGTTATTGAGCCATGCCATGTGGAGCATTCATGGGGTCAGTTGCAGATATATACATATAATGGGGTCATCTAGACTCTCTTGAGACTGCCAATTCTAAGGCACAATTAATTTTACTCAAACACTGATGTTTCAAGTACAAGAATGTACCTAGACCTGCAGTGAATATAAAAGAAACCTAAATTGACTGCTCAGAGGCAGACATGTGCCTTGTAAACATTGCAGGTTATACAAGATAAATTCTGCCCTGTGAGACCATCCTGGGTTAAATATTGAGGTATTTTACCCAAGTTACTATTATTAGGCTGAATTGATAATGCTCCATTAAAAAAATAAAAACCTCCACACAACAAAATAACCAAACCAACCGAAAAAAACCCACCACCCAACCAGAAAGTATAACACTGACTTAAGGTAAGACAGATTTCCAGAGGACAAGCCTGCTTTGCCTGTACAAAGAGGGGCTCTGGCTCTTGATGACTCCAGCAAATACATTTTGGGCCCCAGGACTAAAAAGCCCAGCAATGGAGAAGGCATTGGAATCTTAGACTTGCCCCAGAAGTGCTGATGCAGTAGTCAGGGACTGGTGGTTGTAGCCCACAGCAAGTGGTTGAAGAAGTGAGATCTGCATAGGTGACTATTTTGATAGACATGCACATGCTGGTTTACAATGTTTTCCTCTACGTGCCTCTACAGGTATTACTGCCAATCTTCATCGCTCTTCAGAAGGCCATCTGCTTGCTGTTTGCATGGATTTCTGAAGGACACTTGCTGACAGCTGGGTCCATAAGATAATCTCAGGGTGTTGGGGCTGGGGCCTGCCCAGAGGTGGAAGAGCAGCTTTTACTTCCTGGAAAAGTAAGAGTAGGGCCTGAGGCATTGCAGTTAGAGAAGACTACATATAGAAAGGGTATTGATAACATAGCTGTAACTCGTACAGAAGCAGGTAAGGGATCTTCTGGGTTATTGAGCCTTTCTAGCTCAAGTGCAAGACCTACTGTCATGGCCATACTGGTATCGATACCTAAGTTACTACCCTGAGGCTCACTGAGATATCTCCAAGTGCTGTATTGATTGCTGGCTGAAATGCAGTCCATCAGAAATTCTTGTGGCCAGTTCTCATGAACATCAGCAGCTTGCAGGCATAGCCTGTCTCACTCTTCTGAGAAGACTACACTTTACAAACATAAAGAAGCTTTTGCAACATTTCAAAATCTTCCTCTAGTGTCTTATTTTTGCTGATTGATTCTTCTACAAGCAGAGGACAACTGGGCTCTTCTCCACATTGTTTTCCACCAGTGTTAGATTTTCACAGATTTACAGAACATTAGAGGTTGGAAGGGACCTCGAAAGATCATCTAGTTCAACTCCCCTGCCAGAGCAGGACCACCTAGACTGCCTAGCAATGACTTCCACCAGTTCCATCAGCACCCTTGGGTGCATCCCATCAGAACCCATGGATTTATGGATGTCCAGATGGCTTAAGTGATTTGTGACCCAGTCCTCAACAACCAAGGCAGACTCCTTGTTTATCCTGGCGCCATCTGGGGCTTCAGCCATCTGGGGCTCCTGCAAAGAGTCTCAGATTTTGCTCATTCCCTTAGATGATTTTGGAGTGTGTACATCCCAGGAAGTTCCACGGCTCTACAAGATGGTATTCATAATGTAACAGCTTTGTGGACTGTTTTTCACAAGTTTACAGTATGTAGTAAACTTAGGTGAATTTACTAGCCATGTCTGGAGATCTACTTGTGTTCTTAAAACAGTTGCATATTGGTGCCTACGCTCTTTTGTGGATCTAGACCTCTCCACATGCTTTTAGCTGCACCTTCTCATGGAAGCATTTGGGCTTGAAAACACTCAAGCCAACCTTTTTGAACTCAAGTGCCTAAATTAGGAATTCCACTCAATGCAAATGCCAGAAGTCCATTTCTAGTCCAGTAGCAGGAAAGCAAGTTTTAAAGCTAACAGCTGTCTCCATATTTCTCTGGCTTTGCAGGTGCTGAAGCACCCATATTCCTCTGCCCGTCCAGATAGCAATCACGTTAATGGCTTATTATGGGAAGGCCATATCCCAACTGTTTCTGTGTTGGCAGATGGGCTACCAGGAGAGGTTTCAAGGCCAGTAGGATATGTGATGGTAGCTCCTTGGGTTTTTGAGCTACGGCTGGACATTTAGCTTTTTTATCCCTGTGAAAATTTTAGAGCAATATTGCATGGGAGCCACCGTATTCTTATGGCAGGAGAAAACTCGGACGCCAAGTGTGTCTGTGTCTGCTGTTGGGCTACCACGAGTGGTTTCAAAGCCACAGGCAGCTTTTCTGGGTGCACCTGGCACTGTTTAACCTGTTGGATCTGTCCAAAGTAGCGTGTCATGCTACTTTGCATGACCCTACATACTAATAGCGAAATCCAGTCTTGTGTCCCGCATGGCGAACAACCTGCAAACCCAGTTTCTGCGAGTGGCCTTGAGACACTAGGACAAACAGGTTACGGAGGGACAAAACTCCCAAACCTCGTGAGCAGCATCTGAAAACACTCGTGTGGCTCCAGGCCCCCTGTACTGTGTCTGCCTGAGCCAAAGCTTCATCCAACTTCTATTCACCTCTCGACTACCCAAGCGCATGGCTTTGTGTGTCCCACAACTGCAGAAGCTCCCACGGGGCCGATAATGCCATGAGCAACGTGGTAAACTTCGAGCAGTCCTGAATCGCTCACTCTTGTACAAGCCTCTAGTTTGCGTGTACTTCACCGGGGAGACTTGTTGGGGA
>VXBZ01000389.1:30615-100153 GCA_013399135.1 Heliornis fulica | reverse complement strand
GGGGGGGGTGGGGGGTTGGGTGTTGAGGTCGGGGCAAAAGTCTTCACTAAAATCTTCACTGCGGTAGCTGGGCAGTGCCCACTTCGGGCCGAGACACCGACATTGTGCTGAGGGCTGTGCTCCCCCACAGGCACCTATCCCTCACTGGGACCTATTCCTCTCCCCAGGCACCGCCGGGGCCTCCCCGCTCCGCGGGAGCGCCCCAGCCCTCCGCACCACCCCAGAGCACAGAGACGAGTGCGGAGGTGGAACGCTCTGGCCGGAGCCCTCACGCAAACGCTGCTCCCAAGCTAAGACTGAGGAGACAGGCTGCAACTCGCCGCTTTGGTCACGCTCATCTGCGACCGCCCCTCCGCGACCCCCGGCCGTCGCCGCCTGCCCCTTCCGCCGGTGGGCCCGCCTCCTCCTCCCGGCAGCCTGCGACCGGCATGGCGGCTCCCAGCGCGTAGGGCCGCACGTGTGGCTGTCGGTGTGGGGCTGAGCCGCGCCGCTCAGGCTGCCGCCATGAAGAGCAAGTCCACAGCCCACAAGTCCGGGAACACTCACCGGGTGAGCTGCAGCCTGGACGCCAGGGGAACGGTCTTTCCTCGTCGGTACTAGTTAGCTGGCAGCGCCCGGCTCCCGAGACAGTATTGCAGGGAGAGGGGACCTGTGAGGAGCCGCAGCGCTGCTAGGGGGTCCCGGGCGAGACACGCTGAAATGTGCTGAAACGCGGCTTCTCCCTCTTCCCACCCCCGCCGTGCTCACTCGGTGAGCCGAGTTCACCGTCCGTGTCACGCAGGAGGCAAAACGCAGCCTCCATGTAGAAAAACGGTGTCTTTTGGTGCTTACATAGAAGTGAACCGGTGGAGTACTGGCCTAGGCGTTGTTTTGGGAAAGGCAGAAGCCGGGCAGTTTGTTGAAATACGGGCAGATTTCTCTGCATCTTTTCCACCGTGCTGTGCAGGCGTGTGGGCTGCGAGCCTGTGGCCTGGCACTGTGGGGGCAGAGGGCCGGGCCTGCTGCAGGCGTCGCAGGCATTGCTTGGCCTTGAAGTTCTGGTGGGACAGACGCTTTACAGGTTGGTGGGGACTGTCTGCAGCCTGATTTAGAAGGGCTGTTCTCAGAATAGAGCGAAAATCATGTATGTCCTTTTGTTTTACAGTTTCTTACGTTTTCGGAACGCTTAAGCAATGTTAATATTGATATTATTCATCGGATTGACAGGACTGGGAGCTATGCTGAGGTGAGAACAGCAATTACAGTAATTTTCTGAAATCCCATTACAAATAGGTACATTGCAGGAAAGATTCCCATAAGAACTTCATTCAGGAGAAAATGTGAAAAACTCTTGCAAGAGCTGCCTTTCCTTGAGATACATTTGTTAGTGCTTTGACCTTTTGACCTATTTTTCAGTATTGCCATAGAGCCTTTTTGACAGTATCACCCTGATGGTTTCCACAGTGTTGGTGGGCCTGGGGGTGTTTCTGAGCATGGATGATGCTACTGTGGCAATCAGCAGTCCTAGGTCTGGACCTGGAAAGGCTTACAGGTGATGAATAGTTGGATTACTCTCAGCATGTGTATAAAGCATTAGCATTTGTGTTTATACATCATAAAGAAGGGCATTAACATGTGTCCTATAATCATCATTGTGATTATAGTGCTTTGCGGGTTATTACCTCCTGGCCTGCTGGATTGTTCATCCTAACTTCCCACTCAGTAGCTGTGAGGATGTCAAAAGAAATCCCAAAGTGTCGTTCTCAATGGGCTATGACTCAGCATCTTAGATAATTGCCAGTCAGCAAAGGTCTATAAAGCAATTATGTAAAAAGATCCTGTCACCAGAAAATAGTTCCAAATGTGTTTTGAATATCAAATGGAAGTCTTCTTTTCAGGGATATTCCATAGGACCTTTTGAAATGAAGTAATCAAGATTCCTTGAAATATTCTTGAAATATTTAAGACACTTGATGGGTTTTTTCATTTGAACTTCTCATCTTTGCGGGCTACCCTCATTATTGTACATTTTTTTTGACAGGAGGTTGAAACCTACTTTTTTGAAGGATTACGGAAATGGAGGGAACTTAACCTCACTCAGCATTTTGGTATGCCATTTTTATTCATGTCGCCTGCTTCCCTTAAACAGTTAAAATATGTTATTCTGCATCCAGAGCCCAATGGGAGATTTTCTGTTGATTGGTTTTTGGACTGGGCTCTGTAGAGTTGTTATTCTTCAGCATCCTACATGTTTATGAGGAGCTGGGCTAGTAGTGTTCAACATTTCTCTTTTGTGCTTCAAACAGTGCAATTCTATAGTGAAGTCATCAACAAATGCCAGTCCTTCAACCAGCTTGTCTATTACCAGAATGCCATTGTGCAGAGCTTGAAGACACATTTGCAAGTCCAAGGCAGTCTTGCTTATCAGCCCCTATTAGAGTAAGTATATAATGACAAAGTGTAGTCAGAAGCCTTAATAGTATTAAAAGAAGGATGAGACCTGTTATGAGTGTCCTTTATTGTACCTGAGGAAATCAGTGAGATGCCCAAAGTGGTCTTATTTCCCTGGTAGAACTTTATTGGTCTACAAAAAAACAAAGCTATGGTAGGACAAGCAAATTAGACTTAGTGCTTATAGAGCATCAGACAGAACATTAATGTGTATTGTTTGATGTTGGTCATTTATGCTGTCTTGTTTACTGTTAGCTGCTTGGTTTATTTTTTCTTTAATCTTAAGATTATTGCTATCCATAGCTGCCTAGTAGCTGATTTTTAAATAAAAGTGACAGATAAAGGTGATGTTGCCTTTCTAAAGAGACTGTGTTGGATTATGCAATGTTTAGCCAGGTTTTTTAAATGCACTAACACTGATATATTTTCTGAAACAGTCTAGTGGTGCAGCTGGCTCGAGATCTTCAAGCTGATTTCTATCCTCACTTTCATGACTTTTTCCTGGCCATCACAAAGTTACTGGATACTCAAGACACAGAGCTACTGGAATGGGCTTTTACCTCTCTTTCCTATCTCTACAAATACTTGTGGAGATTGATGGTGAAGGACATACACAACATGTACAGGTAAAAGACATGTTTGATATCTGTCTTGATCAGGAATTATTAGATGCCATAGAAACATAAATGCTGCAGTATATTTGTTAGCATGCTGGTACTTGCTTTCTGAGAGGCAAAACAAAGTGAGTAAACAAAGGCAGACACTGGATTGTAAGAATAGTCTTGGAAACCTGTGTGCAAGTCTAAATTCAACACAAGCCTCTTGAGTATTTGTTGAGTTCATCAGCCATAGTTGTATCATTTCTGCCTTTCCCAGTGGTAGATGCCAAGACCAGTATTTGCCAGTATTCTCCCCTTTCTGTTTTTCCCTCTCCGTTTAGTAAGAGAGCAGATGAGGTATGCAGAGTTTTGTGTGCCTTGCAGCTCCTTGCTGTGGGATGCTGTGGATGTGGAAGGTTGGCATGGGTTCAAAGGGAAAAGGTCCAAGTTGGAGGGTGTTACCAGATTCATAGGAGAAGCTTCTGGCTTGTGGAGTCCCTGGGCTGCAGGTGGTGGAAGGCTGATTTTGTATGTGCTTGCCATGTTTTTAAACCCTTTCTAGGCATCTGCTTCAAGCTTCCGCTCTAGACTTTATACTGGGCTGGATAGTGTAGCCTGTCACAGCATGAATAATGATTCAGGTTTACATGACTCTGGTAGCATGGCTTTTCTTTTTATCATAGCTAGTGGGTCCATGTTGCTTCCTCCTAATTTCAGTTTAGAACAGATGGAGCAAAAGGGGGGGTGTCCTCCCCAACCCAGTGAAAGCTGTTGAAAAAACATCTGCTTGGCTATGAATCTGAGGCACCACTCACCCTGCACTGAACTTGTGCTGAGATACCTGAAAACTGTTACTGGTACTTACCAGACAACTGCAAAAAATTATCACCCCTGTAATTTGTATCTGTAGAAACATTTTGGTGCACAGGAGAGGCTGTTGGCTCAACTGAAATACAAATCTGTCTTACCAAATCAACTTTGGATTCTGCTGAGTATATATGTATTGAAAATCTTGATGATGGAGTTTAATCTCTCTGTGGATCGAGAGATTTGAGAGGTATTTCTGAGTGTGGTTTAATTTGCCTGGCATTGTTGTTTGGCCTCTGCAAAACTCTGTTCTTTATCCAGGGTGAGTGGGAAGGAATCATGTTGAAGTATGTATTTACCCTATCTAGGAAGACGGGTTCTTAGTGTCTGCAAAAAGTGGCAATGTAAACTGAACCCATGAGTTTTAAAACTGATTGGTGGCAATTCTTGCGTTGCCTTTAAGATAGTGAATTGTTTTTTGTTTTTGTAGCCTGTACAGCACCCTGCTGGCTCACCACAAGCTTCACATCAGAAACTTTGCTGCCGAAAGTTTTGTCTTTCTAATGAGAAAGGTGAGTCAGGAGGTATTGTTTGTCTCTGTTCTGTGGTGGCTTTTGTATTCGGTGTGTAATACTACGTTTTCTCTGAAGAAGCATTAACAAGGCCTGAACTGGCATTCAGTGTGTCCCAAGTTGTCATTTTTAGTGAATGTTCTACTGAGAATGTCACACACTTCATTATCAGCAGTGTGGGCTCAAACAGAGGCCTTGGTGCTGACTGTTTTAAGAGCATTTGAACAAGATGTCTGTGGTTGGCTTACCTAAAAGGACAAGGAATGGTAAAGTAGTCTTGCAGAGGGAGGCTTTAACTTGTGAATGCACATTTGCTCACTGTCTTTTTCACAAATGCTGTATGGCCTGTATAGAACTGAAATTCTTCTGACCTTTGTGCTGTCCTGAAAAATCAGAGTACACAGTGTTCCCAGGCAGGTCCGTCAGGATCAGACAGCAGCCTTTCATGGAGTAAGGAAAGGGAGACGTAGTTGTTGGGTTCTATTTCATCAAAATACACAAAAGTTAGGAGAGAGACTGGCTGGCAAATTTGGCCTTAATCAAGCACATCTATTTGGTTGTTTTCAGAAATTCCTGAACTTCAAGTCAAATCCTCAGAAATGGGGGGTTTTGAAGTTTTGGGACAGAAGTCCTTGCTGTGTTCCCCGGTGTGGTTATACTTTTGGATGACTGGATGGTGTGTTTAGCTGATACACATCTCTTTGCACACCAGTGCAGCAAACCTTTGTATTTCAGTTGAGACCAGTTTAATTGTGCATTTATGTATGTATTTAATTCTAAAATCATAATGATCAAACCCACGTATTTCAGCTGCAGTGACCTCAGTAGTCCTGTGTACATCTTTGGGGGGCTGGAGTGGGAACAGCTGTAGTGGCTGAATAGCTGATAATTTTTCTCCTCTCAGTTTCTTTGTGTGGCTACAGAAATAATGAGTTTGAACTGTTGTGGGATGACAGAACTAGGAGACTAACGTGGTTCTGTGGAGCCGTTTAATTGCCTCTATCCATCTGGTGACTCTGAATAGAAAATAACTTTTTTTTTTTGTCTCCTTATATTTGCAGGTTTCTGATAAAAATGCAATCTTCAATTTAATGCTCTGTGACCTGGGGGAGCACCCTGAGAAAGTGGAAGGTGTAGGACAGCTACTTTTTGAGATGTGCAAGGGTGTTCGAAACATGTTCCACTCCTGTGCCGAGACGGTAAAGACAAGAAAAGATTGCTGGTTTTAATGTAGCTGTGATGGAGCCTTAGGCAGCCACGCTCCACGAAACCATTGAGTGTTGTTTTGTTCTTCTCAGTGGATACTTGGTCATACGCCTGCTTGCTGTTTATTACTTAATAGGATCTGAAAGCTGCCTTCTAAGAATATTCTGAGATAGGAAGGTTGCTTTTATTAATTCCTGTGTGATATTCCTATATATTAAAATAGTACTGCTTGCTGATATTGCAGATTTTAAGTGATAGCTTTTTTTTTTTCCCCTCTTGTTGTCATTCTAAAAAGAATCGAAATCACTGGATTATTTTAGCAGTGTATCACGCTAGCTAACTTTAGGATTGCTAGGTGTGCATGATGTGCTCTTTTCCTCTGCAGGTTATGAAGTTAATGCTGCTAAAGCTGGGGCCTGTTACTGAAGAAGAAACTGAACTACCATGGGTAACTGTAGGGGAAGCCTTTAAGCAGATGATCCGATCAGCTGTACTCCATATCCACAAAGAGCATTTTGGCATTGTCTTCAAGTGCCTGGAGGTACATTGCTTTTTTTTATGATTATTTAGTTATTGTTACTCATGAGGGGCTGAGAAAAAAATTTCGCACTTATCAAGCAAAGTATTTTTGCTTTATTGGACCAGATCTGTTTTGGTTTTATATTTTTTTCTGCTTTGGTAATATTAAATACAGTATCACGTGCATGTGAAAAACCCCACATGTCTTTTGTAAGTTCAGAGTGACCCTGGTGGCTGTGCTGCAAGAAAAGAACTGCTTGCTCTGTGTGAGACTTGGAGCTCAACCCCATGGCTGGCCACGGAATCTTTATAGCATCTACCTTTGCAGACATCACAGATTCCTTGCTGGTGTGGGTATTCTAGGGCTGTTTTGTATATTTGAATTGAGTATGCTTGTGGTTCCGAAAACACTTTGTGATAGTCAAGGGAAAGCTTTTTGCCCTGCAGGTCTCTTTACAGAAAAGACCTGGGCTGAACCTGGAGGGCAAGGTTTAATCCTTGGAGCTGAGTATTGAAAATCACTGAGTGTTTTCAGTCCAGGTGTTCTTGTGTTGCTTCTTGAGGCTTAAGGGAGCACAGCTGAGTGGTGTGTGTTTATTTTTTTTACTTACCCGACCAACATTTAGATGTTTTCTTGCTAATTACTGGGTTTTGCTAAGGGGGGTTGAAACCTCTGGCACCCGAGGACATAGTGTCTGTTAGTTGTGCTCCTCAGAGGTGTGAAATTAGAAACTGGGGGTAATGTTACACCTGAACTTTAGGGTAGTCCCTCCAGCATGGATAAATGGCCCTGTTTGTTCATTCTTGGAACTCACTCCCTATGACTACCCATAGTTTCTTAGAAAATCCCATCCTGTTCCTCCTACCTCACCCAATATGATACCAGTTACTACTTGACTGTTGTTAGCTACAGAATTGGTGCAGTATGTTTTGTATCTTTGAGATCTGAGTCACTCAGCATCTGCATTTGTGATGAAGTCTTGGAAATTAGTGACATGATTCCCCCTAATTTTAATGAGGCTTGTTTTAACAGGTGGGTGCATGAGAGTAACTTCCTCAGAGGGAAATAATCACGTAGTCTGCGATAGCTCTTTTACGTTGGGTCTGCTTTATAGGATCAAGGATGGGAGTTTACCCTCCAGAGAGAAAGGGACACTAATGGGCATGATCCAGAGCAACTCCATTTTCTGTGTAATGTAAATGATGCAAGTAACCTCCTCAGCCTTCACATTAGAATAATGATGCATAAAATATAAAAGTACTTTACGTTCTGATAGTTTCAGTGAGAGCTTGGTGCTTGCATGCTGTTTTGGGTCTGGGACCAAGTATTTCTTTTCTCTTCCTCTTTTCTACTTTATATGTCATGTGTTGGCCTTTCAGGAGACACTCATCTCAGGGGGTATTTGTATTTCTGTCCAAGGGATCTGGGCTGTGTGTTTTTACAAACTGGAAATCACGTAGTGTTTCTTCTAGGTTTCGTTTGTTGAACTTGAATGGGAGATTCAGCAGTAGTTTGTTGGGAAGATGAGAAGTTGATTCTTTAGAATGCTTTTCAGAGCAGTAAGTGAAGACGTGTTTGTTGTTTCTCTGAGATGTTTTGCTTTCCTTTTGTTTAAACAGGAATCTCTCTTAGACTTGCAGAAGAAAGTAACTAAGGCCAACTGTGCTATGGCTTCAGAGCAAATGGAAAGGATTCTGCAAGCTTATCTGATCCTAATGGGACATACAAATGGATCCAAAATCACACTGCCTGAAGATGTCTGTCAGGTAAGTCAGACCATCGCTTCAGGTGATGTGCCAGAGAAGTTATCTGTGGAATGTGGAATATGGAAGAAGTAAGCTGAAGCACTTGTACACACTTCTGATGCATCACTGAGGTTGGGATTTGAGTTGAATGAGCAGAGACGTTTATTGTGAGCATTGCTACCTCTCCAATCCTATGAGAATTTACCTCCATGCTGTCTGTAATGTTGATGTATTCTTCCTTTAAATGATCAAGGGGTAAAGTGGACTGCTGCTTCTAGACATTAATTCCTGCCACTGTGGAGGTGACCTAGAGGCTCCATATCAATGGTAGAACAGTTCTACCAGATCTGATTTATGTCAGTTTCACCCCATTGGGTTGAAATGTAGGTTTAGAGCCTTCAGACTTTTAAGAGGACTATTCAGATTTATCTCTGGGCTGGAGCTTGGAACACCATTGCCTCCTGCTCTGGGGACTGTTCAGGTCAATCAGATCAGACAACCACTATCTTCAAAGACAAGATTAGTTGTTTTTCTTTCATTTCAGATTTTAATAAAGATGTTACAAACACCAGATCTCTCCTCATCTTGCTGCAAGACCCTGCTGAACACCATTTCTTCATTCCTGCTGGCCGAGAATGTTCTCTTGCCTGATTCTTTGATCAAGGAAGCTATTGAGAAGGTAACAAAGACTGCTGCTTGCAGCAGAAATCCCAAAGTTCTCTAGAGCAGGCTGATTTCATGACATTCCACTTCAGACTGGCAAATATGCTGTAAGGTTCCCTTTTAGCCTCCTTGAACAGATGAGGGAGAAACTGCCTAATGCCTTAAATAATGTCTGCTGAGGTTGTGGGACTCCTTTATGGTCTTACACATACTGTCATTGTAGCAGTGCTGCTGTGGGAGAGAGGTGTCTTTCCATTGAAAACCAGGCTCTGATTCATACACCTCCAACCTCTGTAGAGAGCGGAGGGAGAACAGAGAAGGGACATGTTTTGCCTTGGGTTATAAAACAGGTCAGTGCCTTGCAATTGGTGAAAAAAGTACATTTTTCGCTAAGCTGTCAAGCATTTAGGGACCATGGCTTGGCCTCGTGGAGGAGGTTCAAGCAAGGGCAGTTTGCTTTAGAAAGCTCAGGGGTTGGCATATCTCAGTACTAGTATTGCAACTGAAGCAGACAGGATTAGCTGCATACATTCCTATCGAATGCAGGGTTGCAAAGATCAGTAAGAGGTGCTACCGTGGGGCCTGATCCTTCAGCTTTGCTGTTACAGTGCATTATAATTTTGCATTTTACAGTGTGGACTGTAGTTGTACTGTATATGTAAAAGAAATACTTGGAAGAGGAAATGTCATGTGATTTACGGTGGCAAAACAAGGCTGTAGCAATTGTTTAAAAGAGATCAAATTTCATCTAGTCTTCAGTGTTGGCTCGTGTTGAAGATTGGTTCTGCTTGTGGCACAGGTCCAGTTTTGCCCAGGAGACATGGTCCTTCAGACATTTGAGGATGTTTGTGTGGGCTTCTGTTAAACTGGAGTAGGAGGCTTAAAGGAGGATCTGAGACAGGGAGATCTAGGAGTGTATTTCTGTGCTCTACGTTTCAGTGTTGAGAAGTGCTGATCCTGGGTATCTCAAAAGGCCTGTTTCTGCCTTAGGTCCTTCAGAAGCACAGAGGTTGGCTCTGCCCATGAGGGCAGATTTTTGCAACCTACAACACAGGAAAAATGCTGACTTGCAGAGAGCCAGTCTGAATCCATCAGGGTTTGTTAAAAGGGGTTGTGTCAGCAGTTCCTGTTAGAAAGGACTGTGCTTTTCTGTACCTGAGCTGTTGCTGGAAACGGTATTACTGTGTGTGCTGAACTAACAAGCCCTGATAGCCATCAGCAGAGAGCCAAGCTGGGCCTTTGAGAGTTCAAGGCAGAGTTGGTTCATAAATGGCAAAAAATGTCCCATGACTAATTGAGAGTTGACTGTGAAATGTCTCTTGTTAAAGCGTTCCCGTCAGCCTTTCATTTGCATCTTGCAGGTATTTGCAAGTGGATTTGAACGGCACTTTCTTTTGGACTTCTCCGAAGCAATGTTCACAATGAAGCAATTTGAGAGGGTAGGTGGAAGCTTTCGTGCATTTTATTTATTTTTGTTGCCAAAGGGAACAACTGGGAAATCTGTAATATATTTACCTGGTATGTATGCTGAGGCTTTTTGTGTGTGTGTGTATTGACATGATGTTTGTTTAAACTTCTGTTGTGATCTGGTGAGAGTGAAAGAGATTATTTATGGCATTGTCTTGAAGCTTCGTAATGGTGCTCGGGGTCAGGGAAGGTGAGAGGGGATCTCTGCTCACAGAAAGAAGCTTGTCTGTTGGGAATTAAAGGGATGGGCTTCTAATGGATGAGATCAAGAGAGGAGTTCTGGAGAAAGTCAGTGGAAATGAAGAATAAGTGATGTCTGGTAGGTTAGGCCTAGAACTGCCGATGTGGAAGGAACCAAATTAATTAAATGGAGTGGGAGGTGAATGTAACGTCAGGGATCTGCAGTGTCCTTTGGACTACACTTGTGACAAAGTGAGTATTTTACATCAAATCGCTGTGCCTGCTGGGGTAAGGGCTTGTGTGTGCACTGGTGACCAAGACCAAGTCTGGTGCTTTGCTGGCTCAACTGTGTTTGAATGGAGTCATGCTGTATATTTTTATGGGTGTGATCATGGTTAGAGACGTACCAATCCCTGTCTTTTTTATTTTCTTTTTTCTTTTCTCTTTCAGCATTTTCTTCCATGCTTTCTACAGTACATTGAGCATTGCTTCTCTGGCACTGATGCCCTCCCAAAGGATGAGGCCATTGCAATTCTTGCTAAACTTATTCTGGTGAAAGCAGAGCCTCCCACCATTGGTTCAATGGCCTTTGAAAAGTATCCTCTAATTTTCACTGAATCACCCGTCAGGTGAGACTTCTCAAGCTTAGCAAACACTGGATGTGGCTGCGGCCTGAAAGCTTTGCGGGGCTACATAAAAGTTGCCCCCCAGTATTTGCTGGTGTTGTGTTAATGGCAGCATTACTGATAAATTTGCAAACCCAAGTGATGTGGTAAGATCCCCTCTTTTTCCTGAGATTATTGGAGAAGAGATACTGCTCTAGAATGGGTATCGCTGATAGAAACACACTAGTGAGTGTTACGGTAGCTGTGTGATGGGGATTTGTTAGACCATGATGCACCCCGTGTCCTTGGGCAGTTAATCTTTGTAGCAGGTGCTGCAGTCCAGGTTCTCATCATTACTAACCTCCTTCCTGGGCCCCATCTTTCATCCCTACATGGATGCATCTTGTCTAGGAGCGTTCTTGGCAGCACTACTGTTTTCTTGCCATGGGAGCATAGCTGGGTACCAAGAGGCATGTGATTAGTCGAGGTACAGCCCTGTGCTGGCACAGCTTGACTGCTTCCAGTTGCAAAATACTGTTTGCAGTGAAGTGATTGCTTTCCCCTGGAGCCTCCCCAAAAGATTTGGGGTAACCACTATCAAACACAGAATAACCATTGCTAATCTACTGGTAACAATTGTTCTAGTCACTCTAAATTTTTGTATTATCTGAGCTAACCTGCAGAGTGGTGACTTGTGTTGCCTGTTAGGTAAGTTTGTATCTTTCCTAAAAGCAATTCACTCTGTAGGGTTTTCCTCTTTTTATTTAATAGAGCTCAGGTGTTGGGGTTTAGGAGACAGAAGGTTGAGTCAGAATAATAAAGAAAATAAAGGAAGAAACCCAAATTTAGTCTGCTAATCTCTGGATTTTCAGTGGTATGGAGTACATAGCTGACATGACCTGTGTCCTACTTGGGACTTTTTCATGCTCCTGTAATGTCAGTGGTAGAAAGTAGGGCTGGGAGACATCTCAGGAGTTGCACACCCCATTTCCTTCCTAGGATGGAATTAGCAAGCCCTGAAGCAGTCCTGAAAGATATCTAACAAAATTGAGGATCTCCAGAATTACAGTATTTAAAAACAAACTGTCCTTGCTGGTCTGTGCCAGTGTTTTGCTGTCTTCGTTATTACACAGGTGTTTGGTTTGCACAGTCCTCAGTGTATGAAATAAACTACCTTTACTTCACTTTAAGTCTGTTGCTGCTTATCTTATCTGCAGGGAACATAAAGAACAGATTACTTCTTACTCTTTGAATCCAGCTTTTACAAATAACAGGCTTTGATCATCAGAAACATCTGAAATCTTTGGACCAATGACTGTAATTCCTGGAGGTTTATATCATAAGTTTTGTTTCTTTAAACCTCTAATGATCCTTGATGCTGTCTTTTTGCCAGGTTCTGTATTTCTTAAAAGGTTGCATAGGTTCCACCCTTCAACTGTGGTCTTGAAAGCACTGTGTGCAGTGAAAAGGTTGCTGTCCATGGGGTGTGAAGTACTCCTGGTCATATGTTCTAGTGTGGTGTCCACCATTTCTGCCTGCAGATAGGCTTGTTGATTTGGGCTCATTTTGTGATTCCTTTTAAGTCCCCAAACTTTCACTAGTTGGTTTATTAATAATAATCACAGAGACAACTCCCATGTGCTCCCAGACTGTATGTTCTAGTTGTGAGGGTGTCCAATGTGACCTATTTGCTTTTCTTCTAGAAATACTATTTTAACTTGCAACACTTGACATTTCTTGTGGGCTGTGTTTTATGCTCATCAGCATGACTAGGTGATATTTTATGCAGTGGAGGACATTTAAAAGAAAAAAAAAATCTTTATCCAAGTCTCTTTTGCTAGAAGTAGCAAACACAATTGTGAATATCATGGATGGAAAAGGCACAATATCTTGTATGCAGTGGTGGGTTACTAAAAATTTTGGTTTTCTTTTTAGCTCTAATACAAGGCAACAAACAAGTAAGAGAGAGGGAGGAAAGGCAGAAGTACCAGTAGTGGATCATGTACTGTCTTTAATCAATTTACCAGAGAAGGAAGACATCACTGACCTGTCACAACCCTGGGTTGCCTTGGTTGTACTGCCACATATTAGGTAAGGGGTGTTCTAAGGTCATGTATTTTTGTAATAGTGTCTAGTGCACTGTCTGCCAGAAATCATTTGACTAAGGGAAGGACAATAATTTAATCCTAGTTTGGGGAAAACAGGGTTAGATGGCTAAAAAATGCTGTGTGGAACTACCATGAGTCAGTAGTAAAGACAGGAATAGAATATCAGAGTATCAGTCACCTGTCCCCTAAATTTACTACCATAGTATGTAGACGTGTTCTTGACATGTGTCAGTTTGTGTGTTTTAAGCACTGTGCTCTCCAGGTACTGTTTTGGGGGTGGGTTTTTTTTTCAATAATTACTATGTTCTTGTATGGAATAAATAGTTGTAAAGAAGGTACAGTGAATGCTACAGCTTAAATTGTGAACTGGAAGTAGCAAAAATCGTTGGCTGCTGGTTTCAAAATAGGGGTGAGTTATTTGTAATTTAAACCAAGGTAGATGTGAAAGAAATCTTCATGTGCATACATGTCAGTGTAACATAGAGGTAAATTTCTTCCCATTTATTATGGACAGACCAATGAATAAAGAAAACATTCTGCTCCATGTGACAAGTTTTATAGATGCTCTCTTCACAGCCATTGAGAAAGGAAGCCTCTGCAAAGGTTAGTCCTGTTTATTTCCTGTTTATTTGGGTTTTGTTATTTTTCTGATGACACAATGCATGAAAATGGCAGTAGCTAAATTTATATTTGTATCCAGATTTATTGACTAGCTCAGAAGAGCAAAGCTTGTGGGGAAACTCCCTCCAGGAAACTATTGTGCAGTTCCTGTTCATAATAATATTGGGATGACGGATATTCTGTAAAGTAGAAGACAGAAATAATTGGGAAGGAAAAGAAGTGAGAAAAAAAAGGATGGAAATCAATCTGAACCAAATCCAGGCTTAAATGGTCACACAAAGGAGAGACTTTTGTTTCACAAATTCAAGTTAGACTATTTTGAACCTGTAGTGCAAAGTTTGGGACATTACTATCACTTAGGTCAGAGATGGTACCAATTCTAAAATGCTGCATCTTTCCTTCAGGCATAGGAATACCCAGCCTTTCTTTTCTTGGTCTCATCTTTGGTGGTAGTAGTAGCAGCTCTGCTCCAGCTCTGTGTGTGTGTGTGCAAGAGGCATATTGCTATTTTTCCTCTGTCCATTAGAGCAAAGAAAACAAATGCAACCTCAGACCTACACTCCTGCTCCTATTACTCCATCCTGCACTTGCTTGTTTATCCTTCACCCTCTTGCCAAACTGGCGTTCCTGCACACTTTCTTCGTCATTCTTTCCAGCTCCCCCATCTTGACAATTTCTTTACCCAGTACAAGGACTCCAGGGTCCTGTAGCTGGCTGTGCGAGGCACACCCCAGCCCTGTGCTCCCTGTTTGACCTGCATGACCTCTGTAGCTGGAGGCAAAGTGCAAGTCCCAGAAACGTGTTTTTCTACAGCTGCTGTAGAGTACAGGCAAACTGGGACAGAGCAACAGCGAGTTACCCCTAGCACTTGTACGTACCAGACTGCCTGTATGGAAGTGCTTACCCCATCAGTCATGTAGGTGTGTCTGTAGACAAGGTGGAAGCTGCTGTTTGTCCAGCACAAATGTACTGCTGCCAAGAAGCGTGCAGATAACAGTTTGGGAACCTGTGCCCTTACACTACAGATGCAGAAAGCTTGATCCTGCCATTAATCCCACTTTCTTCTCTCTTTGAGATGCTCCTTATGGAGGGTAATGGTGAGCAGGATTTGGCACACACCTGGGGAATTAAACAACTTAGAATAGAAAGATGCTTTCAAAGGGATAAACAGGAAAGGGATCCTCACTTCTTTCCCATAGCAACTGGCAGTATGTTGTATCCTTTAAAAACTTTTTTCAGTTTGCCTGGTTAAGGAATAGTATTTCTTCTGCTTGGAAAGAAGCAAAGGACAGGGGAATTAATTTATTTTTTTATAAACAACCTGATTGCTAACGTCGGAGTAGCAGGGAGGGAGGAATTGCCCTTCCCCTTGCTTGCCTGGAAGGACTGTGGCTCTCCTGTGTTTCTGGGAAACCCTCCACCAGAGAGGGGTTTAGGAAGGAGACATGATTGATGTAACAAAATAGAGCAAACCGCCTTACAAGTCAGTAACAGATATTCAGTCTTTAAGCACATGGGACAGATTTTAAGATCTAAACAGTAGTGCATTGCAAACATGTGCCTGCATGGTAGCATCGGTATATATCTTTTGCTTCTGTTTTGCTGCAGTCATATCAATTTGAGCAGCATTTCTGAGTCCCATTTGTAGCATAGTTAAGAGACTCCTGAACCAATGCTTTGTTCCAGGTCTCTGTTCTCTCTTTATGCAGGTGCGATGGCAGCAGATGCAAACTGGGAGCTGCTCATAGCTTTCTGAGTAGGCACTTCGTTTGATAGCCCGAGGAGCACTTCTTTTATGGGTTATGAAAATAGTTAGGAAATACATGTGCTAGTTATGGGATCCATATGTTATTCCATTTCTGTCACTCCAGCCGTTTCAAGACGGGCAAGCACCATGCAAGCACAAGTCACTGACACCTGGGTAAATACACAAGCCGTTCTTGTTCTCTCTCTGTTCCAGGAAGCCTGTTTGTGGCCTGCCAAGCTCTAAGTACTCTTCTTAGTTTGGCAGAGTCTTCTGAAATACTACATTTGTTACCTGTAGAGCGTGTCAAGAGCTTGGTGACGTAAGTAAACTCGTACTCTGTGATCCTTCATGATTCTCCTTGTTACTGCAAAGAGTTGGCTTTGCCTTTATGTAGGGGCTTGTAAAATTCCTCTTTGTGTGTTGCCTGTTCTGTTACGGTGACACATTGCTTCAGTATTCTGGTTATGTAAGCAGCACTGTTGTAGGCACTATTTGGTTGTAGAACCAGGTCAATGATGTACCTGTTTGGTGGCATTTTCTCTGCAATCTAAAGCTGTCTCACACGCTGCAGGGTAGTGTGTTAAAACCGTTGCTTCTAGTTTTGCCTAGGAGCACAATGCTTAGTAACTGTGTTATGTTATAATGATAAAAGAGACATGATCAGAGCATTTTGAATTGGGTCAAAAGCCTGAACTTCTGCAGTCTGGTGATGTTGGAATTCCACCATATCCATGTGTTCCCATATATATGCTTGCTCCACAGTGGGAGCTTTTGTATGCTCCATTTCATTTATTTTTAACATCTGCTTATAATTAGCACCCATGACTGAGTGGCTGGTGTGAGCGAGGGATACTGTTGATCTTCTCCAGCAAATCCTGCTGAACTTGTCATTTGCCATCACTGTTGGGCTGAAGCATCTCCAGATCTGTGGTGTCTGGAGCTTCAAAACATCCTGTTCAATTAGAGGAAAGCCCATGTCTGAAGCATCATGGAGATGACACAGCTTGCCTAGATCAAGCAGGTAGTCTTGGCAGCGAGCTCCAGTCTAGTGCTTTCTGTCAGCTTTGGCCTGGGGGTATGAAACTGGCTATGTGCAAGGGATATTGGGTAGCAGAAGGAGGTTTCCCTGTAGGCAGGCAGGATTCTCAGCTAAGCATGGATTTATTGAATTTTTTTTTGGTTGAAGTTAATGTCTCACTGGACACCTGGGTGTTAGCAGCAGCCCGTCTGACCTATGCAGATTTGTTTTCTGCAGCTGTGTGAGTGCAGCCCTCTAGCCCCAGCTCGTCAGGCCTGGGGGAATTTCGTGTCTCTTGGGCTGTCATAGGTAATTGGGCTTTGAGGCTGCAAGCCAGTGTGCTGGTGAAGTCAAGACTTTGCCAGCCTGCTGGTGCCAGAAGAGTCAGAAATCATGTGGAAATTTCGCTTAATGTTATTGTCACTACTGCTTTATTTTCAAATATTTGGATCATCGCAGTGCTCTGGGTATATTAAAACATTCTGTTGGTTTTAGCATGTTCCCTTCAGACCCCTCTGCATTGCTGTTGGCTGATCTCTATTATACGAGGTTGTCCTTGTATGGCTGCAAGGAACCCCTTTCCCAAGGAAACCTGATGGACTTGTTTGAGAAGTTGTATCCCAATATTTCCACTGGTGTTTCCAAGGTAATGTGTTTTTTTGAGCACATGTGGGATAATTTGTACTTTTACAATGTATTTTGCTTAAACCGAGTTAAATGACAAAGGCTGAAAAGAGAAACATGAGACTGTGTATAGCTATTAATTCCATAGTATCTGTTTAGGACTGTGTCCGTTTCTAAGAGGTTACCGTAGGGCATGAGTTAACAGAGGTTGACTTTTAGCCCTGAGAGGCTTGCCCCTGCCTGGAGGTGAATCAAGAGCAGGACCCTGATGTTTCCATTCTGAATCACCTGCTAGACTACAAGAGCTCATCTGTTTCTCAACGCCGGGAGAGACGTAGTGAAATCAGCCTCGTGTGCAAAACATTAACCTCTGCGTAGGTGTGTACGTGTCTGCGTATGTAGCCTGAATTCCCCTGTGTGCCTCTGACCTGTGTTTCCCCTTTGGATAGGTCCGACTCTTGACTGTCCGAATTCTAAATCATTTTGAGAATCTGCCTTCTACACAGGTTGAGGTATGGCTGAAACTTTTCATTTAACATTTCAAAATCATCTGTGTCTGCTGTTGTGTGTGAACTGTTTTCCACTTCACAGAAACAAAGCCTTGTGTCTGGCAGGGGCTGTCCTCTGCTTTTGTGCTTTCACATTAGTTTTATGTCTTTGTTCCCCTGTTTCCTGGTATTTTCAAATTTCAGATTTTCAACTTTGATTCCGTAAGTAGTGGAAACCAGAGGAAATTTCTTGGCTTTGTTCTGTGGCACTCTGTGAAGTTTTGTTGAAATGCCTTTTGATGAGAAAAGAATACTCTGACAAAATGTGTGTCACTTGTTTGTTCAGGGTGATGGCACAGGGGAAGTCCAGCGAGTATTTGCCATACTTCTCCAAGCAGAACTTGTGCCAGCAACAGTGAATGATTACAGAGAGAAACTTCTTCATTTGAGGAAACTAAGATGTGATATAGTGCAGTCTGCTATACCAAGTGGATCTTTGCAGGAGGTAAGTAGTTAGTGTCAAAAAGCAGTTGTCACTTTCCTGTATTCCAAGAGAATGTTCTCATTCCATCTCATAGATTGCAGAATTTTTAATAAGAGTTCATAAAAAAATCCGTTAGCTCCCAGATTAGGTTTTAGAAAACATACTTGTTAGTAGGGATCACAGCTGCCATTGTCCTTGGGACTGTTGTATTCTCTTGGCTATTTGATAGAACAACAGTGGTATCTAGATAAATGGCACGCTGTCAGATTTTGGGTTGGGGTTTTGGGGTTTTGTTTGTTTGGGGAGTGGGGGATGTTGCTATTATGAAAAGGAAGGTAAATGATTCCAGGGAGATGCGAGTCATGAGAAAAATTAAAATCATGACATAGCCATATCCTCAGCATGGCCACTGAGGAGCCTAGCTTCTGGATCTGCTGCAGGGTGAAAAACTCGTATTCCTGTGGCTGTTGAATCCACTGATGCTGAGCTAAAGGAGACCTCATATTCCAAATGTGACTTTGTCAGGAAGTGTTTTTTAACTTATTTTTCTGGCTGTTGCTGTACCTGCATAAATTACTATTTTTTTTTTTTTTTTTACTTTGACTTGTAAGCTCCTGTGAGGAAGGGTTGTAGGTTAGTCCTGCGCTTAGGTCAGCAAGGAGCCAGTCCAGAGGACATTCACTGAGGACTCCGCAGGGAACACTTCATGCTTTCTGATGACCTTCATGCTGCTGTGGCAGCCCTAGAGTTCAGGAAGGCAGGCAATCCAGACCATCTGCTGTGCTGAACTGGTTTTTGCACATTCATGACACGTAGGTGTGGTGACTAGATCTCAGTGCAGCTTACAGTAAGTGGGCTCTGGATTTCATCATGCAGCTATGAGACTGAGACAAGGGCTGATGATGAGTGACTTCATTACTTTTAGTACCTTTGAGAACTTCTTTGATCAAAGTTTCCTCTGAGAGGAAAGGTTAAAGGAGATTGGTTGGTTTTTAACTATTGTCTTTTACATCTCAACAAGATGGTATTGTATGCCGTTCTAGGTTCCTCTCCGGTATTTGCTGGGAATGCTGTATATTAATTTCAGCCCTCTCTGGGATCCTGTAATTGAACTTGTAACGTGAGTATATGTGGTTAGATGCTGCAGTGTGTGGAACATCCTTTCCATTGTTCTGTGAATAGAAGCTGGGGTAAAAAATTTTCAGTTTGGAGAGATCTCTGCATGACAGCTCTTGTGTGAAATCTTTTCAAATTAATGTGAGCTCTCAAATCACACCCTGTGTAGACTCTTACTTTTTAACTTAATTTCTGATTTTTCTTACCGTTAAAGGGAATTTGCAACAAATACAGACAAATAGCATCAGAGTTTTGAGTCAAAAGTAACAGGATTTGATTAGTGTTTCACAAATGCTTAAAGAAGCAGGATGTCCCTCTGTTTCACTGGCTCTGACTTTACTGCCCTTACTGGAAAATAAGGCTTATCATGGCTACAGCTGAGCTAAATACAGAAATCAGTGCTTTCAGCATGACTTTATCTTCTTGCTTTTTACCCACTCTGTTGTATGATTAAAAAGGAGGGGATTTTCTCCTTCAAACTCATGAACTAATCAAAAAATATTAAACCAGCTCTTCAAAAGATACGTCCTTGCTAATTCTTTCTTTGGTTCTACATGATGTTACCGTACAAAAGTCAGTAGAAGGCTTGAGAACATTTTTACTTAATTTGAGTGCATTTGAAGTTTTGAGACACAACCGGATTATTTTAATAACAGTTGACATTTGGGATCCAGAGTAAAGGCAGTGAAGTGGTACAGCTGTATTGTGCAGATGTCCTGTCTTCGGACACCTACATTAAAGCTGTGAACGAATCCTCCGATTGTGTTGTTAACTTGCCTAGTGACACCTGGCCTTTTTTTCTTTTTCTATCCTTTCACGCTGTCTTATGCTTTGTTAGTTCTCATGCAAAGGAAATGGAGAATAAACAGTTCTGGAAGGTCTTATATGAACATTTGGAGAGAGCTGCTACCTATGCTGGTAAGTCATAGCTCGTGAATGTTGTTATGACAATAACTCAGCTAATTGTATGTGACATGACTGTGTTTTCATGTGCCCCAAATTTAAGTATGATGGAATTCAGAACCACGGCTCTTGACTATCAGTGTCATGTCCAGGGCAGGAATGGAGTGGCTTGGGAGAAGACTGTCTCCTGTCCTGCACACAAAGAAGTAGCTAGAAAAGGCACCTGAGTGGCAGGTTGTGGAAAGCCATGCAGCAGATTTGTCCCTGCTCTGTCCAGACTGATGAGGAGCAATGACAAAACCTGTGTAATGGGGCTGACCATCTTTCAACTCCATAGATTCAGCAATATTCCTGCAAGCAGTGTCTTTCTTGGGTGTGCTTTTGAGGTTTACCTGTGGGTCTGTGGAGTCTTATTTCATGATAAGAGCCATGAGCATGTAGCCACTTGTGGATAGATTTCTTTGTTACTCAAGAGAACTGAGCATAATTGAACCACCAAGGCTGTAAGGCATCCTAGAATACTTTCTAAGCAAATGCAGATCATTCAGGTCAGTGTTAAATGCAGTTGTCTAAACAGGTGTATGTCACCAAAGTATTGCTTTCAGAGTCTAGAATCACTTGGGTTAGAAGAGACCTTTAAGATCTTTGAGTCCAACCAGAGCCTAACCCTGCCTAGTTCTCCTCTAGATCATGTCCTCAAGCACAACATCTACACACCTTCTAAATACCTCCAGGGATGGTGACCCCACTATTTCTCTGGGCTGCATGGTGGACTGATACTGTGATAATGGCAATTATGAAGAGATTTTTTTCATCTGTTCAATAGAAATGGAGCTGCAAAATGAACTCGATGAAGAAGAAAGCATTACAGAAACAGAAAGTGAGAAGATGCCAGGAAGAGGGGTGGGGACTCTCTTCCTGGAGCAGTTGAGGACTAGAACAGACTGCAGTGAGCGGCTGGACCACACAAACTTCCGTTTTCTGCTGTGGAAAGCACTGGATAAGTTTCCAGACAGAGTGGAGCCTAGGTCAAGGGAACTTTCCCCACTTCTTTTGAGATTTATTAGGTGAGATTTATTATTTTAGTTAAAAGTACACTGTTTTCAGTGTCTCGCCAAGCTTTAAGCCTATGGCTTTCTTGTTATAGGCTTTATTTCGGGCATGCGTGACTGGTGAGGTGTCTGTTTCCAGTTAAGATGATCTTGTCATTGAAATGTGGATTCTGTTAGAAACATCGCATAAGAAACAGGCTGAAATGAAATTGCCAGTATGTTTCTGCTGCTCAGTCTTGCATTTATTGACTTGGCACTGTCACAGCTTCATTACTCTATTAGGGAGTGAGTATTGTAATTTGGAATCACAGAAGACCAAAATACTTTCACCTGAGATGGGGAAAATACTAGTTTTGTTAGAGACTGAGTCAATTTCCTGCCCCTGGAGTAGTGGTGTGCCCAGTAGTGGTGTGGTTGCATGCGTGCACATGTCGGATAGTACAATGCATGATCACATGTATGATCATATGTCCAGGGAGGGTTTCTGATGCTCCTCTTCTATGATTAGAAAACTTGTGTTTAGCTTGCTTTCCTGGAAAAATTGAGCCATATTGTACTAGGTTAGTTTCCTCACACTCATAATGCCATAGTCACTTTTCACCTGCTCAGTCAAGCAAATATGTTCCCCTGTCCCTTCCACAAATCTCTTTACAGATCTCTAGTAATTTAGTTATTCATGTCTCTCTTCTCATCTCCACCAGGAACTACCAGTGTCCTTTGCTGTATTTGGTTACTGCCTTATATCTTTGCAACTTGTAGACAAAAGTACTTATGTGCTGAAATATGCTTCTTTGGGAACTTAAAGCCATATAAGTGTCCCAAAAGACAGTGCCATTAATAATGAGCATGGTGGATTGTGATGTTTGTAGTTGTTCTTCCCCTGAGACCCCGAAACATGCTATGCTTCTTAATTCCTTCCTCTTCTTTTTTTTTTAACATAGAAATGAGTACTATCCAGCAGATTCATTAGTAGCTCCATCTCAGGATCTCAGAAAGAAAACTAGCAGTACAGTAGCAGCAAAAGAAATACCTGGTGAAGAGGTGAATGATGTTGCTATGGAGGAAGAGGATGAGGAAGAAGATAAAGAAGAAGTGGAACCAATTACCATGGGACTACCAAAAAGGAAAACAAGAAGGGCTGCTGCCAAGTAAGTGGTTTTAATTTTCTCTTGCTTTCATGGAAAGGTAGATTCAGCAGCTCATGTTGAGATGAAAAAAACCCCAAACATTTTCTTCTTTCACTTACTCTTAATTTTCTGGTGAAAGAGAAACACTATTAGAGTTAGAAACTCTGCCTGCACAGTACTAAGCATCCAAAGACCCTGCCCAGGCTTTCTCTCATTACCTGCTGACAGTTTGTGCTTTATGTGGTTTCAGCAAAAATAATGTGGTATTCTGAAGTTTTTGGAGGCCAGTGTACCTGCATTCCCCTGGCTTCTCTGTGTGTATCTGGTGGTCTTTTAAAACCATGGACACTGCCAAACACTTTGAAAGATTAGACTATTCATTTTAATATTTTAATATTGGGATTTTGCCATTGCCTGCAGGTTACAAATCTTGGTCTCCCTAGGGACAAAGATTTTTTTATTTGGTGGTGTTATAGACTGAAGCGACATGATGATGTAATGTCATTGTTTGCATTGCTAAATAAATGGAGAAAGCGATTCTTTGTGTGAATTATTTTGATTTCTCCAGTCAGAGTCTTTTTACTCTAATGACCTGTATCAAATGTTCATTATAAATACTTCACAGAGATTTATATTTTGCTGCTTTTCCTGCAAAGGATGGCCCTTGTAATGATAGAACATCAAAATGCCACCTTACATGTTGGAACATAACAAGTGTTTGATATGTAACCTGAATTGTCATTTAATCCCAGGTGTCTCGTAGGTGTTTCATTTTGTTCCCAGATTCTGGATGGTACCTGCAAATTAGCAGCAATTAAAATAAAGTGACAGTCCAAGATTAATTTTTGCTTAACTTTCATCTCAAAATGTCTCTGTCCTGAAGTGGAAACATTAGCTCCTGGTAGCAGTAACAAAAGCATGAAAGATTTACCAGAGGCATGTTAATGAGTTCTGGAGTGACCTTCCCTTGTCTTCAACCCAGAGAGTCTGTGCAGCCGTGCCTGTATCGTGGCGGGAGAGCTGTCATGGGGCTGTGCCCTGTGAGGTCTGGCTGAGGACACGGGAGGACCCACACCTGCCCACGCTCACCATGGGGTTACCGGAAGGCATCATACTAGTCCTTTTGCTGACCTCAGCCCTGGAGGAGGGCAGCTCAGCCAAGTGTCTGGAGAGTGTAGTATAAACTACCAAGGGGAACAGCTGCGTGAGGACAACCTCAGCCACACTCACCAGTACCTGTGGTGGAGAAAATATCACACCTTCTTCATCTTGGTCATGTCTCTACCCTCCTGCAGAGTTTAGTTGGGGCAGATGTGAGGTGATACAAACACTTCTAGAGGAACTGACTCCCATCTGTGCTTGCAGCCTGGCATAAGTCCAGCACAGTCTGTGGCTAAATGCATCCCCTCATAGTGATAAGAACAAAATGGGCACCAGTTAAGGACAAGTAAATTAAATAGGAAAATTCACCTGTTTGGTGTTCCAGGCTGGGCTGGCAAGGAGAAGTAAGATGCATCCTGACTGTATTCTTTTCTTATCAATAGCTGAGCACATCTCGTGCTGCTGAGGAAATGGCCTTCCTGTGCAGTGAAGTGACACTGGGAAGGACCTGCTTAGGAGAGGGAGTGGGATACCTCTTGCTGTGTCTCTGGAATGGAGACCTGTAGACTTGGGGTTTTGTCTGTTAGGTTTTCTTTTCTTTCTTTCTTTCTTTCTTTCTTTCTTTCTTTCTTTCTTTCTTTCTTTCTTTCTTTCTTTCTTTCTTTCTTTCCGTCCGTCCGTCCGTCCGTCCGTCCTTATCAGTTTTAACAGGAGTTGCACAGTTGATGATAGTGCAGGATTGTTTCTGGTCATCTTTAACAATAATTTTATATGTTTGTTTTACAGGCAACTAATAGCCCACTTACAAGTTTTCTCTAAATTCTCAAATCCTCGTGCATTGTATCTACAGCAGAAGTTGAATGCATTATATACCCAGGTGATAATATTTTCTGGCTTTTAGAACTGCTGATAATAAATCAACTCATTCTTATTTGAATGTACTGTGTGACACTGCAGAAATGGTTCATTTTCTGAACTCAGCCATGATAGTAGAAAAAGGAGCTTTCCTTGAGAGAGCTCCCTAGAAAGCTTTGCTTGAAATGAGTGACTTTAGCAAAGATCCTCTTGAGATACCTGCCTTAGTTCGGCAGGAGTGACTCATGCAAAAATATCTGGTAGCAGACAGGTAGTAGTCTTCGGCAAGGTAGAGGAGTTGCTGTAGAGGGAGTCTGTTCCATTTGCACGGGATCTGGAAGAGAATTTTGAAACCAAAGCTTGGGGAAGACCCAATTTGTCCTTGCTCTACAGCATTGTGTCTACAAAGACTATGGTCATTTTGAACAACAGATCGTTTTGCTTCAGAAAGTTTGGTAAGATTCCTTTTTGAGGGATTTCACTGCAAGAATTGTGGAAAATGGAACTTTAAAGAGGTGTCTTAGGACTACTTGTCAGGGGGGTTGGACTAGATGATCTTCTGAGGTCCCTTCCAACTCCTAACGTTCTGTGATTCTGTGTGATTGGTTTGGGTAGCCTGCTTTTTAATCCAGTCTTCCTAGATACACAATAGGCAACTGGTTTTGGAGGCTCAAAATACAAGCTGACAGTGGTCCAAAAGACAATTATGAAAATTGAAATGTTACAACTATCCTATGTAGGTGAGAGGGAAAACGTTTATATGAAGTACAGCAGCCACATCTGCTGTGACAGTTTTGTATTCACATCTTGGCTTTATACTGGCAACACATACATTCTGTTTCCATTTTGATAAATTAGGCCCAAACTTGCTTGAGCTTGGAGACTTTGGGTCGACTCACTGTTTTCAATAAGCACTCCTGTCTTCTAGGCAGGGACTCATTTTCTTTCCTTTGTCATCTGCAGTTACTGTGCCATCAAGACCAGAACGTACAGAGAATAGCTCTTGATTGTATAATGACATACAAGCATCCCCATCTACTGCCATACAGGTAAATGCTTTTGTATTATTTTAGCATTGATGAATGAGCCTGCTGTCATATCAGAAGCCTACCTGGGCTCTCTACCTCGGAGCCCTGCCTACACTTAGAATTTTAGTCAGCTGGATGTTTCCTACCTAAACCAGGAAATCAGGTCCTGAGGTTGGTCAGTGTCTTTTTTTTTATTATTATTTTTAATAGGAAAGTGACAATGCTTCCATTCTATCCCAGAAGAGTGTGTGCTTAGCACTTGCATTTTTGGGGAGGAAAGACAAAAACAAACAACAAAAAACAAGGCTTTTGTACCCATGCTTTATAACCACTCAGAGAATGTGACAGCATAAAACTGTACTTTGTGGTTGAATAATCTCTTCCGGATGTGTCCGGGAGGTACTTACATATGTAATTAGCTTGAACTTGCTGCCTTTAAAAATATTTTTTGATACAAGGGTGGGAACATAGTACTTTAGTATTCCTTATACAGCCTAGATTAGATAGGTAAGTAGATAGAGGTGTGTGTATGTGTGTGAATTTTTACAATCCCTACCTGCCCTCAAATAGTGTTTATTGCTCTCAGGGAGAACTTGCAAAGGCTACTGGACGACAAGAGCTTTAAAGAAGAAATAGTCCATTTCAGTATTTCTGAGGAAACTGCAGTAGTAAAAATGGAGCATCGGCCAGATCTCATCCCTGTCCTTATGAGGTGTGTCATGAAGTGCAGATTTAAAGGTTTTGTGTCAAAGTACCCTGAGCAGAGATGGAATACTGGTGCTTCTTGTTTTAAACAGTTGAGATAAACCTTTGGTTAATGGTATAGTTCAATGACTTAGTTTGTGATGTTCTATATGGTTTCCTTTTTAACACACTTACGTAATGTGTTATGCAAGTAACATTTTCTTTAATAAGTGTTGTGGTAGATACTTTTTCATCTAAGGCATACACAGAATTAGATGATCTTCTGAGGTCCCTTCCAACTCCTAACATTCTGTGATTCATTTCAATTCTCTGAGTATTACCACGTATTGTTATTAAGATACAGCAATGCAAGTTAGCATGCAGGTTGCTGCTTCAGCAGTAGCTTGGCCTCAAGCTATCCTGGAGGCATTCTAGTTTTATACCTGAAGTCTCCAGCAGAGCTTTTATTGTAATAGCAGAAGCAGATCTTCCACTGGGATGGTTTGGGGCACTGTTGCAATTCAACAGAGACCCTGAAGGTGGGACTTCCACTCAGTTCATTCTCACTAGGGAGTGTTTTAAGTGAAATGGAGTTCCTCCTGCAGAGTAAGTGACTGGGAAACACAGATGGCTTGCTGAAAGCTAATGCAACCTTTTTTTTGGCTCTTGAAGAATTCTCTATGGCAGAATGAGAAACAAAACAGGGAGCAAGACACAAGGCAAGTCTTCAGCAGGCACTCGCATGTCGATCGTTCTGCGATTTCTTGCCGGCTCACTGCCAGAAGAGATACGGATGTTCTTGGATTTGCTCTTTGAAGCTGTCAAGCAATTCAGTGATGGTAGGTACAGGCAGTAGAACCTGGGGGTATGGTGCTTCCTGACCTGTAGACATGTGGGAGGATAATTACACTTAGTATTGTTACGTGTTTCAGTCTGTCTCTGACAGTGCTTGGAAGGATGAAAGGATGAAAGTATGAAAGTAAGCTTTTGAGAGGCTCTGGCATTCCCCTGAGCTTCTCCTTACAATGCGTGATTGCTCTCTTTTACAGGTCCAAGGTCAGAAAAACTGAGTGGCTTGCCACAGCTGTGCAAGTAAGCTGTAGCAGGCCAGGAATGAGCAATCACTGGCATTGTAGGTTAGCCAGTGAGTGATGGCAATAAGCAGAGGTTGGAAAGGGCTCTGATCCTGTAACAGTGGGATTCTTGAATGTTGCAGAGTGTTGGGAGACCTGGAAGTGTCTGTCTTGGTTTAACCTGTGAGTCAGCTAAAACAACTATGCAGCTGCTCACTCATTCACCCCTGCAGTGGGATGGGCAAGGGAATCCAAAAGGAAAAGTAAGCTTGTGGTTTGAGATAAAGACAGTTTAAGAGGGCAGAAAAGGAATAATGTTAATAATATGCAAAAGGAGTGATGAACAGCATGTTTTCTCACCATCCAAAGCTGATGCCCAGCTCCTGAGCTGCCCTGTTTCCCAGCCAACCCCACAGTTACATATGGAGCATGACATCATATAGTAGGGAATATCCTTTTGGCCATTTAGGGTCACCTGTCCTGGCTGTGTCCCCTCTCAGGTTGGGCACCCCTCACCTTCTTGTTAGGCAAGTAAGAAGTTGAAGAGTCCTTGACTGCTTGGCAACAACTAAAACATCAGTGTGTTATTCACACAATTCTCAATCTAAATTCAAATTCTTATTTAAACAGCTGAATGTAAGGAACTGAAGAATAGTATAGTCTAAATTACATGGGAAATTATTTTTATACTGGTTAACTTCATTGTGCTTCTCTAGATAAATTGCTGTCCCTTTGTCTGTTTCAGGGCCTTGCCAGACTGCAGTGCTTCGAAGTATGTCAGAGCTGGATTTAGCCAAAGTCCTGCCTCTTGGGCGTCAGCATAGCCTCTTCAATGGTCTCGAAGTTGTGTTGAAAAACATGGGGCATTTGATCCATCAGTACCTGCCTGAAATTCTACAGATTCTGCTCTGCATGACGGCTGTGGTATCCTGCATCCTCCAGCAAAGAGAGAAGGTATGATATAAAGTAAATTTAATTCCTTTCGCTCCTGTTCCCCTTAGCTTGCACATTTATACACACCACTGGTTCAGATAAAGGGAAGTTTAATGCCAGTGTGGAGTGAAGTTTAGCTATTAGATGTCTGTCAAAATAGAGGCCATTGATATTTTTCTGAAAGCACTGCAGAACTCAGGCAGTACAAGCAGATGTAATATATTTAGAAAGCTGCTTTGGACTGCGCTTTTGCTTGAGTTACTGAAAGGAGAGTTGGGAGTTGATCTCTGTACATTGCTACCTGCCTGCTCTATGGACGGATGGGCATGAGGAAAAGGTAAATGTTTTCTTGTAACGACATAGGAAGATCTCATGGATGGAAGTTGAAATTTCCCTAAAGCTATATAGCATCTTTGCTGCAAGGATAAAACGTTTGAGCAGGCAAAGGATAAGATTTAAAGTTCCTTGCCTAAGAACTTGAGAGCAAAGCTTGACTTTGAGGTGTTTTGTTTGTGTTAGACCTAGGGGAGCTCAGCATTGAGGATGACCACAGTGGTTATCTACAGTGATTGTCCTCTGCAGTGGGACATGGGGACGCTATGGCTACTAGCTATGTTCCCAGAAGCACACGAGTAGCGTGTTCAGCTCTGTATCAGTAGTCATGCTAATCCAGTGTCACAGTTGGGTCTCAGCCAAGTATCTGCAGAGCACCACAAATCTGGGGTTTTTTATCCTCCTTGCTGTGTAGCAGCTGTACATGAATAAAGGGTCAGGTGAGGAAAGCACTTGTTGAAGGTTGGCCTCACGTAAATAAAGCAAGTTGGCTTAATGCTGCCACACACCCAGGAGAGCAGCGCACAGTTCCCTCACAGATAACTCAGGGGGCTGTTGCCAGCTGTCTGGAAGCTGTGACATTGAGCCAGGCTTTTCTTTCTTTCTGAAACTAGTGCCTTTGCCAAGCTTCAATCTAGATAGGAAAAGACAAACTCGAGTCTGGTCCCGTGCAGAGCTTGATCATGTATTAGGTGAGCAACAAGGAAACTGCACAGTCATAATAATCGCTGCGGTGTTGAAAGGAATTATGAAATGATAGGCTGAGCAAGTGCTATGTTGAAAGAAATTATGTGATAGACTGAACAAGTGATCTTAGGTAATAAATGTTTTGTCACTGTGTGCGTGTGTTCTTGCTGAGACCCATCTGTGGGCATTTGGGGTTAGAATATGTCTTGAAAACAATCCACCAGACAAAGCAAGCTCTTGGATTTAGGCAGCATCCGAGGTCTCATAGTTGCCTGCAAGCTGCACAGAACCTTGTGACTATTCTAAGTTAGAAAGAGGATGAGCAAATTTCAGGTCAGAGCATCCCACAGTTTGACTTCAGCATTGGGTTGCATGTTCTAAACTGGGAAAGGGGTTTTAAAAGCTGTTTCATTCATTGCTGGGATAGTCACATTTTGCCAGGTTACTAGTTACAGTAATCCTAACGGCATTGTGTAACGTGTTGTGAAGTTGACAGTATGTCACTTGTCTGAACTTAATTTGCCACTTCATTAGCCCATGAGATGCTAAAAGCTCAAGAAGAGTGTAAGAAAACTGTTTATCTTAGCTAATGATTAGAAGATATTCTTTGAGAGTAATTTATTGCAGGCTGATAACTGCCTGGAGAGTTAAACATCAACATTGACTGTTTTACATCAAGTTATTCATTTACCGTTTCCTACTGTTTGTGTTCACTGTTGAATATTTTTGTCCTCTCACTTGATCTCAGAGGACTGCTCTTATGGAAATTGAACAGCAGGATACCCAAAATTATTTCATTGGGGGTCACCATTAGCAGTAGTAGCCTGGTTAGTGCTTAGTTTGGTCCTTCAAGCGGTTCCTTTGCTGCCTGGAAGCTGATTGCACACCATTAGTAGACATTCAGCACAGCTTGGGAGGTCCTGGGCAAGAGCCTGTTTAGTTCCTTTTCCATCATCTCTTCTTTGTCTTTCTACCTGTGATTTTGGGTGCAGAAGTACAGCAGTGTATTGTGTCGTAGAAGGTAGGGTATGCAGAAGTCCATAGGTACATCAAATAAAAAAACTTGTGATGTCTTTCAGTGAGGCTTTGACACCAAAACTGCTTTGCAAAATAAGAGATACGTGTATTCTGCATGGTGGATTGTGGTATGTACTGGAGGCCGTGAGGAGCCCAAGATAGCTCCAGTCTCAGACAGCAGCCTTTGTTTGCTCTTTCACAGCCCTGTTTCTGATACTGGAGTTCATTACCTCTGCTCTGTGAAGCTATCTCATGTGCTTGTGCTCTGAGCTGCCTTGCACAGTATGGAATTAATTTAGGTTACTCAAGTCAAAACTCTTCTCCGGGAGAAGAGTCGGAGTGCAGCCGTGTGTAACTTCATGGTTAGCGGTGTGGCTGTTCTCTTACTGAATGTTTTCTCCAAGAAAGGCTGTGGAACGTAAATGCTAAATGGGTACAGGAAGCTTCTTCCTGAAAGTAAATGCTTACTTCCCCCCTGCGTTTTGGGAGGGGGTGACTCACATCTTTGGTTTCTCTGTTGCTCCTCCTTCTCCTTGTCTCCTGATTTATTTTATTCCCAGTAGATCTCAATATGCAAAATACAACTCTGCTTTCAGGAGCTGATTTCAGTCCTTTCCTTTGTAAAAACACCATTATTGGTGTCAGGGCTGTAACTCTTAACTGTATTACAGATTTCTGCATTTTGTCCTTAAAGCACTGATGCTACTCCAGACCTGACAGTGTAGATTTTAATGAGCTGAAGGAGTCCTGTGTAACTAAGCATAGGAACAGACTCCCCTTGGAAAATAAAAATAGGTCAGGTGGAAGAGGTAGATTGCTACTGTGAACAAGTTACAAGAGAAAACAGAAGAACATTGTGATAGTTCCAGCAGAGATTGTGTCTGTGGTCAATGAATTGCTGTATTTAACTACAGAACAAGTAGTTAGTAGTTGTTCTACAGAAATCTTTTTTTTTGTTTGTTTGTTTTTACAGGTTCAGCCTAGGTTGATTAATCCACTGAAGAATTTGCGACGTCTTGGACTCAAGCTTGTGGCAGAATTTTTTTCTGATTATGAGAACTACAACTTTAGTGTGGAAGAGATTGATGCAGTTTTCCAGGCAGTGGTATGGCCTCAGGTAGGTTCTGTTCTTAAATAGCATGTGTATAACATGCACCCTGCAGAGAACTCCAGCTGCACTGGAGTCCATCGTGTCACGTACGTCTGTCACAAGATTGGATGTGACCTCAGACATTTTCTGACATTCTGATATATGTGTGCAAGGCCAATTTCTTGGCTTATGTCTGCTTAGTCCTGGAATAATCTAGTCACAGGCTAAAGTACAAATTAAGTCATCTGAATAAAATGGATGTTCTTTCTTTCTTCTTTAAGCACAGAAGCAGACATCTTCCCTGGATGCTTCAGGGAAGCAAAATAATACTAATCGCTTTTAGGTGCACATTGATGCTTTTCTGTGTGACAGCTACCGGGCCTGTGGTAAGGGACTGCAGAAACAAATGGTGCTGCAGGACGCAGCGGGGTCTGTCGGGGTCTGTGTGCTCTTGTGCCTGGCTGCTGGGACTCCTGTGTGAGCACAGCTACAGAGCACATGATTGGGCCTCTCATCAGAGAAATTCAGATCACCTCTGAGTTGGGAAAATGCTTTGCTGTTATGAGGGGAAGAGGGAACACATGGTATTTAAAAGGAAATTGTGCTGGCTGTGTCAGTGTCACTGGGATCTGAGGTTGTATGGGAATACCTGTACAAGCTGATGGGTTGTCTCTGCTCTAAAGGCAGTCACTTCCACCAAAGGGTAACTGAGCAAGATGGACTGACTCCAACAGAGCTCTTCTGCCGAGGTTTTTCAAATATCCAAACATCCAGCTTCCTTGTAGCAGAAAAGCCTGTCAAGGAGCATCAGGAGTAACTGCTGTGGTCTGTGAAACCCCAGATCTGCTTATTTACACGTTGGGCTTGTTCCTGTCCTGTTTCTCTTATCAGCCTGTAACAATGTGATGTGTGGTATGTGTGTGTGGACAAACAGTAGATTTCAGGCAGTGCATATAGCTCTCTATTTCACTGGAGCAAACTACAGGGAGCTTTACGTTCCTGGTTTGTCCGTGTCAAGGCAGTGAACGTTTTACTGTATTCCTGGAGGGGTTCAAGCAGATGGTTTGGGCTTTAAGTCAGTGAAGTGCTTAATGCTTTTGAGGAGCATTTTCTTTGTAAACAGGCTAAATCTGAAGAAGATGTAAAATTGTTGTTAAACAGAATTCCTGTTGTGCTTAGAGATGTCAGGAAGACAGCTGGTTTTGGAGCTTGGCTGGGAGCACGATACAGAAGCTCCCTCTAGAGGGAGTCTCCACCTGTGGACTCCTGAAGATTTGGTTTTGGTAGAAGAATCATTTGATTTGTGTGCTTTCCTTTGTTAAGGCTGTGGAACTGAGGTGTATAAAATGCGTGAGGGCAGTGAATTGTTTCAAGCCTGTTGTACTTGGAACTGGAGTTTCCTGCTCTTCACGCCCCAGGAGTTTGCTGCAAAGGCTATTGTTAGCCTGCACAGCAGTGTTCCCAGAGGATTGGATGAGTGGTTTACTCTTGGTACATCATTCAGCAAAGCTCCGTTTTATGCAGAGAAAAAAATGTTACCAAACTTTGGGGACAGGGGAAGAAGCTATAACGGTCACACCCACCTTCTTCTCTGTTATGCTCAGAGCCTGGACTGAGCTAGTCCAAAGCTTGCATGCACCATCCTGTCTATTGCCTTGAACATGGTGCCCTGCTGACAGTCCAGTTGTGGTCATGGTGGAAACCCAGCTATGTAACTTGGTGTAGCCTGTTGGGTTGTGGAACGGCAGAGAGGAGGGAACCAGACCTGCATGCTTGGTCTCTTGGCTGTGTTCAGTCATGTGGAGGAGCAGCAGCTACTTTGAGGGGCTTAGGCTGGGCAACTCTTAGGTGGAGCTGTTTTGGATACAGACCCCTGTTAGGAGAAAGATCTCATTCCTTGGGTACAGTGCGGTGCTTGAGTCTCTCCCTGATCAGAGAAGGTGCTTGTATAGCAGCATGGCCATGGAAACATAGAGCAGATGCTAGAATGGGAGGTCCTCAGCCAGGACAGAGGGAATGCGGAGGAGTGAATCTTGGTGTCACTCTTGAGATCTCATAGATATGTACAGGAGAGGTTGCTCTGTCTCTGTGAAAAACATGAGGTTCCATGGGGAGCCAGTTTCAAGGAGAAGGCAAAAGTGGTAGCTGTAATATTGTATAAATATTAAGATATTCTAAAAGCAATTCCCCAAATAGTAAGGAACCTAGAAAAATGATGATGAAATTATCTTTTTAAAAAAATAAAGGTAAATTATAGATTATAGTGTGGTCTTTCTCAGAGTTGAGGTTATAAAGTAGCTTCACTTACTCATGTTGCATTGGTATCTGATTTTCTCCTCTAGGTCTGCAGATTGGCTTCAGAGAGTCAGTATTCTCCAACTTTTCTGCTCAAACTCATTCACACCTGGAGTAAGAATCCCAGGTAAGTGTTCTCCTTGTAAGTACTTCTGAGTACACAAAACTCAAGGTAGAAAGAGCACACTTAACAGCTTACGAATAATTGTGTCAAAACCCATATTTTCTTTTTCCTTTAAACTGTTACATTTTTGATAGCAGTCCAGATGCAGTTGGGAAGCTTTCCAATTTATGCTGTTAGTCTCATTTTAGTGAGCTGCTTTTCTCATATACTAAGTACATACATAGCCCAAACTCAGCTGACAGGTGAGGGGGAGGAGGACTTACTACTTAGTCTTAACCAATTATGAATTTGTCCTGGGAGGTGAGAAGTCAGTTTTAAAGTATATAATTTCATTCATGTTTTTTGATTCCCTGTTTCTTTCTGTTTTGTGAAAGAATGTTAGCAGGTTGAGCACAGAATCTGTGACTGAGATTCTGATACTGAAAGTTGTCCAAGAGCTTTTTTTGATGCAGACACTGAGAAATTCCAACTCAGATGTCTTGAGGGATTTGTTCGTTTGTTTTTTGCCTCTTCCCTGGACTCACTTCTTTTCCTTTGCTAAAGTGTCCAGTATCTCTTTCAAGACACATCATTTGTAGGTGTGATGAACTTACATACAGACTTCTGTAAAAAATAATATTGGGTCATTAAGTTAGGAAAAGACTAACGTGAAATTTGGACAGACATCTGTGGAGAAAGTATAAGGTTTAGATGACGCTAACTTGAAGCAAGAAAATGGGCTTGATGACCTTTCAAACTTCATTCATTAATGCTATTTTTCATGATACTGTTTTGCTATTGTGTTTTTTTTTTTTCCACTTTTTTCCATGTTTGAAGTAGAAGACAGTCATTGTCTTTTCCTGTGACTTTTGCACAGATGAATGACAAAGTTTTTAACTTAAATTTTCAGCTAACCTTTTTATAATCTTTGTCTCAGGTATTTCCCCTTGCTGGCCAAGCAGAAGCCAGATCACCCAGAGTGTGATATATTGTCAAATGTGTTTGCTGTGCTGTCAGCCAAGAACCTGTCTGAGGCCACATCCAGTCTTGTGATGGACATAGCTGATAGCCTTCTCAACAGCCCAGATTTTGAACCTACTGTGAAAGTTTCCAGTTTGAGTGTGACTGACTGTGTTCTCATGGCCACTGGAGATGTGACAGAAGGTATGATTGCATAAGAGTCATGAGAGGCCTGTTGGGTGCTTCAGGTGGAGGTGTTAGATTATGAAATGGTTGTGGCTGAGAATACCAAGGAAGGAGGCCATCAAGTGAAGATGGAAATGTCACAGTACAAATTTGTCTTGGCATGCTCATGAACTGTAAAGTGCTGCTTGTCTAATGTCTGGCGAGATCCACATTTCAGTGTCAAGAGTCCTGAGTGTGGAGAAATTTCTTATGAAGAGGGAAAATATTTCTGTTATCAAGCTGTTTTGTCTGTGAAACTTTGATAGGATGACTTCAGCAACTGCATTGCTGACTACTTGACTCTGAGCCTAACAGCAAGTTGCCCACTCTCTGTATGCATATGGTGATGTATCTCTTTGATGTTTAGTCTGTGCTCCCTGACAAGAAAGACCTGCCACTAGTCCCTTTTATCTTTGAGTGGTAGTAGACAGGAAGTGTGGTGTGCTGTGCTTGATGCAGTGGAGCCGTCTTTTACCTGTAACACTCAGAGGCAGAGGAAAGCAGAGCACTTAGCACTGCACCATTGTACGGCAGCTTTGATTTGCGCAAGAGGCCAGTGGTAGAATAAAGAAAACTATGTCGGTAGAATAAAGAAAACTATGTCGGTAGAATAAAGAAAACTATGTCTATAAATTCTCCATCCATTTTAGGAGATGGTTACTACCTTTGAGGTACCCCCTTGGTACCTTTTGGTAAGCCCACACCTTCAGGGCTGTTACTGAAATGTGCATGCGAGCTTTTAATCTCCGTGTGTGCTTTCTAACGTGCTCAGACACGTTAGACTTGGTCTCAGCAAGTGCTGGGGCATGTTCCCAACAGCCAACTGCCCCACACAGTCACAGCTCCCAAAGACTTTTCTTCCTCTGATGATGTCTCCTTTGTCTGCATTTCCCACTTTGTGTGGGGCTGGCTTTCTCTTCTGTTGCCCGCGGCACAGACTTGAGTGTTGCTAACTGTTGGTTCCCTTACAGAGACCCTTAGCCTGGGTTGCCGCTTGGTTCTGCCTCATGTTCCTGCCATACTTCAGTACTTCAGCAAGACAATGCTAAATGTGGAGAAGGTGAAAAAGAAGAAGTATAGAGCTCAAGTCAGCAAAGAGCTGAGTATACTTTCCAAGTAAGTGATTCTTTAGAGCTCAAAATAGTTAAAAAGTTGGAAGGAGGGAGGGAAAAAGAGGTTTACTTGTAAAGAGTTCCAAATTAAAAAAGTTACTTCTCAGACTATTTAAATTCAGAACAATTGAAAATATCTGGATCTATCATTGACCTTGCAAGTTGCTGATGCCTGAGGTGAGAAGTTTTCAGAAATTGATTCTAGCTGTTTCTGTTGCTGGTGCTGAAAACCTGTGCCTCTTGGGGGTAGCAAAAGGTACAGAAATGACTGCGGTCGTGTGGAACTGAATACTTAGGCTGGTGCTATGATTTCAGTGGATATGCTCTGTTAGCCTGAGTACAGATGGATGGGCTGACAAAGGCCTGTGATGCAGCACTAGTGCTGAGTTCTTACTTGCTTTATCCTCATGATTGGATTGATATGGAATAGTTAATTACCTTGTGTCATTGTGCAGGATCAGCAAATTTATACAAGAAAAGAGTCAGAATTCAGTGCTTGTGAGCCTTCTCCTCCCATTCCTTTATCAGAGTAACATGGAACAGGTAGGTAGAAATTATTTTCCTCCCCTGTTTAATGTATGGTTTACTTTTAATAAAGTATCTTGTTTAAGATGCAGTAAAAAGTCTCACTGATTACCTGCCATTTCTCATGGTTAGCCTGGAATGAAATCTTCATGTGTTTGTCATCTGCTCAGTGTGCTGTACCACTGCTGTTGATGTGTACAAGTCACTGAATACACCCAGGCTGATTCTGTTCCCCCTTTTCATGGGAAAGGCCTGCAGTGCTATTAGCATGCTCTCAGATCTTCTGCTTCCATTTGGTTCTCTTTCCACTCTTAAGGAATGCATCTGTTGGTACAGAAGTGTATCTCAGAACTGAAAAAAATTCCCTAAAATCCTAAATTCCTCAGGCATGAAAAGCATATGGGCTGCAGTTGAAGGAGGTAGAACTCTCCACGACTTAGATTTTTGTAAACTGTTAAAAAAATAAAACACCATGAGCATTGATTTTTGTCTGGGTTTCCATTGCTGCCAAACCTTGTTTTCAAATACAGAGTCCCATCTGCACTGAATGAATCTACTGATTATTAACCCTGATTGCTTGAATCATTGGATCCAGGCTTGGCTCTTTTTTTCTTAAAGACATTCAGTTGAGCAACGAGAGATTTTAGGTTTGTGGAAACAACTGCTAGGGAGCAACCTGTAGCTTCTGCTTTGCAGCCAGTCATTTAATTGTTCACGAGGGTTCTTGGATTTTAGATCTGTGAATTGTTACGGGAATGAGATACGATTTCTGGTCAGGGATGTCATACAAGTATATGGTGCTGCTGAAGTTTGTTTCAGGGGTTAAAGAAAGACTTCTTAAAGTTCTCTTGGCTCTCCTGACCTTTTAGTCATTTGAGGAAAGACAAAAAAAGGAATTTTTCATTATGATGGCACTCTTTAACACTCTGCTTGTGTCTGATCGAAAGGTTGCGACTGCTTCTGAGATGTTTGATTATTGCGTTGAGTGTGTCCTCCTAATTCTTTGTTCTTCTATAGTATATGTGATCTGAATAAAATACAGCAAAGTTGTTAAGTTCAATGTGTGCCTTGAAATGTTTCCTGAACAAATGAAGTAATCTTGTGAGATTTCTATTGACAGTTACCTGCCTCTTTCAGGGTACAGAGATTGACATTCTGGAGACAGTGCAGAACTTGCTGAGGCACTGCTCAAACCCTACAAGCTTTCTCAAACCACTGGCAAAGCTTTTTTCTGTCATCCAGAACAAACTGTCTCGACACAAGTTGTGCGCAGTGTTTCAGGTATTCCATTTTATGTGTATTTCCGTGCTCTTTTTTTAACTTATTCTAAGATACCAAGAATAAAGTAAATAGCAGTACTTTGTTGTAAATGAGCTTAAAAACCTCTTTGTGCAGAATTGTATATGATAGAAATTAACAAGCTGCATGAAGAATTGTAAATGTTTTGGCTTACAGCCTGGTTGATGGGAGCATCACCAGCATTCTTTTGTGTAAGAGAAGCCAAATAAAGCATACTTCCTCTGTAATGGGTCCTGCATCTTTATGACATAAGAATGGTTTTCAGCATCCTGAAGACAATTTTTATTTGTATTCTTTTCTCATGGGTTTATAGCAGTCAGGCTGTTTTGTATTTCTTTTAAATGACTTGCATAACTTTCTTTTTTTTTTCCCAGCAGGAAAACCCAAGAAATGGTGTAGATATTAAGAAACTTAGGAACTTAAACCACCCAGTCTTGAGTTCTCCAAATATTTCAACAACTGTAACAACTAAACTATTTTCTTCCATGTTTCTTTTTAGACTTTATCCGATTTGGACAGTGAATTGAAGTATATTACTGATGTTGTTAAGGTAAGCACAGTTTTGTTGCTTGCTCTTCTCACCAACATTGTATTGTCATGTTTCTGACCTCTTTAATAACTTGTTCTGTCTTAGCTGAATGCCTTTGATCAACGACATCTCGATGATATCGACTTCGATGTACGTCTGACGGCATTCCAGTCGATCACAGCGCACATCAAGGGAATGCAAGCAGTGGATATTGACTTCCTCATCCCTGTTATGCACAACTGCTTCTATACCATCCAGGTTGGCTGAATGTTCCTTCTCCTGCCTTGTGCACCACGTGTCCATGATTAATTTACATATTATTTCTGTCAGGTGTTTTGCCACTGCAGAACATTCAAAGAGTGTATTTGAGTCTTCTTGCAAACAATGGCTTTAAGTTTTGCCTGCTTGCCTTTTCTCCTGTGTGTCCAGAAGGGAAAATACAGTGCAGAAAGGAGACTCACCCAAGTGCAGCACACCTTTTCTCAGTCAGTGAGTCAGTGAGCTCTGGAACTGTCTGTCAGTTTGTCCTGTTTAGAAGGCATGTTACAGTCTTAATAGGATGCTGTTCTTTTTGTTGTAGCATGTTCTGGTTGTGTGAGCCTGCTGGTAAAGTCTTCAAGGATTTGTCCCAGTTGGGAGAGTGGGCATTAATTCAGGGCAATAACTTCTGCAGGAAGTGTCTCATGGGTTACTGGGTCTCTGCAGGCCTTGTTGTGTCCAGTAGTACTGCTCAGTCTTTTGGGGAGAAAAGGGTGTCACGTCCAGACTCACATGGTACAATTTCTTCATCCACTCAGCTAGGGGATATGGCTCTTAGTGACAATGCAAGCCTTTGCTTGACCAGCTTTATCCACCGACTGGCAGAAATCAGCCACACAGAAGATGATTACAAGGAATTGATCCAGCACACCCTACTGGAGTCTGTGAGAAGGGGACTGAAGAGTAAGGCTGAGGTAAGGCACTTTTGTCTGATCATGAATCTCCAACTGTCTTCAGGACACCAGGGTGTACAAGACTTCCTATAGCTGAGTCCTTCTGAGTCTGTTGCAAGGATAAGTGCAGGTACCCCGTGTAATCAGATTTACCTTTCGTTTGAAACTTATAAAAATCTAATAAGTTCTAGAACTCTGATATCTTATATTTCTTCACCACAGTTCAGATTTTCTCAGTCGTAGTTATTCTTTGGAGAGACTTTAATAAATTATGTCCAGTCCAAAGCAGAGGTGTATTTGCTGTTACCAAAGAAAAGGGCTTGACCCGAAGCTTCTCTGAAGGGTACTTAACCTTCACTTCTTGCTGTTTGCAGAGCATCCAGCAGGACTACACGTCATTGCTCTCCTGCCTCATTCAAACCTTCCCAGAAAATCCTGAATTCCGGGATTTGGTCCAGTTGACCAACCGCCATGATCCCGACATGGACTTCTTTGAGAACATGAAGCACATGCAGGTAAAAGGCAACCATCATTCCCTAGTGCCTCTCTTCTCCCTGACAAAGCAAAAGCATTTTACTGTGGGGTAGTCTTTTGCAAAGCATCTATGTGCGGTCTTTACAGAGGAATTAAACCTGTGTCATTAGATATTATACACCAAAAAAAAGAAAGGGGGTGGGAGGAGGGGAATCACATCAGGTGATTGGAAATCAAAGTTATGTTTCTATCTAGAAATTTCTTGTCTCGGATTTAGCAGCAGTTTTTTACCTCTTCCTAATTTAGATAAAAGAATTCTTTTAAGTGATTGTGTATGGAATCATATTCATTGTGGTTGGAAAAGACCTTCAAGTTCAAGTCCAATGATCTTGAGCGGGCATGTACACATTATATCCTTTGTGTGACCCAATGTGAAGTCATCAACAGTGCCCTGAAGATCCTTCTGAGAAAGGCAATGAACAGATCCATTTGCTTTATATCAATCCTGTTCCCTGCTACTCTCCGTCTGGAGGCCCTGCAGCTCCTCTTCATTCAATATAAATAGTAGTATTGTAATATAAATGTTGCAGAAAGCTTGTTCTTGTGGTTTTTTTCTTGCAATTCAGAAATACAGTGCTTCTCCTGCTTTCAGAGATGCAATCAGAGAGCCTTTGCTACATCTGTAGTAATATGTAGAGTCTTATTTTTTCCTCATAATTTTATCAGGCCTTTTCATCTTGTGTCAGTTGCCTCCTTTGTCTGATACCTGAAGATGTCACAGTCCTGTGATTGAGAATTCACATTGGAGTATCTCACTGAGTTGGGATACTTACTGAGGCAAAAGGCTAGTGAAAGTCCAGAGACTGAAGGAAAAGATCACGACCTATCCTTGGAAATGACCATAATATGTTTATGTCCTTGCTTAAATTTGAGATATTTTCAGAACTGGTGAATATGTGTGCTCCCTTGTGCTAGCAGTGACACAGGTACCGCCTTATTCACTGTCTCTCCTGTTTGACTCAGATCCACAGGAGGGCACGAGCTCTGAGGAAGCTGGCTAAGCATCTCACTGAAAAAAAAATTATGCTGTCTTCCAAATCCCTGCAGAACTACATCATGCCTTATGCTACTACTGTCATTTTTAATGAAAAAATGCTTAAGGTAGGCTGTTAAATTGAGTATTTTCACCTTTCTTGAATACTATTCTCTTTAAAAGACTAACCACTTTAAAAGGTTGTTGGGTTTGTGGGGTGAGTGTTCCCTTTTTAGATAGAAGTGCTGTGCTGCTTTTGGTGGCAGAAAGAGGGTTCAGAAGTTGCAGATGCATCCTGGGCCAAATCCTGTGTGTGCTAAGCCAGTCCTGTTTCTCAAAGACAGATCTCTTAACTGTTTGGGGTTGTTTGGGTTTTTAGGTTAATTTTTTATTGCCTTTTTTTTTTTTACTTGGGGTTATATTTGTTTGTGTTTTTTAAAATTAGGTGGTTGCCTTTTAAAACTGGGTGTGCCCCCCCCCCCCCCCCCCCCCCGTCTCCAAACCTCTTCCTATTCAAGTTGTGACATTAGTCAATTGTTGGCTTCTGAATTTGTGTGGTGGGGAGCATAAGCTGTGTCTAATAATTGAGGTGGGAATAAATGCTGCTTTCTTTGGAGTTATGGGGGAACTGCAGGTATCAGCTGAAAACCTGTGAAATCATCGGTAACTTTGTAAGTTTGAAGGGTGACAATTTGTTAGACACTTTCCATTCATTTTATTGAAAAGACGTGCAGCAAAATTACTTGCACTGTCAGTGTGGATAGAGTTTTCAGTTGGAAAAGTGCAGCTTCACACTTCTGTACAGTTCCCTGCACGCAGTAAATTATAAGCTGGTAAAGTCAGACCCAGCAAATGTCTAATTCGTTGTGTCAGAAATAATCTTCTGAAGCTGAAACAATTTGAGCTTAGGCACAGGACCCAGCACCTGCAGCCATACTGACTGTGCCCATCAGTAGAGCGACTGCAGTCACTCTTAGACCAACGCGGGGTGAAATGGTTGGTTGAGACCTTGGTGAAGAAACAAGCACATTCAGTTTCACGTCAGAAATGGGTTAATGATGTGTTCTTCTAGTTGATCAACAAAGCCCAGCAATGTGCCATTGTAATTAGGTATCTTGAGTAATTTTTAAATCTTCACACCGCTAAGCCCACAGATGTAGTTATATGAGGAGAGCTAAATTTGTGCAGAAATACTTGGAGGAAGCGGGTCAGGAGATTGTCTTGATGAGCTCTGACTGTATTTAATTTCTTATCTGGTTGAGAGGAGATCTGAGAGCTGAATACCAAGCATCCCCACTGGACAGACACTACTTCTGCCTCTTGTTGCTTTGAGTAAAGTAAGTGCTAGACACATTCAGCATGAATGCTAACAGCAACCGAATTTCTGTCTTTTCAACAGCATGAAAATATGGTAACGGCCTCGGTTGAAGTTGTTGGAGCTGTCTGCCGACATCTCTCGTGGTCAGCGTACTTGTACCACTTAAAGCATTTCATCCATGTCCTGCAGACAGGACAGATCAGTCCAAAGCTGGGAGTCTGGTAAGTATGCCGAGTGATGTTGCTCTAGATGTCTCCAGAGACTGCTAAGGTAAAATACAGTGTCTTAAGAAGCATCCCATGTATTAAATTCTTCCCTGGAATGAGAGATTGCAGATTTTCCATTGCATAAGCCCATCACAAAGTGGTCGTGGTCTTGCAGCCTACAACTGTGAAGGATTAACAGGTCACTGTGTCTCGTTAAGTGCGCACCAGTGTAGCAGCTTCTGTTTGTCGAGCTGTCCCTGCTCCATTGCTCCAGTGCCACTGTGAGGTTTCACAGTGAGCTGGGTCACAGAATGCATCCAACTGAAAAGCAACCAGTTTTTATTTCCTGGTTTGTTATTTCAGGACATATGATAATATATATATGATAATATATGCGTCCTTATGCTGCAGAAAATCTTAGAAATGCGTTCCAAAACGCATTTCTAAGATTTTCTGATGCGTTGGTCTGTGCAGCCTCTCCTTCTGGTACAGAGGGCTCATCTCTCTTTGTGTTCTCCTTTTGCAGCTTGTTAGAGACAGTACTGGAAGCCTTTCACTTTGACTATGAAACTCTTGAAAAGCAGCTTGTGACCATTGACAACCAAGGTGAGCTTTCAGCTCTGGAATGTAGAAACACTTCCTCTGACTCCTCAAAGTGCAGCTAATCAGAATTTTGTGGTTTACTCTAGAGGTCAGCTAATCCCAGCTTTTTAAAATGTACACACTAGAGGTTTGTGTTCCACCCGCCCCCTAGGGAGCAAGTCAAAACTGACTGTCCTCACGTGTGTTGACACAGTGAGGAGAAGAACCATTTCCATGCTACCTCTCCATCACAGGTTTCCGTAAACCAAAACAAGCCAGGCTGGGTTTATGTAAATATGGGATGTTCTCTAAGGTTTGCACCCACCCATGTGACTGGTGACACATCTGGATTTTTGTCCTTGATTTTGACTGCTCTCATGGTTATCTGATGCAGCATAAGAAGGGTGCTGTACGTCCTTGTCTTGCTCCTCCTGCCATTTCATGGGAAGAAGTGATATCTTCGGCTTCTTCACCATTGTGTTGTGGCCTTTGGGGTATGCTGAGGAAGGAGGGGGACATCTCACAGCTGTGCTTGCCAGTACCTCTTCCCTTGTGAAATTTTGCAGTGTAAGTGAATGGCAGTTCTCAAAGGTTCAGGCCTTTGCTACACAGCTAAAAAGTAATTTAATCTTTGCTTTAAGCCTAGCCATGAGGACCAGTTACCAGAAATTATCATGCCAGAGCTCCTTTACTCAGTAAAACAGCTTTGATGCTTACTGATTGCTTGCTGTCACTCATGATAGGTAGGAGTTTTGCCCAGAACAAAGCCATCACAAGAGTATCTTTTAAGGGCATGATTTAGTGGTCCCTTATATTTACCCATGTTTTTGACAATTACTTGGCAGAAGCTGCTACCATGGACCTTGAGCCAGTGGTAGAGGCTGAAGAAGCCATGGAGCTGGAGCAGAGTGAAGGAGAAGAGGAGGTGGATGAGGAGAAGAAAGGAAAGAGTGTCCCTGAGGAGCCTGCAGAACCTGTTCAAGCTGCTGAGACATCTAAAGATGCTGAACAAGTGGTCAAACCTGTTTCTTTCTTACCCCGGAATAAAGAAGAGCTGGAGTGTCTGATCAAACATATTCAAGATACCGTTACAGTCAACATCTTGCCTAAATTGCACAGGTGTATTGTTGCAAAGGTGAGGAGTTGGCATTGGAAAGGTGGTTTGCAGACCTGTACTGCTACTATGAAAGTTGTGGTGCTCTTTCAGAGAGCCCAGTGGAAATGCAGCACATAAAAAACCAAAATAAAAATAGATGTAACTGAAGAGAGACCACCTGAAAGCACAACTTTGTTGTGTTGTTGAGATTACTGGCAGACCCTCTGGTCAGTGTGGGTGTGGTTTCTTCCCTTGCTGAAAACTGGCTTGCTCCACACAAGAAAAACGATTCATTTAGTGCAGCCTGATGAGAAGATCTCGCCCACTTGCTGGGACCCAACTTCTCTCCTGTATTTACAACACATGGATTTTATCTCACCTGTTCTTCAGCTGTCTGGGTTCTTCCTGTAGCCAACAGGACAGCAGATTGCTTTGTTGGCCTTTTCTTGGGTGTGTTAAGAAAAAGCAGGATTTGGTTTTGTGTATTAAAAGCACATTGTGTCTTGCTCTTCTGAAAAGGTTAAAAGAGACGAGGAACACAAGCTTGTGAAATCCAACGTTGTGAATGATGATGAAGTAGTTCGTGTTCCCTTAGCTTTTGCAATGGTCAGAATGATGCAGTGTCTTCCCCAAGAAGTGATGGAAGCCAACCTGCCAAGGTAAATCCCATCAGAGCTCCCTAAGAATGCAGTTCATTGTTCTAGGAATGAGTGTAGGCACCTTTCTCAGGCTGTGGTTATGTGCAAAACTAAATCCAGGAGAAGGGAATTCTAACAGTCCTGAAGTACTTTTTTTTTTAAACTCATTTTCCTAATGACATTCTCCTCTGTCAGCCTTTGACTTCCGTAAAACTGAGTTTGAAAGGAACTTGGTAAATCCTTCTCTGAAGCAAGTAGCAGAGGTAAGAGTGGCAGAGCTGGGGAAAGAACAGTGTGCAGAAAGAAAGGACAGTTGTTGAAATTCTTGAAGGACAGTAAGTGTGTGTATGACTATAAAGCCTGTCTGAGAGACTGACTTTGAGAATAGCTGTGGCTGTGAAACAGCCCTGAAAGCAGCCTCTTTAGCTAGCAGTGTTAAATAGTTCTGCTCTGTTCAGGGGTGAACTAAGTTGTCTATCTCTGATTCTAGCATCCTGCTGAAAGTCTGCACTTTTCTGAGGAACAGATTTCAGGAGATCCGCGACATCGCCCGTAACACCCTCACTAAAATCATGGAAGTGTTGGGAGTGCATTACCTTCTGTACATCTTAAAAGAGATGCAGTCCACTCTTGTCCATGGGTACCAGGTATTGCTGAAATTCTTCCTCTTCTGCTCTCTTTAGCTTTTTCTGCTACGTTAGAAGGAGAATCCGAAGAGAAGTTCCTGCTGAAATTGTTTTGCGCTGGTAGAGTAGCTTGGTATAATACAACAAAGTACTATTGCTAGTGCCACCATCACCATTTGTCAAATGAGGGTCTGTACCCAAAGGACTTAAGAGTCTAAGCAGGGAAGATGATGAGGTGTGGAGGTGAATAATTAATTTCTTATTCCATTAAGATCAGTGAAAATCTTTTTCAATCAGGTCATTATGGCTGAGCATCATCAGAGGTGAGTTTCCGCAGTGGCTGCACAGCCGGTTTGTGGTGATGTTGGTTGAAGTTTTGCTGCCTAGACCCAGCTCCAAGCCTCTGGTTATTAATCCAGATTTCTTCTTTACACGGCAGTTTGGATTAAGAATAATTTTCTCTGCGAATTACCACAGTGGAATAGCGTGAGCTTCTAGCTGGTGTAACAGTGAAAGTGCCAGTTAGCACAGCCCAAAAACATCAGTAAGAGTAGTGGGACAAAGGAGATTCCAGCTCTTCTCCAGACAGGAGTCTTCCTGCTGCTGATATATGGACTCTAATCCTCCCAGTGTGTTTTTTTTATTTTATGTTATTATTATTCCCTTCCCACCCCCATAAAGCAAGATGAGATGCAGTGTGTGAGTTGTGATGTCTCTGCTGTGGAAGTCTCCCCATCCAGTATTACTGAATAGATCTGTACAGAGGTTTGGAAACATGATCTGTTCTTTTTTTTCTCCAGCTCCATGTGCTGACTTTCACTGTCAACCTGTTGCTGAAGGGCCTTTCTACCAGACTCAATGCTGGTGATTTGGACCCTTGCTTAGATATCCTGATTGAGGTAAGAGCTAGTGAAGATTGAAGGGAAAGAGCAGGTTCTGGGAGGAGGTGGTTTTGTGTAAATTGTTGCCGACTTGGTGGCGAACAGGGTTGATTGCGTGTATAAAGTAGGAGCCTGGTTTTTCTACTGAGGCATGAGGAGATCCCTTGCAGAGTAGCCAAGTAGCTCTGGATCTGTATCCTGAGCTCTGCATCCTGAGAGGGAATGGGTTGAAGATGAGATACCTATGTTTCCCTGTACTCTAAATGGCTGAGCAAGTCAACAGACATCAAGTCAATGTGGTCCATGGACGCCAGGAGCTCAGCTGGCCAACCCGAAGGGGTGTAGTTGGATATCTTGATTTGGCTGCAGTCCCACTCCTCCTATCACAGTACTACAGAGGAGAGTGAAAACCATGTCCTCATGTGATGTGCTCAGACTGGAGTGTTTTATACTGACAAAGAAACAGTAGACATAATATGTGGGAAACCTAGAAAATTGTTTTTTCTGTTGGTGGGGAAAAATAACAGTGTTCTACTGCTGCTGGAGGAATCTGGCTCTGCTTTTCTGCTCCTCTCAATCACTACTCTTGCCTGATTTTCAAAGATTTTCAACCAAGAGTTGTTTGGGAATGTAGCTGAAGAGAAGGAAGTGAAGGGAATTGTCTCCAAGGTCATGGAAGCACGCAAGAACAAGAGTTACGATTCTTACGAAATTCTTGGAAAGTTCATAGGAAGGAGCCAGGTGACAAAACTTATTCTACCACTGAAAGAGGTAAGAAAAGTAATCCAGAGTCTTCTTAACTCTCAGCATTCTCAATTTTGTGTGGTCTAAAAGAAACTCTGCTACTGTGAGATGACGTATATAATCCTGCCTTGGCTTCCCAGTTTTCTTTTGGAAAGCATCTTGAACCCAGCCCATAAAATGAGACTTTACTGTTGGTGAACCTGGGAAGCTTTCAACCCCTGTTAAAGAGGAAGCAACTACTGCAAGTTCTCCATTCCTCCTTCCTCAGCCAACTCTTGTTTCCTCCAGTCCTGCAGGGCTGCTCTGTGGTTTGATCTGTTATGCATGAATGAAAAACCAGCAAAATGTAGTCAAGGTCTGTCCATGTACAATAACTGCCTTTTCAGAGATTCAGTTTTTCAAGTAGAGTGCAAAGTTTTGCAGAAAGGGAACCCTGGTTTGTTCCTGAGCTCTAGAGTGTCCTGGTGGCAGTAAGTCAATGTCTGAAGGCTGAGAAGAGGCTGGAGAGAAGTGGAGGGAAGTTGGGATGGAGCTGAGCTGATGGGATGCTATTCATGTAGAGAGCTGGGGACTCATGGCAGCCTGTGATGAGGGAGGAATTGCTCTAGCTTTTCCCGTGGTTTTTAGATCATTGCCCTCATGTTGCCTTCATGACTCCCATGGTTGTGCCTTTGCAGATTCTAGAGAGCACCACAAGCTTGAAGATAGTCCGGAAGGTGCATGAGGCACTGCGTCACATCATGGCAGGGCTGATCTTCAATTCAGACATGGATGCAGAATCCCTCCTCCTCCTCAGTCATGGTCTCATCAGTGAAAACTTGCCTCTGCTCACTGAGAAGACCAAGTGAGTTCCAGGATATTATCCAGATGATCTGTTACCAGTTAGGAGGTTTGCTTGCAGAAATGGGCAGCTCTCAAATCCAACCAACCACATGTATGAGGGCTTCCTTGCTTTCATCTCCCTTTTGTCTTCAGTGCAAGTGAATTAGTTAGGCACTCAGAGGGCAAGGAGGCAGCTTGGAAATAGGAGTGAACACTTGCTGAACTCATGGACTCTGCTCTTGTAAGTGCTCAGGGCTTTCAGCAGAGCTTTTTCACCATCTGGTAAGCTGGTACCTGCATTTGGAAGCTTAGATCGAGGGGTGAAGGGCAGTGCCTAGAAGCAGGCTACAGACTGCCGTGTAAGAGATGCTTGGGGTCCTGGATGTTTTCATGGGGTCAGGAGCAAGAGAATCTGTGGGCTGTCACTTTATCACTTTGGTGCTGGTGCCGAAGTCAGGGAGAACCATCAGATTTCCTCTGTGGTGGTGTCACTGCTCAGAGCTGGGTGTGGGTCTCTTGTGTTTCCTAGGTTGTGTAGGCCGGCTTGCTCTAGGGCCTGGCAGCTGCTTGCAGACTACTTTAAGCCATCAGAAACTGAAGTGACTATCAATAAATGAAGTGCAGTGGGCAGGGACAGGAGGTCTATTTGCTTAGAGGATCTACCAAAGTTATTCTGTCCTCTGAGAAGTGGGGATGTTATGCAAATCAGTCTGCCTTTGTTGTCTTCCTAACGGTGCTATTACTCCTGAGAGTCCTGTCTCCCATGCTGCTCTCAGTTTTATTTCATTGTGTTCTAGCTGTGACCTGCTTTTGCTTGTTGTGGGGTGGCAGGTGAGCACAGTCCAGCTCTCTGCTCCCAGCAGCGAGCTCGTTGTGGAGAGTGTTGAAACCTGAATATTCTCCTTTGCCATACACTGCTTTTCAGAAAAACGGTTGCCCCTCCTCCAGATCCTCGGCTGCAACCAGAGAGCTGCCTGCTGCTCCCACCCACTCCCATGAGAGGAGGGCAGAAAGCCCGTGTCAGCAGCAGGACTAACACGTACATCTTGGTTGATTCAGGACTTCGGGTAAGGTTCTTCTCAGATACAAAGCTTTGCAGTCATTTTTAAGGGTATTCAAAGGAAGGGATGCTGGATGTGTTGTAACAACACAGCCACCTACCTGCCTTTAACTTTCTTTTGCATGTGGAACTCCAGGGGTGGCTCTTAGAGATCTATTAGAAGTGCTCAGGCTGTTGTAGATATTTGAGTGGGATATGGCATAAATTCTACCTTACTTGACCTATTTGAATCCCAGCCTGCCTTTGAAATGAATGTCCTGTGCTTTCTACACCAGCTCCTGCACATGAGTCTGAAGAGATCCAAAGTAAATTCTTCTGAGGGGCATGTTTTGGAAATGTTAGACCCTTTTGTTCAGCTGCTTATAGACTGCCTGAAGTCTGTGGACGTCAAGGTAAAGTTCTGAGCTGGAGTCTGTCTGTTCTCTGTCCTACTCAAAAGTATCATGCCCACAAATGACACCTTACAGTTGATCTGCAAGAGAAGGGAAAGCCATACAGTTTTCAAACCTGGTTTCATAGGTATGCAGGTTCAGATGTTTGAGGACATGATATCCCAAGGGGGAGGAAGGATTGTGACTGATGGCAGGACTGAATGCTCTGCCCCTAGTGCTGCAGGTTCAAGTATTGACAAATTCTCCTGGAACATGTGCATGCAGGGACTTTGCAGATTTCATAGGCCATCTGTGAGGAGGTTGATGAGGTCCTGTGGATGCCACAACCGTGGTCTCTTTTGATCCAGCTCTAATGTCTTTATTCCCAGCGCTTTGGACAGCCTTGGGTTTGAGTGAGCCTAGGAGGGAACCTGTTAAACCTTGAATTTCCCAGGAATGGCAGGCACGCCGCAGATACCTGGAGCAAGGCTTTCAGGTGACCTGGGTGTTTGGCAGAGCAACGTCTGCACCTTGAAGTAACATCTGTTCCAGAAATAGTTCTTGCCATCTGCTGAATCAGAATTGTGCTTATATCTTTACTTTATAAAATCAAAGTATAGAGAATTAGGGGGTGGCAGATAGTGTTTTAGAACTGAGAAACCCTTTGTACTACATATGAATGAATTTGAAAGAGGTTAATTTTTGTTAGGTAATTGTGTTTTACCATAGTTGCAGATAGCCTCACCATGTCTAACAGTGAGAAAAGTGTTCTCTTAGTATCCTTGTATCCACCATCCTGTTCTTCCACTCTTCCAGGTGATAACTGGTTCTCTGCAGTCCTTGGTGTGGATTTTAAAGTTCCCTTTGCCTTCTGTCAGTACAAACCTGGAGCTACTGATCAAGCAGCTTTTCCTCTTGCTGAAAGAATTTGCCAAGACAGGAATAGCCAAAGGCCAGAACTTCCACCTGGTTGTGAGCTGTTTCAAAGTAAGTTGGACCCTGCTCTGTAGGATTAACTTTGTAGAATGAGACTCTTCCAACTGGAGATCCCTCCCGCGGCTGTCCCTGAAGATGTAGTCCAAAGGTCATAAGGCAGCAAGGGAAACGGGGCTTTAAAGATTCTTTCCCAAGTGCATAATTTAAGAAAGTTACCCCCGCACCGCCCCCAAATGCAGTTTTCATCTGAAGAAGTGTTTTTATAGAAGCATGTTTGTCTTCCTTCCTCCTTACAATAGTATTTTGTTGCCACCCTGTCTCTTGAGAGGTGCCAGTTTTGTACTTCTTGCTTTTAACACGATTCATGGGAGTAAACCCTCGCAGCTGAAGTGAGAGGAGGAGGCAGGTAATGGTAGTAATGACTGCTCTTGCAGTTTACGGTGTCGTCTCAAAGACGCGTTGCTGAATTCCTTAAGCTTTATGATCATAAGGGAAAGTTAGTCAGTCATGCTGAGTGGCAGTGCCGGGCGGATCTTCCCCTTTTCCTGGATGTATCCATGCATCACGGCGCGTGTCTGTCAGCATCCCCCGCTCATTTCAAGGACAGTTTGTGTACTGGCTTGTGTTCGTGGCTTCGTCACAGAATTGCCAGCTGAAAGCACAGTGTGATGAGAACAGTGTTCACCACAGTTTTCGGAGCAGCAGTTTGTCTTTTCCAATCTAAGTGTTCCGAAGAGTTGGGCGTCGATGTGCGCTTGTGGCACCGCACGCGTGTTGACAAAGCGTTGTTTGATTCCGCAGTGTGTTACGATACTTGTGAAGAATGCAAAGAGTCAGATAACCAGCAAACAGCTCCAGGTGCTGCTTGGCTTCGCTGAAGAAGACATTTACGATTCATCGCGCCAAGCCACTGCCTTTGGCCTTCTGAAGGTATTTCTGTGCTGCGGGTGTGGGGTCCTGCGAGGCGCTAGGTTCTGCCTCTTGGTGAAAGGCTGTTCGACCTCACGTCAGGAGCCGGCCGCAGCGTGCCGTTCAGGCTCTCTGCTGGGGTGTGGGAAGGAAGCAGCAAAGCTTTCCTCTTTGGCTTGTAGTCTCTACTTAAAATCGTTGGGGAGGCTGGTTTGTTCTCATACTTACGGGGGTATCTTTGGGCCTGAGGGTGTTTTTGCTAAAGAATCAACATCCCTAATCATTAGATGAGGCATTTTGTGTTCTCCCAAAGAAACAGATACCGATTTGTAAACAACACTCACTTCTTTAGGTTCTTTTTTGTTTTCTTTCTTTTTTTTTTCCCTTTTTTTCAATAATTAAGTTGTTCTGGCTGTGCTTGAAGATGTGAAAAAATCATCGTTGGTGTGCCACTTGGGATGGGTGTAGTCCCAGGTTACAGCACTGCATCTTGGACTGTGCAAGCAAAGCGATATGACTCCAGCAATGCTTTCATATTCTTTTAGGCTATTATATCCAGGAAGCTGATTGTCCCTGAAATTGATGATGTGCTGAAGAAGGTTGCCCAGCTGGCCATCACGGGTCAGAGTGAGCCAGTGCGAGTCCAGTGCAGGCAGGTTGGTAAAATGGAAAGTTTCTCATCTGGCTTTACTTAGACCAGCCTAACAGGCTAGAGGCTGTTGGTGTGGCTGTCCCAGCTCTCACTGACACATGCCTTAGACCTGCTGAAACTTTAACCCCTTTCCCCTTGTTGCTAATCCCTGTCTCCTTGTTACCTGGCTGGCTGATGCACAGCAGGATCGCGGACTGCTCGCCTATGGTGGGACTCCTTGCTGTGGTGTACCTTCAGAGAGCTAGCTGCTCAGCAGCAGTGACACGGTCGCTCCTTTGGAGGCTTTTAAACCCATGTAACTAACAGCCTTGCCCTTTTCTGAATCCCAGCAGAAGACAGTTTGCCACAAATCCATGATTCCTTCCCACTACTTCCTCCTCCCTTCCAAGCTAAAAGCAACCAAGGGGTAGAATTTTATCCCAGGGCTTGAAGTGAAGCAACCAAATGCGGCAGGAGCTGCGTGTAACCCAGTAGTGCATTTCCATAGTTACGGGATGAATTTGGAGGGATGCGGAATCTCTCTTAACAGATGCCTGTTCACATCACAGTGATACTCTGACCAGTCTGGCAGTTGCCAAACACCTGCAGATCCTGTTTCAGGCACAGAGCTGCAGAGCAGTTGTTGGCCTCTGGTATGATGGGAAATCTACACACACAGGAGAAAGTGTTGGTTCTCATAAACCTGCTGCTACAGCACTGCATTTTCTTCATAACCTTTCTACTAGTTTTCCTGAGTGCTTGTTGTAACTCCTGTCTGTGGTGTTTTTTCTTTCCAGATTTACTTAAGGTATATTCTGGACTACCCCCTTGGTGACAAGCTGAAACCCAACCTGGAATTCATGCTCGCACAACTGGAGTGAGTTTATATTCCCAACATCTCTGTCAGAACAGAACCTTGTTGCTTAAATATGACTTTAGTGGACATGTTGTATGCCAAAGGAGGAGGAGGAGTGTGTGGCTGAAGTCTTCCTGTTTTCCTACCTCTCCCTCTTTCAGAGACAGCCTGTTTGATAAAGCAGTTTCTCTTCCCTGTTTCACAGAATCACAAGAGTGGTCTGGGTTGGATGGGACCCCAAGGATCATGGAGTTCCAACCCCGCTGCCACAGGCAGGGCCACCAACCTCCAGGCCTGCATCTAGACAAGGTTCCCCAGGTCCCTATCCAACCTGGCCTTGAACCCCTCCAGGGTTGGGGCATCCACCACCTCTCTGGGCAGCCTGTTCCAGCACCTCACTGCTCACAGCTGTTTTTGTTTTTTACCTTTTTGTAAGCCAAGGTTCTGTTGTTTGCTTAGTACTTAACCAGCTCCACTGGCTATAAACGAAGTGAACTGGAAAATTTCGAAAGAATGAGGGAATGTTAATTTATATGACTGCTGTCCCACTGCAGTGGTCTCAGTCGCAGTTGCAGGCACAGTTGAGATCAACTTGCACCAGTTCAGCAGGAGCAGTGTGCCTGAAACCTCCTCCTGAGCATGGCCACTCATAGTTCAGCATGCTCCTCAGTGCCAGTGCTCGGGTGCTGCTGTGCTGACTGAAGTTGGCTGGAGCCCTTTTTTTGCCTGTTTGTGTGTCTCAGTGCCCATTCCAGTCCCTTCCAACTCTAATCATTCTATGATTCTCTGGCACATGGGATCAGTGGGCCTGTTGCTTCTCTTCTCCCAAGTATCAGACCAGGTAGCAGCTGTAAAAAGATCCCTCTCGGTGTGTGTTCCTGGCATTGGTCATTCTTGTAAATTGTTAGCGACTTTCTAGCATATTGACCTTGCCCTAACGATTAACCTTGCCCTCACAGGTACGAGTATGAAACTGGAAGGGAATCTGCCCTGGAGATGATTGCGTACCTCCTCGACATGTTCCCGCAGGTAACAAGAAACCCCTCGCTATTCCAAGCATCAGGCAGTTGCTGTGGCTGCCTGTGGTAGCAGCCTTTTCAGAGCAGTTTATTTTGGGAGCGCTTGGAATAGCTCCTGTTATCTCTTATCATGAGCAGAACGTTTGCTTATCTCCAAAGAACCTGGCTTTGCTCCAGAAGAGAGATGACATTCTGGAAAGCCTGCAGGACTTCTTTATCTCATGTGCTCATTCCACAAGTAAAATAAAGCTCTGTCAGCTGGAGTTATGGCGATTTATGCCAGGAAGAAACACAACCACTTTAGGAAATGGGATGTGAAGAGAAAGTGAAGTCTAAAGTGTTCTCATTGTGGGGGTTTTTCAGCATTCATGAGGGATGTTGTCAACTGAACTGGTGTGTGATGTACCTTACCTTTTTTGTTGGCTTGACGTGAGAGGGAGGGCTTCTCAGTGAGGTGGATCAAAATGAGAGCTAAAAAATAACCAAGTGTATATGCAGGAGAACATATGTAAAATGCTAAGCTGCCTTAAAGCTCTGCAGGTGGAACTTGGCTGAGCATTCAGGAGCCTGAGAGAAGTGCAGTCAAGCAAGAGTTTGGGAGGAAGGAAGAAATACTCTGTGCAGTAGGCTGTGCTTCACCACCACCCGATTAGATTTAGTATCTCCATTTTGTTCCTGGCAAGTCAGTAAAGCAGCAAAGAGCTGCTATCTCTGAGAGAAGGACCGTTGGGCTGATTGCTGCAGTGCTGGGAGACTCAAGCCTGTTTCAGTGAGAGCTGGGCGCGAAAATGCCCATGGTGGTTTGACAAATTCCTGTCCCAGGAACATATTTGCAAGTCAGAGCAGTGGTGGGGCTACTGTACGCTTCCTTGTGTGCTCAACAGCTGGATCAGGCCATCCTTTCAGTTCACTTGCCCTGGCATGGACCCCACTCAGGGCTGACCTTGCAACAAATACCCCTCTTTTCTCCTTTAAATGCAGAAGCTCCTTGGGCATATACAGTTGACTAATGGTTGTTTCTTCCTAGGATCTCCTCCACAAATACTGCGGGCTGTTTTTTCTCTCTCTTTGTATGATGATGATAAATGATGACTCTGCTAAATGCAAAAAGATGGCAGCTCTGACATGTAAATCTCTGCTTGGCAAGATAAACAATGAAAAGCAAGATCTGATGTTTTCGCTGGTCACAGAGTGGTTTCACAGCAAGAAGGTATTTGGTCTTCTCACTGACCGTGTCAGGACTCTGTCTGGGGGGTGGGTGTGATTAAGGCAAGCAGGACATTGCTAATACCAGGTTTAGTGGGGTGATGGATTCAGTTATGCCTGACTTAGTAGTTTTTGGAAAGGAGTACGAGCAGGGTTCAGATTAGAATAAAAAGCTCAGAGTAAATTCAGCTCAGAATGAAAGTTCTTTAAAGCTGTGCTCAGCACCGTAGCTCTTGCTGGTAAGAAGAAATGTTATACCTTCATAGAACACAAATGTAGAGACCTGCTACCGCTGTAGGTCAGCCAGCAGACTTCCCAGCTGCGTTACGCTGGTTTTTAATCGGTCCTCTTTTGGGTCTGGTATTTCACAGAGTGTAGCCTTTGATGGGGTTAAAGGTTTGAGGAAATTCCTTAAAGCTCTCCTGATCCAGTAACTGTCTTCTCACACTGCCTTTAGCTCAGACTTGCACCAGTGGTTCAGTTGTTGCTGGTAGCTGGAGGGTGGCATAGCAGACCTGGCCTGTCAGACCTCCCGTTTCAAACTGGGTACCCAGGGACTTAGTTATTCTCAAGCAGGCCTCGAGTTCAGTCCCTCTGGAGCGAGTGTTCTTCCACACTTGATCCTTCTCATCTCCAGTGCGTTCAGTTCTGGTTTACAGCTGCGAGCCACCTGCTGCGTGGTGAAGAGTCAGAGAGCGCAAAGTAGCCCCCAGGGCTTTGTAGCTGGGAACTGGGCTGGAAGAAGCCGTTCAGTTTAAGGCTGTTTCCAGGCATAACTTGTGCTGCCAGGCACTTCTGTCCCTAGCTGGCAGCACCTCGCTTTTCAGTAGTACTCTGAAAATCATTTTCTGTGAAGATGCTGTTGCTAGAGGTTATGGTTTGCTGCCTGCTGCCGCACGTGGGGGCGGCTGGATGGAATCCCCAAGGAGTAACAGGGGTTGCCATTCTTTCTGTCGGCAGAGCTTGCACAGGAGGTTGGCTGCCCAGGCATGCGGTTTGTTTGTCGAAGTGGAGGGAGTGATGTTTGAACGGCGGCTTGAAGCTGTCCTCACCTGCATCGAAAAGGAAATCAACCCGACTAAATTCGAAGATGTAAGTAGCTCTTTTCATGTGTGAGGCTTGAGGAAAGGGAATGAAGAAAATGGAAGAAGCGTAGGAGGGATTTGACAGTTGGACCTACTGTTTGGGAGTGAGGAAAGACACAAACAAAGCACATGTTTATTCTGAAGGGGACCTCACTGACCTAGAACTGTATTGTTTTGTCTGCAAGCCTGTATCTGATGCCATGTCACAGCACAAGGGGCAAGGCACCTGGCCTGAGCCCTGCTGTGTGACCGGCAGTGGAAGGTCAGGAGAGCACTGCTTGTGATTCTGCTTTGTTCAGTGCTATCTACAGCTTTAACTCTCAAAGGAGTTCCCTTCATGTGTTTCTGACCACAGTTTTGTTTTATGGAAAGTTTTTAGTACACGTGATTCATTCAGGATAAAACTAAGAGGGCAGATTTAGATCACGTATTGGGAAGAAATTCTTCCTGGTGAGAGTGGTGAGGCCCTGGCACAGGCTGCCCAGAGAAGCTGTGGCTGCCCTCTCCCTGGCAGTGCTCAAGGCCAGGCTGGATGGAGCTTTGGGCAACCTGGTCTAGTGGAGGGTGTCCCTGCCTGCACATGACAGGGGGTTGGAACTTGATGATCTTTAGGTGCCTTCCAACCCAAACCAGTCTGGAATTCTGTGAGCAATAATGCTGCCTCAGACCCTGCTTGGCATGTGATAATCCCACAGGGATCCTATCACTGCACGTGCCATGCAAGAGCAACATGCTGAACAAGAGAGAACCACTCCAGGGTGTGTAAATTGGCAAGAGATGGCAGTAAGGTGCGTGCAGGGAGGAGAAGTTCAGTGTAATCGCCCAGGTGCTGTGGGGTGCAGGTGAACCACTGGCTAGTTACATGAAGCCAGCTGGTGACTGCAGGCAGGCTGAGGACCTGGGGTGGATTTAGTAAAACACAGTGCACACAGGGTTGTCATAACAGCGTGGGGCTTCCTGTGCAACACAGGCAGATCTGAGCTCAACCTGGCTCAAATAATGAGAATCAAATGTGCACCAGCACATGTACAGGCAAAAACTGTACCTGTGGTGTGGGTAACTGGTGGCATCTAGGAACCTGAGAGGTTGTTACATCTGTATAAAACCCAAGAGTAACAGCAGTCGTCATCTCCTACAGTGATTTGGTCTCCAGAGGGAGCCGCTGCTCTACTCTTCGCTTTGGGAACTGGGTACAAGTCGGTCTTCTGTTCCTTTGCAGGGTTGATCTGAACTTTACCTCGCAGGGTAAGTAAGTGCTGTCTTCAGGTTCTCCTAAACATCTTTTCTTGACTTTCTGGTTCCATTAGATAACTGAAGAGGAGGAGGAGAAGGCTGCGGACAGGCTGCTCTTCAGCTTTCTTGTGCTGGTAACAAAACTGATCACGGAGTGCAACTTGATTCAGTTGACCAAGAGCCACAGTGTGGTGAGCAGTATCTGGGGTACGTGTCGGGAGTTAGGGCGTATGTGTTACTCGGAGGATGCCTTGTGTGCATCCGTGTAGTTCTTCACACCCTGACAGGAACACCTGAACTTTGCTGCACAAGACTTACACGCTGCAAAATGCTAATGGGTGGCAGGTACTGGGCAGTGAAAGCCAAGGTGTTAATGAAAAAGGGCACGTAGCTGATGAGAACAACATGCCGCCTGTCTCCGTTGGTGGGAGGTATTTTCTGTTATCCCAAGAGCAAAGAGTTGCAAACTATGGCGTGTTTGGCCATAATTACATCATCCTTGTGGATGAAAACATTCAGTTCTCCTGGGAAGATGGATGTCACGTGGTAATAATGATGCAAATACTGCATGTCTGCCAGGATGGTAAGGCCTAGGACTCATTTGATTCAAGCAGTTTTCCCAGGAGAGAGATTGTATGACGTCAGGCTGCCGTATTGGCACTTTGTTGCCTTGTTTTTAATTGCTTCATTTGCTGTGATTGGAAGGCCTGGTTGTGGTTAGTTAATGCCTTCAGAGGGTTCAGCCAGCCATGTGCCTCTAGTGAGACACGAGACAAGCCTTGCAAATCCCAGATTGCTTGGTGACATGCAGTTTTGGACAGAAGTGAGACAAGAGGGCTTCTCCATCTCACCTCTGAAGCATCCTCACCATCCAGGGGTTCATTCTGACCATCTGCAGCAGAGCACCAAATCTCATAGCGGCCAGTCCTCAGGTATCATGGGCCGGTGACCCTGAGGGGACCATTGATGCTACAGAAACATGACTTGTCAGACAGGATTGGAGAAAGTGGGGGTTTTTGTGCTGTGCTCACTTTTCTTGGCCAGTTGCCATTGATTTCCAGCAACGATTCCACCTTTGGATGTCTGGAAGTGATGTGGGTGGATTCATGAATGCCTGGTCACTGTGGGGACATTTGGCTGCCTGTAGCTTTTTGATGCTCCCTGCTTTGGCTGGATAGAGTTTGTTCTTTGGAAGTCCTTCTTCCAAAAGAATGTCTTTGTTCTGGAAGTCTTTGTTCTGAGCAAGTGAACACAGTTCAGTCTCTTCCCATTTTTATTGTAGGGTGTGCTGTTGTAATTTTTAAGAGGGACCTGGTGGTGGTTCTCTCATTGGACCAACCCCAGTGCTTGAAGAGGTTTTCTTTCTCCTAGGTCACGTCCAGTCTCACCTGTGGTATCCTCACAGCTGGGTCTGGCTGACAGCTACGGAGATCTTTGGCTTGTTGTTCGCATCTAACAAGCCAGAAGATCTTGTCAACAAGTGGAGGGAAAGAAAGGCAGGAAAGAGGAAAAAGGCGTCAGTAGAGCTGTGTGCATCCACAGACTTCTTGACTGCTGAACTGGACAGAAAGGTAATGGTAAAATTGTGGGCCTACATTTTCCCTTGTCATCTTTTCATCACTGATGCACCTGTAGAAACTTTGTGTTGCCCTTGATGTCCCTGATCAGATTTAATTCTCTCGAGGCTTTGGCTTTCCTAACCTGATCCCTGGCTGCTCAGACAGTTTCTCTGTATTCCTCCCAGGTGTCTTTCTCTCCCTCCTGCTCTCTGTAGGCTTCCATTTTGTGTCTGACTTTGTTCAGGAGCTCCTTGTTCATCCATGCAGGCTGCTGGGAATTATTGCCTGACTTCTTCCTTGTTGGGATGCATCGCTCCTGAGCATGGGGGAGGTGATCCTTGAATACTAACCAGCTTTCTTGGGCCCCTCTTCCCTCCAGGGCTTTGTCCCATGGTCTCTGCTAAGCAGATCCCTGAAGAGGCCAAAGTCTGCTCTCCTGAAGTCCCGGGTAGTGAGCTTGCTGTGCATCCTCCTCACTGCCCCGAGGATCTTGAGCTCCACCATTGCATGGTTGCTGCATTTCATAGACACCCTCTCCTTGTTTGCCTGTCTGTCCTTCCTAAAGAGCCTGTATTGGTCCATCCCAACACTCCAGTCTTGGGAGCCATCCCACCACACCCCCACAATGCTGAAGATCACAGTCCTGCAGATGTGTTCACATCTCTAACTCCTACTGCTTATTCCCCATGCGATGTGCGTTTGCTTAGAGACATGGAAGTTGGGCCTGCAGTGAAGCTGACTGACTGGATGGAGGGGCTGGAACTCCTTGTGCTGCACTTCAGGTGCTCTCCTGCTGACCTGGGATTCTATCCCAGGCTCTAGGCATCTATTGCTGGCACTGGTGTCAGACTGGTAGGAGTGGGATGGATGAAGTTCCTATCTCCTAGTGACACTAATTCAAAGCCCTCTTCACCAGCTTGGCAAGCCTGTGACCGAAGATGTTCTTCCCCTTCTCTGCCAGATGGACCCCATCAGTCCCCTGTAGAGCAGGTTTCTCAAAACCAGTCCCATGGTCCGTGCAGCCAAGCCCCTGGCTGTGGCACCAGCCCTGTCACCGCTTGTCTGTACTCCCCCTGCGCATGCCCATCCCCTCACGGGGACATGCACACTCCTCCTCCAGCTGCCTGTCTCCTGCCTAATGCTGGTCACTTAGAGCACCTGAGGAGGTGTCTCTGCTGGGACAGCACTTCTCTGGTGTCTTACTCCCAGCAGCACAGAGGTTCCCCTCGAGGCTGCAGGGTGCAGACAGAAGTTGTGCTGAGCTGATCCTCCTCTGGGAACTGCCTTTGGTGACTGCAAATCATGGCTTTGAGTTTCTGCTGCTTCCACAGTGTCATTTCCTTCTCCTTTTTCCTCTCGCAGATGAAGGAGCTCGTGTTTGCATTCTGCCATCAGCTGCGGTCCAAGTTCCTGGACCTGGCTTTGGGAGAGCAGGTGAGAGTGGGAGTGGGAGCAGGTCTGGGGCTGCTGGGGGGCACAGAGCAGGTCCTGGCCCCTGTGAGGGGGTGTTACGTCATGGTCCAGGACCACAGTGCTACTGGCTGGTGGTGGCTCAGGGCAAACACAGCACAGGCCAGCTGCTGTGTGCTCAGAACATCTGAGGAGGTTGTGGCTCAGGGGGTCCCAGAAAAGCCCTCCTTGTGGTGTCAGCCTGCCAGTAGTGCCTAGGGCTGGTGGTGACAGAAGGAGGAGGCACTAGGCAGGTTGTCAGAGAGTCTGGCTCTGCAGCCCAGACTGGAGAGGCTGGGCAGCTGCATCCTGGAGCAGGGATGCAGGTCTCTGCAGCTGGTTCTCTGCAGCTGCACTGGAGCCCTGGCTGTTTGCTGGGAAGGCTTAGTCCAGCTTGACACTGTGGCTGGAAGGCCTGACACCATTGTGAACCTGGTATGGGATTTCCTTGTGGAGAGTCTCAGGAGTGCCAGGGGTGGAGAAGACAGGAGCAGCCTCAGGGTGTGCTGGAGCCCAAAGGCACGGTAGCTCATGGGAGAAGACTCCCAAACTGCAGGAGGTTATTGAGGTGGGCCCTGCTGTTAGGAGCAATGTGCCCTGTCACTGGGCCCCGAGGCAGTGGGTGAAGCCATCACAGCCTCCTGGCTTGGCAGGTGCCTCATTCTGAACTAGCCTTGGATCGTACATGCCCTGGTGCTGGTGGAGAAGGGCCCCACAGTGACTGACTGTTTTGTCTTCACCCTTCAGGTTATAAAGAATTTGCTTTTTGTGGCCAAAGTTGTTTACTTGCTGGCCCCTCCTTTAGAAGAAGGCAAAGAGGATGAAGAACAACTCAGCTGTGAAGTGCAAGAGCAGAAGGCCTCAGAAGATGAGGAAGAGAAAGACATTTCTGCTCAAGAAGAGGGAGAAAGAGAGGACACAGAAGAGAAGGGCCAGCCAGCCACGTTGCTGTGGTTGATGAAGAAGCTCTCTCTCATGGCAAAACGAGAAGCAGCCTATTCCCCCAAGATCCCTTTAAAGGTAAGAACAGGATTGGACCAACCGCCCCGGGTGCGGTGGCACTGGCGCTGCAGAGCGGTGCTCTGGCTCCCTGTTCCAGGGGATCAGCTAGAGGGGGCTGTGAGCTGGTGCTGCGGGGGGATCAGTATGTGCCAAAGACACAGGCGTTTCAGTTCGGGGTTCTGGGGAAGGCTTGTTCTGCCGGTCTGCTGCTCCTTGCTGTTGCTTCCAGCCCTCCTGTAGGGCGGTAGAAGGGTGGGACAGCCAAAGACACCCGGCTGCAGGGGACAGCACCGCCTTGAAAGCCCGAGAGCGAGCGCTTGCTCTCGGTTGGCAGTGTGGGGGGCGAGGCCATCGGTGTACGGTTGCACAGGCACAGCTTCCCTGTTGCCCGCTGAGAACAAGCCTATTGTTCCAAATGGTGGCGGCTGCCAACCCCGTGAAGTCGCAGCCAGCTGCGGTGGGACAGCGAGTTTCTGACCTGGTTGTCTGAAGCAGCACCTTGTTCATTGGGCAGTGACACACAGCAATCCCGCAGCAGTCCTGTCAGCCGTTTTCCTTCCAACCTTCCTTCCCTCATGTCCCACACGCTCGTTTTCAGAGAAGCTGCATCTTTAAGTTCCTGGGAGCGATCTCGGTGGATCTGGGGAAAGACAGGATCAAGCCGTACCTTCCCACAATTCTCAGCCCTCTGTACCGGGAGCTGAACAGCACCTACGCGGAGCAAGGTAAGGGATTCCCTCACAGAGACGAGCAGAAGTGTGTCAGAGCTCGGCTTCTGCACAGATGCCACCAGCCATTCCTTTTGGCTGCTGGGGCAGAGATGCCACAGTCAGGGAGTTTCACCTACATGCGGTCTAACCCGGCTGTCAGGAAAGGAGGAGAGGAGAGTGCACGACCACTGCTGAAAGGAAGGTCTGGGTGATGATGCAGACTGGAATGAAGCTGGGCAGGCTCCTACGGGCACATGGGTAAAGATAGAGCATGTAGTGGAAAAAGTGCAGTGCTTGAGGGTGGACTTGTGGTGGGAAGGCTCACGGAGTCCTTGCTGAGCAGAGGAACAGAACACAGGTCTTTAGGAAGCCAGAACAAGGCTGTTGCCAGGTGTTGTTATATTTGAGTTGTCACATGAGATCTACCATGACGCTTAGAGCTGTGAGGATCTATGCCCTGCAGTCGAATGTGTGTTTCAGGTTTAATGTAAACCAGGGTGTGTGTTACAGCCACTCCTGTTACTGTAGAGCAGGGGCTGGGCCCGTCAGAATTGCTGCTTTGGTTGCTTGGTGATGTCCCCAAGCTGCTCCCCTGGGAGATGGGGCAAACGACCATTAGCACGTGGGATGTGTGCAGTGACTGACACAGACCTTCGGAGGGAGCTGCCAGCACGCCCTGTGCGGGCAGGCAGAGTCCTGATGAACTCTGCACAGAACTTCTCCCTTCCTCCTCAGTGAGTCCAGGTCACTCTGTCCTGCTGGGTCCTACCTGATCTTCTTCTCCCTGGAGATCCATGTTTATTCAGAAGATCTTAAGTCATGCCTGGTGGGGGAAAGCCAAACCAGCTTCCCATTTGACACGATAGGGGCTTGGCTTAAGAGCAAGACACCAGTGTCTGGAGCTCATGAAAACGTGTTAAGCAAAACCTGGTGTCAGGAAAAGAACAAATGTGTGTTTGAATATGCAGTGAAAATTCAGTGTGCAGCACTGGGTCCCCGTATCTCAGGGAGGATACTGAAGAGCTGAATTAAAACTTGGAGGGTGGGCAGGAACAGTGTCCTAGGTGAGGAACAGCTCCCTTGGCTGCATGTTGTTTGGCACATCAGAGGAGATAGATGCTGTCATGGGGTGATGGTCAACTTCTTGCTTTCTCTGCCAGCACAAGAACCAGGGAGGGACCTTCAGCTGGTGTTTGAGGAAGGGCAGAGCTGACTTTTCACAAGGTGAGGGGTGTCAGCCCAGGGAACGTGACACTGAAGGACGTTGTGGAAGTGAGCAGCTCACAGGCTTCTCTAGAGGCCAGACAAGCCTGTGAAGAGGGATCTGTGGAAGACAGTGGCAGGGCAGGCAGGGCAATGTTTGACCTGCTCTTGGTTTTCCCTTGACGCCTCTTTGTAGTCTTTCCCCCCTGCCTACAATATACATTAACTACAATGGAGTTACAATATCGTAACTAGTGACTGAAACCATGAAGCAGCCTTTATTGTGTATTCTGGACAGAGATGCTGGGATGGTCTCTGTTCCAAAGCAGCCTGTCCCAAGGAGCCCCAGTGGCCATACGCAGCAAGCCACTTTTAATAACCTCGAGGATGCCCTTCTCCTGGTAAAAGCCTTTCGCTCCTCAAAAGTACTGGTATTTTTTGCCCCAGAGAAACGCTGCTTGTGATCCTCTAGGAAATTCAGTGAAGAACCAGATTTCACAAGCAGCTTTGCTCTGGTCACTGTGGTTTATTGAGCAAGATGAATCAGAGGAGTTCTCCTTCAGTAATGGGAGAGAAATGCTTCCCAGGCTCATGGCTTCCATTCTGTGTGCTGGAAAGGGTTTTTTGGTTTTGTGTTTTGTTAGATCCAACACTGAAGAACCTTTCCCAAGAAATCATAGAACTGCTCAAGAAGTTGGTTGGACTGGAAGCTTTTTCGCTTGCCTTTTCTTGTGTGCAGAAACAGGCCAGTCAGAAAAAAGCGATGAGGAAAAAGCAGAGGGCTTTGCAGGTAAGGTTCTGCTCACTCTTCTGGAGAAAACAATCAGGGTTTCTCCAAAGGCTTGTGCTGTCACTGGGTCCTTAGGAAGTACCCTCAAAGATGAATAATAATGGTGTGGAACAGGGCTGAGGGAGCTGGGTCTCTAGCTTAAAGGAGACTGAAGGGTGACCTCATTCATGTCTATAAATATGTAAAGGGTGAGTGTCAGGAGGATGGATCCAGGCTCTTCTCAGTGATGGCCAGTGACAGGACAAGGGGAAATGGGTCCAAGCTGGAGCAGAGGAAGTTCCATGTGAATGTAAGAAAACAACATTTCACCATGAGGGTGATGGAGCACTGGAACAGGCTGCCCAGAGAGGTTGTGGAGTCTCCTTCTCTGGAGAAATTCATGAGCAATGTGGACACGTTCCTGTGTGGTTTAATCTGGGTGATCCTGCTTGGGCAGGGGGGCTGTACTAGATCTTTCGAGGTCCCTTCCAACCCCTGACATCCTGTGATGTTTCCAGGGACAGCAGCTGCTTGTAACTAACCAAAGGTGTTGTGTTTCTCACCAGACTGTAGCAAACCCCGACATTGCTGCAAGGAGGAAGCTGAAGAGACATAAGAACAAAGCAGAAAACAGGAAAAGAAAAATCGAGTTCCTGCGCCCTGCCTACAAGGCCAAGAGACCTCGAAGTCACACACTGAAAGAGTTAGCGGTGGTGGACTGAAAAGGCTTTTCCTTCCTGGAGGATTAATGTATAAAAAGTGATTTCAAGCTAAAGAACCAATTACTGTGTTTGTTTTTTTTTAAAAAAATTATTTACATATTTTAATTGTATTTATTAGTATTTTTTCATGTCCTCTTTTTTCATCTAGGAACTTAAATAAAGGCTTTTCAATTATTTCCCAGGCCTGTATATTTACCAGAGTGTGTACAGTTGAACGGACAACCAGTGTGGTCTTTACATTAAACTTTACTCCATTTGTAAAAGATGGGCTACGTGCTGGCTCCACTCATGCCTGTGAACATCTTCATGCCCTGAGAGAAAAACGCTGTGACAGCACAGTGTATTTCAGCTTCTGCAACTGTGCTGACACAGGGCCTGAGGACGTTACAGGTCACAGGGAGAGAGGTGAGGTGAGGTCACAGCCCTGCTGTGGTGGCTCCTGGAGGAGGCAGTTATGTTCCTGTCAGAAACCCAAGGCCCCTGGAAGGCCCAGAGGCACACTAGAGGCACACTACGCGTCTCTAGCAGCAGATCCACACTGAAGGATGCTCAAGTGCAACATCATCAGCTTCAGGAAACCTTGTGGACAAGGAGGGGGGCAGTTAGGCCTGGCTGCAGCTGGACTCGTGTCAACAACACAACACACCCACGAGTGACAGTTCCAGATTTTATTAGTGTTTTTATTACACAAATTGAGTAGCCACTCAAAGCCATGGGGAAGCAGGGTGGGGGACACGCGAAGCCCCCTTCCCCAGCCTGTAAGCCTTCCATACAAATGAACATAAGCACATCCTTTACACAGAACGCACGACAGGGACGATCAGCATGGACTACCAGCACTGGCTGCAGGCAGTCACTTGGTTCAGTGTCACAGTCCCGCGAGGCAGCACCAGCACCGGAGCCAGACTCGGGTCCGTGCTATTTACAAGTAGGTGTGGCCCAAAAATACGTGAGTACAGAAAGGGGGGCGTAGGATAGAGCTGACGCTGCTCTGTGCTGTCAGCTCTGGATCACTGCCTGCTCTTCAGGGCCTCCACCAGCCTAGGAGAGAGGTGAAGTCAGTTAATGGAGAAGCAGCCAGCATTCGGGTGGGACACTGCAGCAGAAAGAACAGCTTTCTCCTGCCTGGGGCCTCTGGCCTTTTGGGTCAGACTTTCCACAGTTCAGCTTAAAAAACAAACCCCAGCCAGTAAAAGGTATCTCTACTGAAGTCCAGGTACTCAGGCCGTTACTCACCACTCCATTGCCTCATCAAGCCCGGTGCCTTTAGTTGCGGAGGTTTTGAAGATCTGCCATTTTCGGTCCTTCAAAGCTGGTAAGCCAAGCGCGTTTGCCATTTCTGTGGGAGTCATGGCCTGCTCCATGTCCTGCTTGTTTGCAAACACCACCAAAATGGCTTTCTTCAACTCTTCTTCCTAAACAACAAAAAAGGAGAACCATGCAAAAGCTGTTGCGGAATGTGTGTAAGCAGAGAAAACCCACAACGGTGAGGCAGCCTCAGGGGCTCTCCTAACAATTTTCACTTTGCTGATTTCTGTTCTTTAGAAAATTCTTCAGCTCAATAATGGTCTTTCTTTGTTTTCAATTCCAGCACTCCCACACAGGAGCAATTCCACAATGTGGCTGGTGACGGGGCTGTGCAAAACTGAGGCACCCATAGTTGCAGGGGCACAATACTGAGGGTGACATTTCACGAGTGGAAGTTGAGCTTCACTTCATTCACTGAATCGAAGTTCTCGTTTCCTCCAAGAGATTTTAATTTCTCAGATTCTCTTCTAACAAACAAACAGAACTGTCATCCTCAGTTTCTTACCTCTAACATAGCAACAAGCTCTGATTTTGAAGTGCCGATTCTGTCTCGATCACAGCTGTCCACCACATAAATGACCGCGTCTGTATTTGAATAGTAACACCGCCAGTAGGGCCTGCCAATAGGAAAGACAAGTTCCAGTCACATCATTTGCACTTGTAACAGTGATTTTTAGCCAGATAATGAAAACCAGATTGCCTAGAGGAAGTGAGAACATCTCTGGGGTGAAAGGCCCCAGGAAGCAAGTAGAAAATACTTTCAAGAAGCCACAAAAAGGAAGAGACAGTAGAAATAGCTGGGGAGAAAAAAAAAAAAAAAGCTAAACCAGCAAACCAGCTTGAGAACAGGGAAAGGACACAGGAACCAGGCACGGATTTATCTGCGAATCAGCCCGCAGGACATCAGGTCCCTAACTGAGGGAAGCGAAGGAAGTTTTAACCACGCAAGCTTTAGCCACAGATAATCACTATGGTCACTGAAAAAAGAGCAGACAGAGAAATCTTCAGTGACCAATTCATATGGGCAAGTAATTAAAGCAGTTCAAAACAAACCACCCTTTTTAGAATTCCCTTGCTCAAACTGAGGCGATGAGAGACCCACACCCTACTCACTGCCTAAACATGCTGCACCATTCTGCCTGGTGTCAGAAAGGAATCAGGGAGAGGTCTCAGGGGCACTGACGAGATCCTGTATACAATGACTCATTAGAGACCTTCTAAAGTTCCTACAGATACTACCTCCTGCACCTGCATTCAACTTCCTCGCTCTGCATTCTCAGGAATGCTTACATGGGGTTTACATCACTCCCCCCTCTCAGAATGCAACCACACATGTAAAATTCTTTTTTTCAGAAAACAGCTTACAAGTCAAAACACTAATTTGCATCTTCCCAAGCTGTAGTCTAGACCAGATTTTACTAGCTGAATTTGGTCAGAGGCTTGTGCCCACTTCATGATGGGCTGGTTTTAAACAATTTCCACGAGTGCCAGCTACGAGAATTCCAAGAATTTAGCATTTTTAAGAGAAATTACATTTTCTCTTTTGATTTTAAGAATTGTTACCTTACATCAAGAGGTCCATTACCTTATGCTTGTCTGTCCTCCCAAGTCCCAAACTTGAAATTTCAGATTCTTGTAGGTCACAGTCTCAACATTGAAGCCAATGGCTGAAACAAAGTTAAACAGTTTCACTGTGGGTGATTTTTCTTTATTTTTCTGAAGAACATTACAGCACTAAGTTACCCAGAGGATGGCCATAAGGCTACAGTGTATCATGTATTTCATTTCGTCCCCAGCCAGCCCCAAGGAACACAAGAAGTGAAGGATGGATGCAGACTCCAAAAAGTTGTGGAGGCTGAACTAAGCAAAACCCATGGGGCAGACGGATTACAGCACTGTAAACTGCGGGCTTCTGAAGGGAAAACCAGACCTGACCAAAGCCAGATTATTGTGGCCACCTAGCAGGAACCCAAGAGACATGACAGAGACTCAAAAGCCAGGTGTCCCTTGTCCTCCACATTACACAGAGTGTTCCTTGCCAGACATCTTTGGGACACACATCTGGAGGTGTGCAACAGGTGGGTACAGCTGCATGAACACCAAGATAACTGGTGAAATCAGTTCTGTTCCCTTAAACAAGCTCCTTCTCCTTACTGGACATTTACCTTAAGAAAAGCCTGCTATGTGACAGTCACAACCTTAGGGGTCAAGTCCTCTGTGCATTCAGACAGGGAGCATTAAACGTTCCTTTAGGTAGTACCTCCATGGCATACTGTAATTCTGTTACACAGACAGTTCTTAGAACACACCAGTGCAACGCTCCCCACAAAGTAAAGGTCCTTTTGTTTATGAGGGAAGCGTGTAGCAAGTCCAGGGGATGGAGCTTACAGGTGTTCATGCTGCTGAGGGGCTGAGCACTTACTCGGAATGGTGGTAACAACTTCTCCGACTTGTAGCCGGTAGAGAATGGTTGTTTTTCCTGCTCCGTCCAGTCCCAGGATGAGAATCCTCATCTCCCGAGTTCCAAACAAACTGGAAAAGATGGTGGAGAAAAAGCCCCCTGCGAAGAACAGAAAGAAGTTTCAGTGCCAACATGGAGGATACAGAAAGACAGATTGACAAATGTCATTTCTTACTGAGCACCAATCTCCATCTTTCCGACACGTTCAGGGCGCTGCCCACGCGCATGGAGCTACAACAGTATTTTCCTGGCTTTGTGCTGCTATTTACAGCAGCTGGATGCAGCACCATCATGTTGCAGCAGCAAGCTGCCTCGCTGTGCTTAGGGTTTGGTTTTTCCCTTTTCTCTCATTTGCCAAAATCTGAACCACCTTCTCTCGTTTTGTATTGGGCTGTATCTTTTCAATGCAAGAGACTATACAGGGTCATGTTGAAGCCTGAAAGAATTCTCTCATGTTTATGGTCTCCCACAGGACCATCCACTGAAGTATAAAGCAGTAGGTACGTGTTCAATCACAGTCTGTTACAGACCATGAAGCTGTGCTAAATTAGGTGTGTTGCTGCTACACCTAAGAGAAGCCCAGGAGCTGATTTCAAAAGCACCCCCCAGGTTTGGAGTTGTTTTTTTTTTTCCCCCACTTTTTTTTTTCTAAAACTGGCTTGCCCAAACATCTCATTTATTCTTTATACGCAGGTAAGAGTACTTGTGGGCAGGCTAATACCCGATTCATGCCTATCAGATGTTTGAGTTTACTAATGTTCTAAGCCAGTAGCAATGACTTTATTTTTCCAGTTACTTTGATGACATCTAATGCTAAATACTAGTTCTGTATATCCACCAAAACCCTGTAAAAGGTGATGAGACACTAAACAAGCTAGAATCACATTGATAAATTTTCAAAAACATTGATCACAAATTGATAAAACACATGAGACAAGAGACAAATTAAGAGAAGATTTGCAACCAAAATCTTACTGGAAGAGACTTTGGTAAAAATTATTCCCCGTGTTTGCCTTTCTAGGCATCTCTGATGCCGTTCCAGGGAAAGGAGGGAGCAGTGAGCTTCATGCTTGTGTGCAAGAAGGAATTCAAGCTGCCAACAGGCTGCTTTGGTTTTCCGAAGCCCGTCCCACCACAGGAGCCGAGCACATCCGGGCCCGGAAAGCAAAAGGCAAGTGCGAGGCAAGGCCACTTGCCTGCTCAAAGCACTGTTTACCGTGAGCCTGGCAAACCGCCTTTTCCGAAAGGAGCCGCGACAGGCTTTTCAACTGACACATCTGAAGGAGAGGGCTGCTGCCTGACCCAGGAGGCCGCGGGGACGGTCCTTCAGGCCCACGGTCCCGATGGTTCTTTCGGCTCACCGCCAGGCACCTCTCGTTCCCTCGGTCCCGATTCCAACGGGCTTCTCCCTCCCAAGCACCGTCTGTCACGGGGCAGGTTTATCGCTTCACCCCTGGACTCGGGGTCTCCTGCTATTCCCCCTATTCACTACCCCATAAGGCCTCTGTGCCTAGTGACTTCCTTGGGAGCACCCCGCTGCGCGCCCGACTCGGAACTTAATTTGGACAAGCCTCCGGGGACGAGACCCTCCCGGTCCCTGGCCCAGCACCGGCTCCTGCGCCTGAGATCCGGCCCTTCACAGCAGCGAGGACCCGCGGAAAGCACCCGCGTCATCCCTGGGCTAGGGGCAGAGAGGACCACACCAGCGCTGGAAGCCGACGGCCCCCCCCGCCCAGGGACCGGCCCGAAGGCCAGTGGGCAGCTCC